>OY759274.1:48898576-49260125 GCA_963662155.1 Lamellibrachia columna
TGCCTTGTGTGAGTGCTTCCTTCACCTAGGCATAGTTACCTTTTCGTGCGGGCGCCATTCTCCTCTCTGTCGACAGCTTGTCATGAATATACATTGCCGTCTTCCACATGATTTGCATAATATCGATAGTTTAGCGCCTAATCATTGATACTACTACTGCATTATGGCATATATTTTAATTATATATTATTTGCCGAAGAGCCCTAAAGTCAAGTGTGCACAATTGAATGCGCGTATTTGACTTAATTATAAACTAATTAACATCACTGCTATGACTAGCTTTTCATAAGCTGTGTTCCACACTAGTTGGTCGTAATAATGACTCCATAGCCAACATTTTGAACTTTTTAATAATTTTTTTTACACATAACACACAATTAACAAGGTGTATACGGTTAAACTATAATACCACATCATATCAACACAGCATAGGAATGACAAACACTGTTTCGACCTAATATATGGTTCCAACGATTGGTCGTAATAAAAACACCGGGGTCATGCAAACCGTATCAAAAGTCATTGCCCCGACACAGTGACACACGCATGCGCGAGGTTCAAGTTTCAGTATATGGCTAACAACAGACGACCAAATACTATATGGCATCCTTTTAAATAACGATTAGCACAAGAGAATTGCCACGACACTCATGTTTATAGCATAAGGTCGTAATTTGCATACGGTCGTAATGTGACTATTTGTGATGACGACGCTATGTTGCAGAACTTCGTTTGACTTCGGGCACCATTTTGTCTTGGCTGCTTGTCAAGAGTATTCACTGCCGTCGTCATCGAAGACGTTGCAACGTCGATCTGCGTGTTTTGTTACATTTCGAGCGTTTAGCGGCGACCCATACGTACGAAATGACGCCGCCGATTATTATAACATTAAACTGATTATTGCACTTAAACGGGAATTCTTTAAAAAAGTAGTGCAGAACACATTATAGAATATGTAAAATTATAAATTTTAAGCATAGAAAAATGCTGTCAACGCGCGCTGGTTTATAGTTGAAGGTTTTTGAAAATTAATGTAAGCAGTGACGTCGCACATTACGACCGTATGTTCAGCTTTTGAAGACTCGTGTTCGTAAAATTATGGGTACTACGGTTCAGGCTAGGTGGTAATTATGTTGAGTATTATACTATTGTTATAATTATGTTTGTAAAACTATAATTATATTAATATTAAGGTACATATTTTAAGATGCAGACGGACTGTCGTCACGTTTTGAACGTACTTTTATAGCCAACATTGCGGAAACTATTGAGCATAACAAAAATATTCTCGCAAGCACACATGCAATTTTATCATATGTATATCTTTATTATTAGAGCATCACAACCACATATTGTATAAGTATATACATTAAAAATACATATTTTAAAATTATTAATTAAATTTGCATAAACAAAATGGCGACCTGTCGAGACTTGCTCATTTGGTAAACTTTATTTCGCATCATTTATATTCCGACAATAACATACGGATGGTAAAGTATACTAACTTAGCGGATAAAGTCGACTTACCCATGTATAATAATTAAAAACCAACATCGATGTCTTTCATTGCTTATAATGGATACGCGCTTTTGAAGTAAGCATCCACCGAGGTATCCCTTTTATCTGACATGTTCCTCTCTGGGAAACTTCGATATTAAACTTTTTGGAAAAAGAAGACTATGCAAAATCGTGCTCCGATTATTCCAATTGTTGCCCCGGAAAAGCAAAGTCTCCTGAATGGGTCCAGGACCATACACTGGGCAAACGTGTTTCAACAACCAAACTTAATCTATATGCATCCATTCTGCTGTACCAAATGCGTACATTGACTAGGTTATTCATAGATATGCGAAGTCACTATTTGTCACTGCCCCAGTATGTTCGCAGGCAGGGCGATATAATAGGGCGATATAGTAGGTAATAAGCGTCCACCCAGGTATCCGTTTTATCTGACATGTTCCTCTCTGGGAAACTTCGATATTAAATTTAGTTTTTGGAACAAGGAGACTATGCAAAGTCGTGCTCCGATTATTCCCATAATTGCTACGGAAATGCAGTGTCTCCGGAATGGGTCCAGCACCATATACTGGGCAAAAGTGTTGTTTCAACAACCAAACTTAATCTATATGCGTCCAGTCTACTCTACTAAATGCGCACATTGTGCAGGTGCTCCATATCTATGCGCCGTCACTATTTGTCACTGCCCCAGTTTTTGTTTTCTTCGCAGGCAGGGCGATATAATAGGTTTTCCGATCGTTGTGATGTAACAATGGAGTGACGCACAACGCGGAGCACCATGGGATACCATATATGCCAAACCAGAGCTAGTGTATACCGAGCTGCGTCACTCCGACCTGCGCCATTTTGTAAATTGACGTTCAGCGCCACCAAGTAGGGGGCAGCTATAACTTTCACATTCAGCTTCTCCGGTATTTCGACTCCGCATGCGCCAACTCTCTAGTTACATTTCCGGGTGAGAGGGCAAACTTTAATCGCTGTTGACGATGCGATTATGTCTCATCCTATCTGCTGCACAAACGCGAACTGTTCTCGAATGTTATTGCTTTTATTACAAACCTCCTCAAACTTGGTAATGTAGTCTTAACAACTGACGCGGTTATACAAATGGACATCCGTTAAAGGCAAGAACACAAACGAACAATTGGACACATCGGCATCGGATCATTGTCATTGTTGTTGACATTGAAGGGATATCAATGAATATTTAACATTGGCATATATATTTTGTTTTGTGTGTTGCATTATATGTGTCATATATGTTTACCATTACATGTATGCTAATATTATGCAGATATCAAATAAAGCTGATAACTCTAAAATACGTGTTGTTTTTTGGCGTCTAATTTGTCTATGTGTATGACTATGTCTATGACAATAATGTTTATGCCTATGGCTATGGCTATGGCTATGGCTATGGCTATGGCTATGGCTATGGCTATGGCTATGGCTATGGCTATGGCTATGGCTATGGCTATGGCTATGGCTATGGCTATGGCTATGGCTATGGCTATGCCATGGCTATGCTATGGCTATGATTGCTCTGTTGATATACTTATATTTCAATACGGAATTTAAATTGGTCTTTTAGGAGATTACATTGTAATTGGTATTTGTAAATTTAATTGATGTAACAGTAATTTACCCCAATTGTGGATTCAAATGCACATACAATTATGCACACACAAATAATATATGAAAGTTAATGTATTTTTATGACTAAATTAACAGTTCTCGTTATGTTTATAGTTATTCTTTATGAGATACATGCACATGTATCCTTGTAGATTCAATGTAATTCACTTCCAGTTTACGCATGGCACTTTGTGTACTTCACAGATATGGTTCCATAGACATGGTTGTCACTTGAGCAGCAGGTGAGAGTCATTATTATGAAGAAAGTCATAGTTGGAACAGCACTGCGAAGCAGCTACACATTAGCTGACGAACTGTGATGAAGCACCAGTTGTCCAACACCGTCCGTGAGAGGACATGCAGATCTTGAGAGAAGATGACCGCTCATGAAGATCACGTTAACGACCAGTGACATCTATGACGTTGACAAGAGAGCTGCAGATAAACTTGACAAGAGAGTTGTAGATGAAGCTGAAAGTAAGTGTCAGAACATTAGAAATCTTCAATTGAAAGAAGTGTTTTGTTTAGGTGTGTCATGTGTTTATCAGTTGATTTTATATTATATATATATATATAAATATATATACATATATATATATATATATATATATATATATATATATATATATATATATATATATATATATATATATATATATATATATATATATATATATATATATATATATATATATATATATATATATATATATATATATATATATATATATATATATATATATATATACCAAACCTTGAAATATTAGTGATGCTCACTATCTTGTATGGTTTAACTCCGTCCCAAAGTTATTACAGTGTAGTACCTTTGCTGGTGCAAAGTGAGCAGATTACCTTGTGGTTCAGCAAAACAGAAGGCAATATTGCATGTGAAAAGAATTGGAATTTAATATTTTGTTGCCAAATAAACCATAAAACAAAACATTGTCTAGTATATATTGCAAATCAACATATTAGTAGAAAAACAATACATTGAGTCATGTTTGAAGAGATTACAAATTGAAAAACTAACATGATTTTTCTCGGCTGCATAAACATTGATAATGCAATTCGTATTACTGCAAGCTGTACAATAAAAAAGATGATCTACTTACCATACCAGTCGACCAACATTGTCAAATCCACACTGCACAATCAATATGAAATTGGTGTATTTTAATAATATCGATTTACTGCAGCCAAACCCGTATTAAGCGACCACTGAAAGGGTGGTTGAAAAGTGGTCTAGTGGCAGCTTAATGCAGGTAATTTAACATGGAAATCCTGTGAGGAGTTGACTAGTTGTTAGTGACAGGTTGTCTCTTTGTATTAGTCTACAGGTGGTCGCTTAAGCAGGTTTGACTGTATATTTAATCATGCAAGAAAGACACATGCAAACTGAAACAAACAAAAATGTTTATTAATATAGTAGACACATCAAAGAGTGGTTACTACTTGCATGCAGTGAACTAGCATAACGTATACCATTTCTGAAATGACTAATCATCACATTGAAGAATGTTACAGGTGCTGCACCAATGTTATCGAAACGATTATTTCTTGATAACATTGAAATGTTGCCTTATAAAACATTTCACTGCAATGAATAACATATTGCTGTTGTAACAAACAGCAAAGAATTAAAAGACATTTACATTATAATTTTTTTTATGTAAACGTACATCTGAACTACATTTGTTACTCTTAATTACTGCAGTATATTCCCCATCATATGAAATTGTAGTAAACATGACATTTTACAGACAACTAAAATGAAAACTTATTAAAAAGTTATAGTTAACCGTTAGCGGTAAATATATATTGTTCTGCCTTTTAATACTGTAAAATTACCTACACACACATATATATATATATATATATATATATATATATATATATATATATATATATATATATATATATATATATATATATATATATATATATATATCAGCTGTCTTAGCATATATATATATATATATATATATATATATATATATATATATGCTAAGACAGCTGATATATATATATATATATATATATATATATAGGGTCTACCTAGCACCATCTACACTAAACTGTAAAGGACTCCATGTTTACTTGGCCATTACTACAGCATGTAGTTAGAAGTAAGATAGACACAGACCAACAGATCACCTTCTCTTTCAACTACTTAACCTAAAGTTTACTTGCATTTCAGGCTGAGCTCTACGAGAATGCACAAGCTAATATGAACAACAGAAGTAATCTGCAATCGCTCTGTGATATACCCATTCAGTGACCATTGAGGATGTCCTCCAAAGGGGGCTCCCTCTGACCACATTCCTATAGTCCAAACAGTGTAACCTCTGCCAAAGAGGCATACACTACAATCGCCCTGTTGCAGCAGGAGCCAATGCAGAAGTATGGAATGCATTATTTGACAGTGCTGTAGAGCTAACGGGGATATTTGGATTGAGGGAGCAAGCCACTGGATGGTAGAATGAGAACGTACCCACTGATATAACTGACACGCCAAGCCAGTATTTGATGATTGCAATATATCATTCAAAGATTTTGAATGATATTGTATTACATGTACATGCATAGCAATAGTTCTTCACTAGCTATTATAATTAATTGTGCTATTACATAGTAAACAGGTCATTAATGCATGTTAACACCATGAATACTAATACGCACCAGATTGCATATTAGTTTGCTTTAACAAATTTTACAACCAGACATTCTTAGATTTGTGTTACTACATGAATATATGCCTAGCTACACTCGTGCATGTAATGGTTAGTGTGTTAATTTGGTTAAAATTTCAATATTATTTGAACTGCATTAAAAATATATAGTTAATTTATTTTTTTATTTAATTGAAATTGGAGTCAGGTGAAGCAAAACATACCTAAATGTGATTTTTAAACTGCTGATTAAAGGGAGATGTGACAGCTGGATAGGATATTTTTTTGCATAGTTACTACAATTTTGTATGCCCAAAATGTAGATTGTTTTTTCTGAATGAAATAAATTATGAACATTTTATGCCAGACCCTCGTTTCCATGGCAACAACCAAAATGATCTAGGTATCAAAGTTTTATTGCCCCTCTAAACAATTACAACACATTATAATATTTTCCCCCTAATTTTCAAAGATATATTTAAATGTAAATTGTTTCAACACATTTTATTTGTTAACCCGCTAAATTTTACAAACAAATTATTTGATTACATGGTAGATGCAAACTGTATCCACGAGTAAAACTAATTTTTATGTATGTCAATAAATTTAACTTTATTTATAGTAAATTTACAATGCTATTGGAATACGAATTAAGCACATTTTAGTAACATATTTAAAAAAAAATCATTCACCTGCCATATCTCCCCTTAACATAACACACAAAACACTTTTCTATTACAGAAAGTATTGCCACACTGGAAGTATCCCACAACACACTTGACAATACTGGCCACCATTGATCAATGGTTATGGTAGCATATTTTACTTATGCCAAATAGCCTGAGCTTTTCGGTTTCGCTTGTGTGTAACTTGCATAAGTCGTCTAGTTTCAAATTTAAAGTAATAATGCAGGCAGGCAGGCAAAGAACACACAAGTAAGGTGGACAGTACAACACGATTTGAAACAAGTTTTTCCGGTCCTTTTAAAAGACCACTGCTGGCAAGCAGATCACCATTGTATAGTAAAAATGTATGTTCCACTTGTTTCAAAATGTGCACAAGTTGTGCTGATGGCGCAGTCAAACCACCAAATGCACCCTTGTCATGTCTGTACGCTTTAAGATGCATGTACATATGTCCTTCTTCTACTACATTTGTCTCTGTAGTCACCAGTGCCCTCATACAGTGACCACAAGAAAAATCTAAATCATGGATTTTATGCACCAAATATCCACCTATATATGTGAGCACATTGGTAACTGCAGCGGTGCTTTCAAAATCAATACTTGAAATTACATGAACTTTCATGTCAGGCTCCGTTGTAAGCCGCTTTGATGCTGGATTGCATCCATCATTGTCTGCAGGATCGCTAGATGCTTCACTGGACAGACGTGACAAACTTGTGAGCATAACATCTTCGTCATACTCACAGTTTGCGGATGGAATGCTAGCCAGCATCAAAGTTGAACATACATTTCTATATGCAAAGCGAAACTCTCGTGCCGAGGGATTGAATTTGTGTCCACCCTTAGATCGAATTTGGGAAAATATGTTTTCAAGACAATCTTGATTTAAGCGGCCAGTAAGAAGACATGTCAAAGGGCCTTTCTTTACCAAACCATCAAAAATAGCGGTAATGGCATTAATGTCTTGGATAAGGCCATCAAATGCTGAATACTATTTGCGGAAATGGGTGAGGCAGCCTTCTTTCCATAAGATCTTACGTTTGACACATCGAAGGCATCATTGACTTTCTTCACAAAGTCAGCTCTCCTGTCTGACACCGCAGTTTGCCAAGGGAGGATGTTCATCCCTGTATATACTGTGTTGGAAAACATCTGTGCTGCAAGACAGACCTGTAAACAATTTATACCGTAAAACTTTCATGTGATTAATAAATCAATTGCACAGATTACATATTTGTCCATGACAGTTCCTTATAAATTTACAACATGTTTAGAACATATCACAACGTTATTAAAGGAATATTAATTAATTTAGACATGGGTCATCACACCAATACACACAAACACACACACACACACACACACACACACACACACACACACACACACACACACACACACACACACACACACACACACACACACACACACACACACACACACACACACACACACACACACACACACACACACACACACACACACACACACACACACACACACACACACACACACACACACACACACACACACACACACACATACATACATACATACATATTTAGGTAAATAAACTGGCAATGTCCTTACCCTCATCGGTGAGAAGGGAGACAGATAAATATGTTTAGAAGTTAGTTTTGGAGCCAAATTTACCGACAATCTTAAGTCTGCCAGGTAAAACTGCTTTACATATTCCCATGAGGCTACCTGCACATACAAAATATATACGTTTTCTTTGTTCATGATTCATAAAGTACTGAGCCATGCAAATATATCAATTGTTCAACTTGATGACATGTTGAATAAATGAATGAATTAAATAATGAATGAATGTTTATTTAGGATAACAATGTTAAGAAATTGTGTCACATTGGTAAAACATATATACATAGCAAATAACATGCCAAAGAACATAGTATAAGATGCGTTTTTCATATAACAATAAAAAGTGCAATAAGATTCGATAAGGAATACATTGCTACAAGTGCTTATCAAATTCGATGGCATATTCAAAGTGTATAGTAAGCAAAGTTTTGTTGATAATCATTAAAAATGCAAAATGGACACCATATAGCCACAACCTTATCCAATATGTAATGACAATAACAAGGTTAACATGTCAACAGAGATAGTGTATACGATAGCTATGTTATTAATTATGCATATTACCTTCGTGTCATTGAAGATTATGTCATGTTTCTTCAGCGTGTTTCTGACACTTTTCAATATGTGGGGTGGATCATATAAACCGTATATGATTGTCCCATGGCACTAACATGTATTTGTTTGTACAGTTACTCATAAAATATATTAACATGTTTAATGTTATAAGTGTTTACATGTACAATGTTAATACAATTTACTATGTATTTACATAGCTGTTGCCGAAGACTCATTTCATCAAAAACAATCACACAACACTTTGACTGGTCATCCATTACTTTGCTTTTAATTTCGAGAAGATTGAAAATGTTGTCTGACGTTCCACTTGTGACTCGAATACCTCTGACAAATCGTAGCAACGTGCTTGCCGACGGCATGGAAAACAACTTATTCAACATACGGTATGCCTGGTGACTACTGAAGTACAAAGCCAGTGCAATAGCCTTGTCATGGTTATTCCACCGATGCCCTACATTAACATACAACAAATACTTGCAGCTAAATGTAATTCCTTTCCATGTTTGTATAATTACTTTAAACATCTTACTAAAGTTTTACATGGATTCATTCTGAAAAATATATATATATTTTGTACACATTGTTTAAGATGCAGTTTTGAATTTTACAATGCACAACATCAGTATTTAATTAAATAGACACATTTTGTTAATGTATTTATAAACTAAACTTTTAGACCATTGTGAAATAATTAAGAACAAATACCTTTACTGGACTGGCTGCAATTTTTTAATTGCGACAAAAAGAAATCACATGCTGTTTTGCTCATTCCCAAAGATCTGGCCGCATCGGACACACTTTCTGGTGAGATAAGTAATGTTGCAGGGGATTGCAATGGCCTACTAGTAGTACCTTTATGCCCTTGAATGCGAACTATTTCCTGCAAGTCATTGAGATAATTATAACACCAATTTCTAAAATCAAATGCTTATACATGTATACACCACCTGCTGTGTGATCGTATGTGTTGGGAACTAATGAAGTGAAGATTTGTATACTTATAGAAACCATACAATCCACCAGGACAGATTCAGCAGTTTTCTTATTGTTGCCTCATCTTTACTCCTCGCTCTATAATAACTGTGATCATTATGTTCACGTACAGGCATACGTACAGCTGGACAGGCTGAGGTGCTACATGTTGGCAAATATTGCTGATGTGGAATTAGTTTCATCACATTTTCAATTGCACCATGGAAAAGCGTCGGCTTTGCATTCCACGTCAATTTTGTCTTGTCAGGAGTCATGAAAGATTGTATGGTGAAGTGGTCTTGACCGACACGGATGTTTTTCCTCCGATACTCCACAGTAGTTTTTTCAAGGTCACATCTTTGAATGTTAAGCAGCCATCGTTTACTTCTATCATAAACATAGTGCCCTACATCAGTGACTGTGCACACATTGTATTTACCAAAAATGCATGACCCCATAAAGACCCTTCATAAAGCACATCAACAAACATCAGTCAAAAACATATACAAGTAAATGTAAACATTAACTAATGATGACAACAATTAAATTATAACATATATTATTTTATGTAATGTAATAAAATGAAATTGTGGTAATTACAAATTAATGATGGCAAGCAAATAACCAATGTATCTTGAAAATGTATGTTCTACCTTTTTCACCTACAGCCAAATATGAATTCACCAGACCAGGTATTTAAAAATGAGCAGCAATGGTACATATAAACTTCAATTGTATAAAAACAATTAGTTGTGCCCAGCCTATGCACTATATCATTATATTTGCATTTTCCAGTAAATTAATTACTAATCTGTAATTGCAACTAACAATCGCAATTTAACCCAACCCTTATACACATCCACAGGCTCAAAACATGTTTAATAAAGCAGGACTCAACAAATGAATTACGTTGAAACTTACCTCTCAGGTTCCTTTGGAAACCTAAAGAAATGGAACCCTGACCCTCGATTGTGGCAGTTGACTATTGCGCAATATGAACCACCGCATGTATCATGTTTGGATGCCATCACTGATGCCATTCGCTCCGTGACAAGCGAATTACACTGTGTCAATATTCAACCCATGATACTAGGCTGTACAGTGTTCTGCAAAGGGTAAACATATATATTAAAATAGTCGTAACACCTTTTCAATATAATTTACCAGACCAACTACAGACACACGAAAAGTCACAACTCACACTTCTATTACATTATGTGAATAATACAATCTGCACAAATATACTACATTACGTGAAACTTACCTCTGTCCAATATTACATTTTGATTAATAATGTACTTTTTCCAAATAATATAAATGCAGTAATATTAAGGCAAATTATGACATCATCCAGTAAACAAGAATGTGAACATCATAAAGACCCCACAGGTATAATTATACGAATAAGAATATATCTTCAAATTCGAGGCTGTGGATTTTATGATCTGCCCATCTGTAACACACAAATAGTAAAATCAGCTACATGCATAAAAGTATTAAAACAAAATCTCACCTTTGCTCTACCTACCACTAAAAAATGTAAATAAATACTAGCAAATTAGTTAATCAATTTCAATCACACCAAGTATGTAGCATGAAACTTGTAACTACAGACACATGAAAAATGACATTACATCTTACACTTTACACTTGTATTACATTATGTGAATCATACAAACTGCACAAATATGCCACGTTACATGAAACTTACCTCTGTTCAACATTACATTTTAAAACAGTAGAAAGACCCCATAGGCATGATACGAATAAAATTCCAGGCTGTAGATTTTATGTTCTGCCCATCTGTAACACACAATGGTAGAAACACAGCCCTAACTCCTAATGTAAGACTAAGTAAAACTACATAATTACAACAACACATAAAGCCTGAATAAGGGATCATTTGAAATAATTAATAGCTCATTAAAATATACAAGCTGCAGTCATTGTTAATTATCAAAAAATCATTCAATATAATATGATAATGAATAATAGCAAATTATGTTGTAAGAGACAGAGCGGGACGACTGAGCGATATGGCCCCTACATCACCGGAATGTCACTGTCAGTGCAATTGATGGATATGGTTTGCTTAAGCCATGGTTACCGTAATGAGACACAATGACAATGTCCATGTCATTTTACATATGTAATTCTTCTTTAAAAAGCGCCGTTTCCAGAACTATTGCATGTTTAAACGTTTGTGCATGGAAAATTACCGGTGCCATTGCATTGGCATGGAGAATATTTACCTAATTATAACTTATGTATCACGACACAAGTTTAACATCCATACGTTGCACAACGAAATTTCCTACCATTTTCATTTATCTAAAAAAATAATCATACTTACGTAAGCCACCTACATTGTAATATATAAATATAGCAGATAACGGCACAAATAACTGTTGTTAATTTACAACGCACATAATATTTTCGCAGCCATCGAGTGACTGTGACGTCTGTGACTGTGACGTCTGTGACTGTGACGTCTGTGACTGTGACGTCTGTGACTGTGAAGTCTGTGACTGTGACGTCTGTGACTGTGACGTCTGTGACTGTGTTGTCTGTGACTGTGACGTCTGTGACTGTGACGTCTGTGACTGTGTTGTCTGTGACTGTGACGTCTGTGACTGTGACGTCTGTGACTGTGACGTCTGTGACTGTGTTGTCTTTGCTCAGCCTCGGAGTTGAACCGACTACTCTGTCTCTGACACAAATGACTGCAACTATGGCAAACATTCAAAATAACTGTATATAATCCTGATAATAAGTATTATTGATGATATGTTAGCCAGTTTACCAGACCGACAGTTACGAAAACCTTTACGTCACTGTACTCTTGTGATATTTGTAAGATTGTTTACCGTGTCCAAATGGCGCTCAAACAAGTTGTAGCTGCCGCCTGGTGGCGCTGAACGTCAATTTACATAATGGTGCTTCCTTGCTAATTCGTAATGTGACCTAACTCGATATACAATAGGTTAGTAATAAAAAATATTCGAGAACTGTTTTGTGTATGTGTAGCAGATTGGATGAAACCCAATCGACAGAGGTTTATGCAGATTGCCCTCTCACCCGGAAATGTAACTAGAGAGTTGGCGCATGCGGATTAGAACTACCAGGCGCTGATGAAAGTTGTAGCTGCCCTTCTTTTACAGTATTACCCAGAACAGTATCTCCCATTTTATAGTTTACATCCAAATTCCCATGTCCTGTATGTAGGCATTTACATTTCCCAAAATTTAACATCTGCCATTTCTCAGACCATTTTACTAATCTATCTAGATAGTTTTGTAAATGTTTTTTATCACCATCAGTGTTAACCTTTCTAAACACTTTTGTGTCATCCGCAAATTTTAATACGTTACTTGTTATATTGTCGTCCAAGTCACTGATATATATATTAAGAAAAATAAAGGTCCTAACACGGATCCTTGTGGTAACCCACTCAAAACTGATTTCCAGTTTAAAATGTCTCCATCTACGTTGTTTTCTGTCAGCCAGCCATTGTTCTATCCAATCAATTATACTATCCCCGATACCATGGGCTTTTAATTTAAGTAGTAATATTTGATGTGGCACTTTGTCAAAAGCTTTCTGAAAATCAAAGTAATTAATATCTACTGGCTATCACTCGTCTATCCATTTAGTGATTTCTTCCAAAAAACATAACATATTTGTTAAGCATGAAATCGCTTGTCGAAATACATGTTGAGATGAATTTAATAAATTATGCTTAAAACGGAAGTCCACCATATGGTATTTAATTAACCTTTCTAATAATTTTTTTTCTAATAATTTGCACGGGAATTTCGAAGAAAACGCTGTCTTTCGACGATGTCAAAGGTAAAATATGTAATAAAATGCAAACATTAAAAGACTACATCATCCGGTAGTCACAGGCTGTCACCCATCCGAATACTAACATGACTAGACGTGCATAACTTCGGTGATCGGACGTTGTTTTCAATGGCCGTAGGCATTTCCTAAGGTATACTTCGCATAATTTATAGTCCAACAATACTATACGGATGGTAAAGCATATCATATTAGCGGATACATTCGAATTATTGATATGTAATAATTAAAAACCCATATCAATGTCTTTCATTGCTTAGAACGAGAAAAACAAATTCGTAATATTTGCACGCAGACTTCAAGGAAAGCGCTCTCTCTCTCTCTCTCTCTCTCTCTCTCTCTCTCTCTCTCTCTCTCTCTCTCTCTCTCTCTCTCTCTCTCTCTCTCTCTCTCTCTCTCTCTCTCTCTCTCTCTCTCTCTCTCTCTCTCTCTCTCTCTCTCTCTCTCTCTCTCTCTCTCTCTCTCTCTCTCTCTCGACGACGACAATGGTTAAATATGTAGTAAAACACGACAACTAAAAGCCTCCACCACCCGGTATTCCCGGTCTCTCGCCCGTCCAAATACTATCAGGACTCGATGTTGCATATCTTCGGTGATCGGACGAGAACCGTTGTTTTCAACGTAGTAGGTTCGTAGACATTTCCTTACTTTACTTCGCATAATTTTAGTCCGACAATATCATACGGATGGAAAAGCTTAGGTGATAAAGTCGACTTATCCATATATTATAATTAAAAACCAACATCAATGTCTTTCAATGCTTAGAAGGGATGCGCGCTTTTGAAGTAAGCGTCTACCGAGGTATCCGGTTTTTTTTTGGGGGGGGGGGTACCTGATAAGTTCCTCTTTGGGAAACTTCGATATTAAACTGAGTTTTTGGAGAAAAAAAACTAGATTTTGCAAAATCGTGCTCCGACTATTTTAATTGTTACCCCGGAAATGCAATGTCTCCGGACATGGTGGAAACTATATACTGGGCAACAGCGTTGTTTCAACTACCAAACGTAATCTATATGTGTGCATTAATTCAGCAGACTAGATGCATATAGATTACGTTTGGTAGTTGAAACAACGCTTTAGCCCAGGATATGGTTTCGAACCAATCCGGAGATACCGCGTATCCGTGGCAACAATTGGAATAGTCTGAACACGATTTTGCATAATTTCGTTTTTTTTTTAACTCAATTTAATATCGAAATTTCCCAGGAAGGAACATGTCCCCCCTTGCTCACCTCCATTGTCGCCTTTTGTAGTTTTACATCACCCTCGTTTCCTATGTTTGGACTACGATAAATTACTCCTATTATTAATGTTGAGTTCTTGGTAAATATGATATACAAAATTGCTTCCTCACAATCTACTTCACTTTTCAATGTTATTTCATATGCTTGGATAAATTATTTATTATATAAAAATACTCCACCTCCCCTCATTTCTCGTATATCCTTCCTAAACATTGCATAACCTATCAGTGCTAAGTTAGCATCTACTATATCTTTATTTGGCCATGATTCTGTGATACCTTACACGAGGGTCAATATCTGCTACAGTAACGTCTAACTTACTTTTTATTTTCTGTACTCCTGGCATTAAGCAAACACACTTAAGTTAATTTTTCGAAATCAATGGTGAACATGTTTTGTGTGTGTATTGTACTCCTTTGTGTTTTCTCTGTCAGTTCCCCCTGCGCATCTAGTTACAGTCATGTGAAGATAAGTATTTACATTATCAATCAAGCCATGATATTACGCAATAAGGTTAAACGCGCCGCTTCGACTTTTATCAAGCACACATTGCAGCAATGGCTGAGTAAGGATACAGTGATTGGTGGAAACATATGAACACATTAATGGGACTAGACAGGAATGTCAACTCTGGCATGCAAGGACTAGCTAGAAAAAGAGCTAATGGTGATTGTGGGTTACTAGTCAATAGAATGAATGGGTTTGGTTGTGTCTGTCGGTGAAAATTTACCCCGTTGAAATAAGGAGAATCAAATATGCACAGTAAATGAGGAACTACCAGATAGATTTTTCATCAGTGTGATGACAGCATTAAGAGCACTACAAAAAGTTAAGGTGAATAAGGTCACAGGGCCTGATAACATACTTACTTGGGTATTAAGGAGGAATCATGCATATAACCTCGCTCCTACATTAACTGGTGTATTTATGTTTGCAGATACACATGTACGTGGTCATTCAGATACACATGTACGTTGTCATTCAGATACACATGTACGCTGTTGCGAATTATGGCAAGAAGTGAATATTCTGAATGGTTTGTTGTCATTATTGGTGTTCTGCAAGGATCAGTATTGGGACCTATTCTCTTTTTAATTTATGTAAATGATATACCAGAGACAGTAAATAGTAATGTAAAAATGTTTTCTGACGACACCAAAATATTAAAAAACAAATCTGACTGTGAAATCTTACAAGCTGATTTAGATAACTGAGTGGAATAATTGGTGGTGCCTAACGTTCAACACTAGTAAATGTAAAAGGATGCACACAGACTAAGACAATCCAAAATTCGATTACACCATGACAACCGAAAATAATAATATCGTTTTAGCAGAAACAATTTAAGAGCAGGATCTAGGTTTTAAAATAATTTGAAATGGGAGAAACAAGTTGTTGCAGCAACCCAACAAACTATGGTGGTTTTGCGTTCAGTAAAGAGAGCATTTATTCACTTTAACAGAGAAACGTTCAACATTGTTTATAATACATATATTAGACCACATCTAGAATATTGTGTACAGGCATGGTCACCTTATTATGAAAAAAATATATTTTAATGATTGAGAAAGTACAACGCAGGGCAACAAAACTGGTAATAGGATTAAAGGAATTTACATATGAGGAAAGATTAACACAACTAAAACTTTATAGACTTGAAGAACGGAGATTACGAGGAGATTTAATTCAAACTTTTAGGTTGTTAACTGGGAAAGAGAACATAGACCTAGATCAGTTTAACATTAATCTAAATAACCTCAGAGGCCACAGTAAAAAACAAACAAACAACAATGTATGAATTTATGCAACCACCGATTTTTCAGTCAAAGGTTGGTGGATGTATGGAATGCCTTGTCCAACGATATTATATCTACACCCTCTACTAACATTTAAAAATATAGAATAGATAAAAACTAGGTTAAGATATGGCCAACTATGAAAGGCTTATCTCTAGCTTTACATATGCTCATTATTTGTAAGTGTAAAATGACCTGCGGACTCCGGCGTACGCCGGCGGCGAACGAATCGTGTTCAACCTATATCTATCTCTATGAGTGTACGGCTAATTACCATAATATATTCTACTTTTTGTATGAATGATTGAAAATAGTATTTTATATATGTTTTGTATTAGCAAAGCATGTATATATATAATATATATATATATATATATATATATATATATATATGGGCGCCCGGTATGTCCCTGGCGACCAGGAAGAGGACATCAATGTCTACATCACAGGCGACGCCGACAACGTCCCGCCGGCCGAGCACGGAGCCCCGCCCACCATGGACGGCGCCTCGCAAGGCAGTGTCGGTGCCGACAACGTCCCGCCGGCCGAGCACGGAGCCCCGCCCACCATGGACGGCGCCTCATGAGGCAGTGTCGACGCCGACAACGTCCCGCCGGCCGAGCACGGAGCCCCGCCCACCATGGACGGCGCCTCATGAGGCAGTGTCGACGCCGACAACGCCCCGCCGGCCGAGCACGGAGCCCCGCCCACCATGGACGGCGCCTCGCAAGGAATTGTCGATACTGACAACGTCCCGCCGGCCAAGCACGGAGCCCCGCCCACCATGGACGGCGCCTCACGAGGCAGTGTCGACGCCGACAACGTCCCGCCGGCCGAGCACGGAGCCCCGCCCACCATGGACGGCGCCTCGCAAGGAATTGTCGATACTGACAACGTCCCGCCGGCCAAGCACGGAGCCCCGCCCACCATGGACGGCGCCTCACGAGGCAGTGTCGATGCCGACAACGTCCCGCCGGCCGAGCATGGAGCCCCGCCCGCCATGGACGGCGCCTCACAAGGCAGTGACGACGCCGACAACGTCCCGCCGGCCGAGCATGGAGCCCCGCCCGCCATGGACGGCGCCTCGCAAGGAATTGTCGATACTGACAACGTCCCGCCGGCCAAGCACGGAGCCCCGCCCACCATGGACGGCGCCTCACGAGGCAGTGTCGACGCCGACAACGTCCCGCCGGCCGAGCATGGAGCCCCGCCCGCCATGGACGGCGCCTCACAAGGCAGTGTCGACGCCGACAACGTCCCGCCGGCAGAGCACGGAGCCCCGCCCACCATGGACGGCGCCTAGCAAGGCAGTGTCGACGCCGACAACGTCCCGCCGGCCGAGCACGGAGCCCCGCCCACCATGGACGGCGCCTAGCAAGGCAGTGTCGACGCCGACAACGTCCCGCCGGCCGAGCACGGAGCCCCGCCCACCATGGACGGCGCCTCACGAGGCAGTGTCGATGCCGACAACGTCCCGCCGGCAGAGCACGGAGCCCCACCCACCATGGACTGCGCCTCGCAAGGCAGTGTCGACGCCATCAACGTCCCGCCGGCCGAGCACGGAGCCCCGCCCACCATGGACGGTGCCTCGCAAGGCATTGTCGATGTCGACAACGTCCCGCCGGCCGAGCATGGAGCCCCGCCCGCCATGGACGGCGCCTCACAAGGCAGTGACGACGCCGACAACGTCCCGCCGGCCGAGCATGGAGCCCCGCCCGCCATGGACGGCGCCTCACAAGGCAGTGTCGACGCCGACAACGTCCCGCCGGCCGAGCACGGAGCCCCGCCCACCATGGACGGCGCCTCACGAGGCAGTGTCGACACGACAACGTTCCGCCGGCCGAGCACGGAGCCCCTCCCACCATGGACGGCGCCTCATGAGGCAGTGTCGACGCAGACAACGTTCCGCCGGCCGAGCACGGAGCCCCTCCCACCATGGACGGCGCCTCGCGAGGCAGTGTCGACGCCGACAACTTTCCGCCGGCCGAGCACGGAGCCCCGCCCACCATGGACGGCGCCTCGCGAGGCAGTGTCGACGCCGACAACCTTCCGCCGGCCGAGCACGGAGCCCCTCCCACCATGGACGGCGCCTCGCGAGGCAGTGTCGACGCCGACAACTTTCCGCCGGCCGAGCACGGAGCCCCGCCCACCATGGACGGCGCCTCGCGAGGCAGTGTCGACACCGACAACCTTCCGCCGGCCGAGCATGGAGCCCCGCCCACCATGGACGGCGCCTCGCGAGGCAGTGTCGACACCGACAACCTTCCGCCGGCCGAGCACGGAGCCCCACCCACCATGGACTGCGCCTCGCAAGGCAGTGTCGACGCCGACTACGTCCCGCCGGCAGAGCACGGAGCCCCGCCCACCATGGACAGCGCCTAGCAAGGCAGTGTCGACGCCGACAACGTCCCGCCGGCCGAGCTCGGAGCCCCGCCCACCATGGACGGCGCCTCACAAGGCAGTGTCGACGCTGACTCCGAGTTCAGTTTCTTCGCGGCCATAGCCATGCGTCCCCTGGCGATACGGGACACTTTGTACCGGATTAGGGAACTCTGCAAGCTCATTGTCGCCTACCCCTTGACGGCGATAGGTAAGTTCATTATCACTTACGCCAAAAAGGGTGATATGTAGGTTCACTATTATATTCACCAATTCCTGCAGCCATGCGTGCTAGCGAGACCACAGGTGAGTCTTGTCTACTCCTTCAGCCATGCGTGCTAGCGAGACCACAGGTTAGTATTGTCTACTCTTGCAGCCATGCGTGCTAGCGAGACCACAGGTTAGTATTGTCTACTCCTGCAGCCATGCGTGCTAGCGAGACCACAGGTTAGTATTGTCTACTCTTGCAGCCATGCGTGCTAGCGAGACCACAGGTTAGTATTGTCTACTCCTGCAGCCATGCGTGCTAGCGAGACCACAGGTTAGTATTGTCTACTCTTGCAGCCATGCGTGCTAGCGAGACCACAGGTTAGTATTGTCTACTCCTGCAGCCATGCGTGCTAGCGAGACCACAGGTTAGTATTGTCTACTCCTGCAGCCATGCGTGCTAGCGAGACCACAGGTGAGTGTTGTCTACTCTTGCAGCCATGCGTGCTAGCGAGACCACGTGAGTCTTGTCTACTCCTGCAGCCATTTGTGCTAGCGAGACCACAGGTGAGTCTTGTCTACTCATGTAGCCATGCGTGCTAGCGAGACCACAGGTGAGTCTTGTCTACTCCTGCAGCCATGCGTGCTAGCGAGACCACAGGTGAGTCTTGTCTACTCCTGCAGCCATGCGTGCTAGCGAGACCACAGGTGAGTCTTGTCTACTCCTGCAGCCATGCGTGCTAGCGAGACCACAGGTTAGTATTGTCTACTCCTGCAGCCATGCGTGCTAGCGAGACCACAGGTGAGTGTTGTCTACTCTTGCAGCCATGCGTGCTAGCGAGACCACGTGAGTCTTGTCTACTCCTGCAGCCATGTGTGCTAGCGAGACCACAGGTGAGTCTTGTCTACTCCTGTAGCCATGCGTGCTAGCGAGACCACAGGTGAGTTCATTTGTTTAGGTGAATACATTTACGAAACAGAATAATTTTTTTTTACGGTAAATTCTCGAGAGCGTCTTAACTAGCGGTATATGCCCTCCCCTCTTTCGTTGTTCCACAGTTACAATGTTCATGACAATACGTTTTACCCTCAATGCAACATTTCAGTGAAATGTTTATAGAAACAGTGAGTAAATAAGTTATAAGTTAATTAATGATTATATATGTGTCCTAATGCGGAGGTCAACGATCTTGTACGAACACGTTGATCAACTTCATGTCTACTGATAACTGTGAAAATGTGTGTTTGTGATCAGAAACTATGTTTGTCACACAAATAGAACCATCATGCATGCCAACCCAATCGTTCTTTAGAGAATGAGTGACTTATCATTTTACCTGGCAAATGAGCACATTGTCAGAAACCCTGTTGGTGGTGATTATTCTTCACGATTAACAGTTTTCAACTGCTCAATGTATTTCTCACAGGTAGACCCAAACATCAATGGAACTTTCAACCATGCACACCCAACTGTAATTTTGGGAATAAGTTAAATGTAATTTTTTTGCGGCCAAGTGAGCATGTTTTCAAAATTAAACCCTTAACTTACTCCCTTATACCAACATTTCCTGTTTGGGAATATGTCTCCTGTTTCTTTTTTACCATTGGAAGGTAATTCCTTTTTTGTGAAAACAACGAGTTTCCATGAAAAGTGTCATTTTGGTTCATTGACCAGAAGTTGTTTCACGGTACAATTTGATGTTGTTTTTTCAATGGGAAGGTCCTTCGTGGTTCCCCGTTGGTTACCATTTTATAAATAAAACTGCGTGTGTTTGACCCAGGTAATGTGTACCTGTTGACCAATAAACATGCCCTATAAGTAATTATCGCCTACAACAGATTCACTAAACACAATCCTGGTAAAAATAATTGCTTGACATGTTGTAAACGGCATTGTCATGATGACGCGGAATTGAAGACGACTCAGACGAATTGAGCACAAATGACATGGTTGAGACGTGCCGTGGTTCACGTAATGACAAGTTTACTTAATGTCCAATTGTTAATGTGATAAGGTTGTGGTCATGTTGAACTGGCGCGGTGGTTCGGCGGTTTCAACGCCGGACTATCAATCGACAAAACCCAGATTCGACTCCTCTTGCTGTCGTTTCTCAACTTTGCCAATTGCGTTCGCCCCACGTTGCCATATTTCACTCAGCTGTATGAATGAGTACCTGGCTACAGCCATAGGTCGATATGTGAACGAGTATTCTTCGCGCAATAATTGAGAAGTCCCACGAACTGCACACTGTGCTATATAAGAATGTACCATTGCCATTTAGACGATGCACGAGAGAAGATTTAATGCGTCTGATCTGTTGCAGCTCTCACAATGTCATTCCACATTGGCTTCCTCGCTACGACCGGCATTCTCTTCGCGGTCGGATATGACATCATTCCGATGCATTTTTCTTCACTTCCGCTCGACATTCGCACGGACGAGGATTACCTGCAGGTTCGTTAGCTGGTGTCGGCCTACAGCAACGTTGCCGACAAAAAGTAGGCTTATTTAAAAGTGAGCTATTAAAATGGCATGGATATAATTAAGTGGTTCTGTCAATGGCTACCGAATGGGAGTGACGTACTCCCTGGACGTACTCCCTTGACGTACTCCCTGAAAGTACTCCCTGGACGTACTCACTTGACGTATTCCGTGGACGTACTCCCTGGACGTACTCCATTGACATACTCCCTGGACGTACTACCTGGACGTACTCCCTTGACGTATTCCTTGACGTACTCCCTGGACGTACTCCCTGGACGTACTCCCTGGAGGTACTCCCTTGACGTACTCCCTGGATGTACTCCCTAAACGTATTTTTGAACTTTCTGTTGCTTGAGCGATAGTTGGGACGTGGACTAGACAAGCTGTAGACAACAACTGTGTGATCCGCGTTACAACGTTGCGGTGTTACATATGATCACTTGACGGCTAAACCACAGCCAAGTTACGTTACCACGTTGCGGTGTTACATAAGATCCCTTGACGGCTAAACCACAGCCAAGTTACGCTACCACGTTGCGGTGTTAAATAAGATCATTTGACGGCTAAACCACAGCCAAGTTACGTTACCACGTTGCGGTGTTAAATAAGATCCCTTGACGGCTAAACCACAGCCAAGTTACGTTACCACGCTGCGGTGTTAAATAAGATCCCTTGAGGGCTAAACCACAGCCAAGTTACGTTACCACGTTGCGGTGTTAAATAAGATCCCTTGACGGCTAAACCACAGCCAAGTTACGTTACCACGTTGCGGTGTTAAATAAGATCCCTTGACGGCTAAACCACAGCCAAGTTACGTTACCACGCTGCGGTGTTAAATAAGATCCCTTGAGGGCTAAACCACAGCCAAGTAACGTTACCACGTTGCGGTGTTAAATAAGATCCCTTGACGGCTAAACCACAGCCATGTTACGTTACCACGTTGCGGTGTTAAATAAGATCCCTTGACGGCTAAACCACAGCCAAGTTACGTTACCACGTTCCGATGTTAAATACGATCCATTGACGGCTAAACCACAGCAAAACTACGTTACCACGTTGCGGTGTTAAATAAGATCCCTTGAAAGCTAAACCAGAGCCAATTTACGTCACGACGTAGCGGCGTTACATAAGATCCCTTGACGGCTAAACCACAGCCAAGTTACGTTACCACGTTGCGGTGTTAAATAAGATCCCTTGACGGCTAAACCACAGCCAAGCTACGCACAATAAATTGCCTTCTAATAAAATCAATAAAACCATCACAAAAGGTTGCGCCAAAGCCGAAGAAAACCCACAAAACATCTTCGCTCTCTGATTACTAGAGCTACTAGGCGATGAGGAAATTGTTGCAAAGATAAAATCTTCAATATACCCCCATGCGCTTACAGAAGAAATTCGAGACATGAAACTAAAAATAACCCGTCTGCATCAAACAACTGTTGCAAAAGACAAATTGATCTACGACCTGAAGGACAGAGTCGACAAACTCGAATTGAGCGTCGATGACACGGAGCAATATAGCCGACGAGCCAACCTGCGTATCCAGGGAATTGCTGAGTCGGCCCCTGGTAAAGGCGTCCTTGCCAGTGCTAGAGATCTACATCCAGAATATGAAGATGAGTTTGTCCTTGTCTGATCAAGACATCGAGCGCTGCCATCGACTTGGATGGCAGACAGACCCCGCACGTCCCAGTTATATCAACATACGATTTAAATACGAACGAATGCGCGATACAATCTACAGCGTTCGAGGTTCCTTAAAGAATCGTCAAAAGTCAGCAGAGCCAGACCTTCGTCTATACATCAACTGAGGAGATCATTAATGGCATTACAAACAAGACAATTACTTGCAGAAGAAAATATAGCAGACTGCTGGACTCACAATAAACACGTTGTTATCAAGGAAAACAACAACTCAATTAAGAGGATCAACTCCCCACGGGAATTAAACAGTTACTATCTGAGTGGCACTTGCTGACAGCAGCGGATCCAGGGGATCTTAGGGGTTTCAAGACCCCCTGGCCATGAAGGGGGGTCTTAGACCCCCTGTGTCCGTGGCAAATAGTACGGTAAAAGAAAACGTAGGGGAGACCGGGGCTAGTCTGCCCCCGGGGCAAGTTCGCCAACCGGCTTTTCTTCAGCGCCGTTGCAGAATTTAGTAATTTCGGTCACACGATTAAGTCAAATGATCATCAAATTACACGCAGCGCAGTGTTCGAAATGACCACTCACTCTTGGGGGGTCCCCGAACAAAATCTTCTTTTCAGGCACTCTAATGGCTATTAACGCCTATTTTTGTGAACACAAACTTGCTTGCTATCATATCGACCTGTAGTTATTTCACCAACTTAGGTTGAATGCACTTATTGTAAGTCGCTCTGAATAAGAACGTCTGCTAAATGACTAAATTGTAAATTGTGGTCTAAACCATTGTCACTGGAGTAATGCGCTTGCAGACACAGTGCTACGTAATTCTGAGAAGTAAAATGCCAAGGTAAAATGTGCCTCAACTAGATACTCATTGGTGGCATTACTGCAGACACCCAACAGAAAACAAACACACACTCATCAATGATATGAGTGGAATGATTTAAGATGTTTTTCATAGAGATTAACTGAATGACAATAGAGTGGGCTGAATGAATCAGCTAAGCTACCAACATAATGATGTCGAATCCTGCAAAACCCGTCAAGTTCTGCGAAAACCGTCGAGTTCTTGCTGCTAGATCGATCGAGTTCTGCGAAAACCATCGAGTTCTTGCTGCTAGATCGATCGAGTTCTGCGAAAACCATCGAGTTTTTGTTGCTAGATCGATCGAGTTCTGCAAAAACCATCGAGTTATTGCTGCTAGATCGATCGAGTTCTGCGAAAACCATCGAGTTCTTGTTGCTAGATCGATCGAGTTCTGTGAAAACCGTCGAGTTCTTGCTGCTAGATCGATCGAGTTCTGCGAAAATCATCGAGTTCTTGCTGTAAGATCGATCGAGTTCTGCGAAAACCATCGAGTTCTTGTTGCTAGATCGATCGAGTTCTGTGAAAACCATCGAGTTCTTGCTGCTAGATCGATCGAGTTCTGCGAAAACCATCGAGTTCTTGTTGCTAGATCGATCGAGTTCTGTGAAAACCGTCGAGTTCTTGCTGCTAGATCGATCGAGTTCTGCGACAACCATCAAGTTTTTGTTGCTAGATCGATCGAGTTCTGCGAAAAACATCGAGTTCTTTCTGCTAGATCGATCGAGTTCTGCGAAAACCATCGAGTTCTTGCTGCTAGATCGATCGAGTTTTGCGAAAACCATCGAGTTCTTGCTGGTAGATCGATCGAATTCTGCGAAAACCATCGAGTTCTTGTTGCTAGATCGATCGAGTTCTGCGAAAACCATCGAGTTCTTGCTGCTAGATCGATCGAGTTCTGCGAAAACCATCGAGTTCTTGCTGCTAGATCGATCGAGTTCTGCGAAAACCATCGAGTTCTTGCTGGTAGATCGATCGAGTTCTGCGAAAACCATCGAGTTCTTGTTGCTAGATCGATCGAGTTCTGTGAAAACCATCGAGTTCTTGCTGCTAGATCGATCGAGTTCTCCGAAAACCATCGAGTTCTTGTTGCTAGATCGATCGAGTTCTGTGAAAACAGTCGAGTTCTTGTTGCTAGATAGATTGAGTTCTCAGGTGGATATGTGAACGAGTATTCTTCGCGCAGTAATTGAGAAATCCCACGAACTGCACACTGTGCTATATAAGAATGTACCATTGCCATTTAGACGATGCACGAGAGAAGATTTAAAGCGTCTGATCTGTTGCAGCTCTCACAATGTCATTCCACATTGGCTTCCTCGCTACGACCGGCATTCTCTTCGCGGTCGGATATGACATCATTCCGATGCATTTTTCTTCACTTCCGCTCGACATTCGCACGGACGAGGATTACCTGCAGGTTCGTTAGCTGGTGTCGGCCTACAGCAACGTTGCCGACAATAAGTAGGCTTATTTAAAAGTGAGCTATTAAAATGGCATGGATATAATTAAGTGGTTCTGTCAATGGCTACCGAATGAGAGTGACGTACTCCCTGGACGTACTCCCTGGACGTACTCCCTGGAGGTACCCCTGGACGTACTCCCTGGACGTACTTCCTGGATGTACTCCCTGGAGGTACCCCTGGACGTACTCCCTGGACGTACTCCCTGGACATACTCCCTGGACGTACTCCCTTGACGTACTCCATTGATGTACTCCCTGGACGTACTCCCTGGACGTACTCCCTGGACGGACAAACGTTAGCACATGTTATAGTGATACGAAAAGTTAAAGTTGGTGCGTCGGAGACACTGGAAAGAGTAAAGTTCAGAGAGCAGGTGTTGCAAGTTGAAGTCTTTAACCGGGATATTTATGCCGATTTTTAACTTTCTGTTGCTTGAGCGATAGTTGGGACGTGGATTAGACAAGCTGTAGACAACAACTGTGTGATCCGCGTTACAACGTTGCGGTGTTACATATGATCCCTTGACGGCTAAACCACAGCCAAGTTACGTTACCACGTTGCGGTGTTAAATAAGATCCCTTGACGGCTAAACCACAGCCAAGTTACGCTACCACGTTGCGGTGTTAAATAAGATCCCTTGACGGCTAAACCACAGCCAAGTTACGTTACCACGTTGCGGTGTTAAATAAGATCCCTTGACGGCTAAACCACAGCCAAGTTACGCTACCACGTTGCGGTGTTAAATAAGATCCCTTGACGGCTAAACCACAGCCAAGTTACATTACCACGTTGCGGTGTTAAATAAGATCCCTTGACGGCTAAACCACAGCCAAGTTACGTTACCACGCTGCGGTGTTAAATAAGATCCCTTGACGGCTAAACCACAGCCAAGTTAAGTTACCACGCTGCGGTGTTAAATAAGATCCCTTGAGGACTAAACCACAGCCAAGTTACGTTACCACGTTGCGGTGTTAAATAAGATCCCTTGACGGCTAAACCACAGCCAAGTTACGTTATCACGTTGCGGTGTTAAATAAGATCCCTTCACGGCTAAACCACAGCCAAGTTACGTTACCACGTTGCGGTGTTAAATAAGATCCCTTGTCGGCTAAACCACAGCCAAGTTACGATACAACGCTGCGGTGTTAAATAAGATCCCTTGACGGCTAAACCACAGCCAAGTTACGCTACCACGTTGCGGTGTTAAATAAGATCCCTTGACGGCTAAACCAGAGCCAAGTTACGTTACCACGTTGCGGTGTTAAATAAGATCCCTTGACGGCTAAACCACAGCCAAGTTACGTTACCACGCTGCGGTGTTAAATAAGATCCCTTGACGGCTAAACCACAGCCAAGTTACGTTACCACGTTGCGGAGTTAAATAAGATCCCTTGACTGCTAAACCACAGCCAAGTTACGGTATCACGTTGCGGTGTTAAATAAGATCCCTTGACGGCTAAACCACAGCCAAGTTACGTTACCACGTTGCGGTGTTAAATAAGATCCCTTGACGGCTAAACCACAGCCAAGTTACGTTACCACGCTGCGGTGTTAAATAAGATCCCTTGAGGACTAAACCACAGCCAAGTTACGTTACCACGTTGCGGTGTTAAATAAGATCCCTTGACGGCTAAACCACAGCCAAGTTACGTTATCACATTGCGGTGTTAAATAAGATCCCTTGACGGCTAAACCACAGCCAAGTTACGTTACCACGTTGCGGTGTTAAATAAGATCCCTTGTCGGCTAAACCACAGCCAAGTTGCGATACCACGCTGCGGTGTTAAATAAGATCCCTTGACGGCTAAACCACAGCCAAGTTACGCTACCACTTTGCGGTGTTAAATAAGATCCCTTGACGGCTAAACCACAGCCAAGTTACGTTACCACGTTGCGGTGTTAAATAAGATCCCTTGACGGCTAAACCACAGCCAAGTTACGTTACCACGCTGCGGTGTTAAATAAGATCCCTTGACGGCTAAACCACAGCCAAGTTACGTTACCACGCTGCGGTGTTAAATAAGATCCCTTGACGGCTAAACCACAGCCAAGTTACGTTACCACGTTGCGGAGTTAAATAAGATCCCTTGACGGCTAAACCACAGCCAAGTTACGTTATCACGTTGCGGTGTTAAATAAGATCCCTTGACGGCTAAACCACAGCCAAGTTACGCTACCACGTTGCGGTGTTAAATAAGATCCATTGACGGCAAAACCACAGCCAAGTTACGTTACCACGTTGCGGTGTTAAATAAGATCCCTTGACGGCTAAACCACAGCCAAGTTACGTTACCACGCTGCGGTGTTAAATAAGATCCCTTGACGGCTAAACCACAGCCAAGTTACGTTACCACGTTGCGGTGTTAAATAAGATCCCTTGACGGCTAAACCACAGCCAAGTTACGTTACCACGCTGCGGTGTTAAATAAGATCCCTTGACGGCTAAACCACAGCCAAGTTACGTTACCAAGCTGCGGTGTTAAATAAGATCCCTTGAGGATTAAACCACAGCCAAGTTACGTTACCACGTTGCGGTGTTAAATAAGATCCCTTGACGGCTAAACCACAGCCAAGTTACGTTACCACGTTGCGGTGTTAAATAAGATCCCTTGACGGCTAAACCACAGCCAAGTTACGTTACCATGCTGCGGTGTTAAATAAGATCCCTTGACGGCTAAACCACAGCCAAGTTACGTTACCACGTTGCGGTGTTAAATAAGATCCCTTGACGGCTAAACCACAGCCAAGTTACGTTACCACGTTGCGGTGTTAAATAAGATCCCTTGACGGCTAAACCACAGCAAAGCTACGTTACCACGTTGTGGTGTTAAATAAGATCCCTTGACGGCTAAACCACAGCCAAGTTACGTTACCACGCTGCGGTGTTAAATAAGATCCCTTGAGGACTAAACCACAGCCAAGTTGCGTTACCATGTTGCGGTGTTAAATAAGATTCCTTGACGGCTAAACCACAGCCAAGTTACGTTATCACGTTGCGGTGTTAAATAAGATCCCTTGACGGCTAAACCACAGCCAAGTTACGTTATCACGTTGCAGTGTTAAATAAGATCCCTTGTCGGCTAAACCACAGCCAAGTTACGTTACCACGCTGCGGTGTTAAATAAGATCCCTTGACGGCTAAACCACAGCCAAGTTACGATACCACGTTGCGGTGTTAAATAAGATCCCTTGACGGCTAAACCACAGCCAAGTTACGTTACCACGTTGCGGTGTTAAATAAGATCCCTTGACGGCTAAAGGGTTCGAGAAATAAGTCAGAGAATTACAGACCAGTGAGTTTAACGTCAGTGATTTGTAAATTATTAGAAAGGTTAATTAAAGACCATATGGTGGACTTCCTCGTTAAGCATAAATTATTAAATTCATCTCAACATGGATTCCTTAAAGCAAGGTCATGCTTAACAAATATGTTATGTTTTTTGGAAGAAATCACTAAGTGGATAGACGTGGGATCGCCAGTAGATATTATCTACTTAGATTTTCAGAAAGCTTTTGACAAAGTGCCACATCAAAGATTGCTACTTAAATTAAAAGCCCATGGTATCGGGGATAGCATAACTGACTGGATAGAACAATGGCTGACTGACAGAAGACAACGAGTTGTAGTAGATGGAGAAGTTTCAAATTGGAAATCGGTTTTGAGTGGGGTACCTCAAGGGTCAGTACTAGGACCTATATTATTCTTAATTTATATCAATGACTTGGACGACAGTATAACAAGTAACGTACTGAAATTTGCGGATGACACAAAACTGTTTAGAAAGGTTAATACTGATGGTGATAAACAACATTTACAAAACGATCTAGACAGATTAGTGAAATGGTCTGAGAAATGGCAGATGCTGTTCAATTTTGGGAAATGTAAATGCCTACATACAGGACATGGGAACTTGAATGTAAACTATAAAATGGGAGATACTGTTCTGGGTACTACTGTAAAAGAAAAGGACTTAGGAGTTACAATAAGCGCTGATATGAAAGTTTCAGAGCAGTGTGGTATTGCAGCTTCAAAGGGTAATCAAATTCTTGGATTGATTAGAAGAAACATAACATACAAGGGAAAAAAGTTAATTATACCTCTTTATAAAGCAATAGTTAGACCTCATTTAGAATACTGTATACAAGCATGGAGACCATATCGTAAGAAGGATATAGATACGCTTGAACGCATACAAAGGAGAGCAACTAAAATGATTCCAGAACTTAGAGACCTTAGTTATGAAGAACGCCTGAAAGAATGTGGTTTAACAACTCTAGAGACAAGGAGGTTAAGAGGAGATCAGATTGAAGTTTTTAAGATATTGAATGGGTATGAAATTATTGATAGAAATATGTTTTTCTCACTCAAGAAGGATAGCAGAACTAGAGGACATGAGGTAAAATTAGTAAAGGATCAATGTAGATTGGACATCAGGAAGCACTCATTCTCACAGAGGACAATAAATGAATGGAACAAATTGTCTACAGATTGTGTAACTGCTACCAGCGTGAATATGTTTAAAAACAAGGTTGACACATATATCAGGAGGGCGGGCTATAAGTAGATGAACATTGTTGGACTCTCGATAAGCCAATGGCTTCCTTGTCCACTTGCCATCTGGGCCTTTGGCTTGGATGGCAAATCTTGTTAAATCTTGTTAAACCACAGCCAAGTTACGTTACCACGCTGCGGTGTTAAATAAGATCCCTTGAGGACTAAACCACAGCCAAGTTACGTTACCACGTTGCGGTGTTAAATAAGATCCCTTGACGGCTAAACCACAGCCAAGTTACGTTATCACGTTGCGGTGTTAAATAAGATCCCTTGACGGAAAACCACAGCCAAGTTACGTTACCACGCTGCGGTGTTAAATAAGATCCCTTGACGGCTAAACCACAGCCAAGTTACGTTACCACGCTGCGGTGTTAAATAAGATCCCTTGAGGACTAAACCACAGCCAAGTTACGTTACCACGTTGCGGTGTTAAATAAGATCCCTTGACGGCTAAACCACAGCCAAGTTACGTTATCACGTTGCGGTGTTAAATCAGATCCATTGACGGCTAAACCACAGCCAAGTTACGTTATCACGTTGCGGTGTTAAATAAGATCCCTTGACGGCTAAACCACAGCCAAGTTACGATACCACGCTGCGGTGTTAAATAAGATCCCTTGACGGCTAAACCACAACCAAGTTACGTTACCACGCTGCGGTGTTAAATAAGATCCCTTGACGGCTAAACCACAGCCAAGTTACGCTACCACGTTGCGGTGTTAAATAAGATCCCTTGACGGCTAAACCACAACCAATTTACGTTACCACGTTGCGGTGTTAAATAAGATCCCTTGACGGCTAAACCACAGCCAAGTTACGTTACCACGCTGCGGTGTTAAATAAGATCCCTTGACGGCTAAACCACAGCCAAGTTACGTTACCACGTTGCGGTGTTAAATAAGATCCCTTGACGGCTAAACCACAGCCAAGTTACGTTAGCACGCTGCGGTGTTAAATAAGATCCCTTGACGGCTAAACCACAGCCAAGTTACGTTACCACGCTGCGGTGTTAAATAAGATCCCTTGACGGCTAAACCACAGCAAAGCTACGTTACCACGTTGTGGTGTTAAATAAGATCCGTTGACGGCTAAACCAAAGCCAAGTTACGTTACCACGTTGTGGTGTTAAATAAGATCCATTGACGGCTAAACCACAGCAAAACTACGTTACCCCGTTGCGGTGTTAAATAAGATCCACTGACGGCTAAACCACAGCCAAGTTACGTTACCACGTTGCGGTGTTAAATAAGATCCCTTGACGGCTAAATCACAGCCAAGTTACGTTACCACGCTGCGGTGTTAAATAAGATCCCTGGACGGCTAAACCACAGCCAAGTTACGTTACCACGCTGCGGTGTTAAATAAGATCCCTTGAGGGCTAAACCACAGCCAAGTTACGTTACCACGTTGCGGTGTTAAATAAGATCCCTTGACGGCTGAACCACAGCCAAGTTACGTTACCACGTTGCGGTGTTAAATAAGATCCCTTGACGGCTAAACCACAGCCAAGTTACGTTATCACGTTGCGGTGTTAAATAAGATCCCTTGACGGAAAACCACAGCCAAGTTACGTTACCACGCTGCGGTGTTAAATAAGATCCCTTGACGGCTAAACCACAGCCAAGTTACGTTACCACGCTGCGGTGTTAAATAAGATCCCTTGAGGACTAAACCACAGCCAAGTTACGTTACCACGTTGCGGTGTTAAATAAGATCCCTTGACGGCTAAACCACAGCCAAGTTACGTTATCACGTTGCGGTGTTAAATTTGATCCATTGACGGCTAAACCACAGCCAAGTTACGTTATCACGTTGCGGTGTTAAATAAGATCCCTTGACGGCTAAACCACAGCCAAGTTACGATACCACGCTGCGGTGTTAAATAAGATCCCTTGACGGCTAAACCACAACCAAGTTACGTTACCACGTTGCGGTGTTAAATAAGATCCCTTGACGGCTAAACCACAACCAAGTTACGTTACCACGTTGCGGTGTTAAATAAGATCCCTTGACGGCTAAACCACAGCCAAGTTACGTTACCACGCTGCGGTGTTAAATAAGATCCCTTGACGGCTAAACCACAGCCAAGTTACGTTACCACGTTGCGGTGTTAAATAAGATCCCTTGACGGCTAAACCACAGCCAAGTTACGTTAGCACGCTGCGGTGTTAAATAAGATCCCTTGACGGCTAAACCACAGCCAAGTTACGTTACCACGCTGCGGTGTTAAATAAGATCCCTTGACGGCTAAACCACAGCAAAGCTACGTTACCACGTTGTGGTGTTAAATAAGATCCGTTGACGGCTAAACCAAAGCCAAGTTACGTTACCACGTTGTGGTGTTAAATAAGATCCATTGACGGCTAAACCACAGCAAAACTACGTTACCCCGTTGCGGTGTTAAATAAGATCCACTGACGGCTAAACCACAGCCAAGTTACGTTACCACGTTGCGGTGTTAAATAAGATCCCTTGACGGCTAAACCACAGCCAAGTTACGTTACCACGCTGCGGTGTTAAATAAGATCCCTGGACGGCTAAACCACAGCCAAGTTACGTTACCACGCTGCGGTGTTAAATAAGATCCCTTGAGGGCTAAACCACAGCCAAGTTACGTTACCACGTTGCGGTGTTAAATAAGATCCCTTGACGGCTGAACCACAGCCAAGTTACGTTACCACGTTGCGGTGTTAAATAAGATCCCTTGACGGCTTGCGCCAAAGCCGAAGAAAACCCACAAAACATCTTCGCTCTCTGATTACTAGAGCTACTTGGCGATGAGGAAATTGTTGCAAGGATAAAATCTTCTGTTGCAAAAGACAAATTGATCTACGACCTGAAGGACAGAGTCGACAAACTCGAATTGAGCGTCGATGACACGGAGCAATATAGCCGACGAGCCAACCTGCGTATCCAGGGAACTGCTGAGTCGGCCCCTGGTAAGGGCGTCCTTGCCAGTGCTAGAGATCTACATCCAGAAGATGAAGATGAGTTCTTCCTTGTCTGATCAACACATCGAGCCCTGCCATCGACTTGGATGGCAGACTGACCCCGCACGTCCCAGATATATCAACATACGATTTAAATACGAACGAATGCGCGATACAATCTACAGCGTTCGAGGTTCCCTAAAGAATCGTAAAAAGTCAGCAGAGCCAGACCTTCGTCTCTACATCAACTGAGGAGATCATTAATGGCATTACAAACAAGACAATTACTTGCAGAAGAAAAGATAGCAGACGGCTGGACTCACAATAAACACGTTGTTATCCAGGAAAACAACAACTCAATTAAGAGGATCAACTCCCCACGGGAATTAAACAGTTACTATCTGAGTGGCACTTGCTGACAGCAGCGGATCCAGGGGGTATTACGGGTTTCAAGACCCCCAGGCCATGAAGGGGGGTCTTAGACCCCCTGTGTCCGTGGCAAATATTACGGTAAAAGAACACGTAGGGGAGACCGGGACTAGTCTGCCCCCGGGGCAAGTCCGCCAACCGGCTTTTATTCAGCGCCGTTGCAGAATTTAGTAATTTCGGTCACATGATTAAGTCATATGATCATCAAACTACTCGCAGCGCAGTGTTCGAAATGACCACTCACTCTTGGGGGGTCCCCGAACAAAATCTTCTTTTCAGGCACTCTAATGGCTATTAACGCCTATTTTTGTGAAAACAAACTTGCTTGCTATCATATCGACCTGTAGTTATTTCACCAACTTAGGTTGAATGCACTTATTGTAAGTCGCTCTGAATAAGAGCGTCTGCTAAATGACTAAATTGTAAATTGTGGTCTAAACCATTGTTACTGGAGTAATGCTCTAGCAGACACAGTGCTATGTAATTCTGAGAAGTAAAATGCCAAGGCAAAATGTGCCTCAACTAGATACTCATTGGCGCCATTACTGCAGACACCCAACAGAAAACAAACACACACTCATCAATGATATGAGTGGAATGATTTAAGATGTTTTTCATAGAGATTAACTGAATGACAATGGGCTGAATGAATCAGCTAAGCTACCAACATAATAATGTCGGATCCTGCAAAACTCGTCAAGTTCTTCGAAAACCGTCGAGTTCTTGCTGCGAGATCGATCGAGTTCTGCGAAAACCGTCGAGTTCTTGCTGCTAGATCGATCGAGTTCTGCGAAAACCGTCGAGTTTATGCTGCTAAACCGATCGAGTTCTGCGAAAACCATCGAGCTCTTGCTGGTAGATCGATCGAGTTCTGCGAAAACCATCGAGTTCTTGTTGCTAGATCGATCGTGTTCTGCGAAACCCGTCGAGTTCTTGCTGCTAGATCGATCGAGTTCTGTGAAAACCATCGAGTTTTTGTTGCTAGATCGATTGAGTTCTGCGAAAACCGTTGAGTTCTTACTGCTAGATCGATTGTTACAACCAGTAATGTAATAATCGACCGGTAATGTAATAATCGACCAGTAATGTAATACATCGACCGGTAATGTAATAATCGACCGGTAATGTAATAAATCGACCGGTAATGTAATAATCGACCGGTAATGTAATAATCGACCGGTAATGTAATACATCGGCCGGTAATGTAATAATCGACCAGTAATGTAATATATCGACCGGTAATGTAATAATCGACCAGTAATGTAATAAATCGAACGGTAATGTAATAATCGACCGGTAATGTAATAAATCGACTGGTAATGTAATAAATCGACCAGTAATGTAATAAAAATTATGATGATAATCATTATGTTGGTGATGATGATGATGTTAATAATGATGATGTAGAAGGTGATGATGAGGGTGATAAACGATTATGATGATGATGACATTTAAGGGTTCATCGTAATGACGTTGATAATGATGATGCTGATTATGATGATGATGATAATGATGATGATGATAACTATGGTGATGATGAGGGTGATAAATTGTTATGATGATGAAGAAGAAAATTAAGACAACTAAGCGGTCTTAGTGATGATGATGATGATGATTATGACGATGATGATGATGATAAAGATTATGATGATGATGATGATGATGATGATAACGATGGTGATGATGAGGGTGATAAATTGTTATGATGATGATGAGGTAGAAGATGAAGACAATTAAGCAGTGATGATGACAATGAGGGTGATCATTATTACGATTATGAGGACGAAGACAATGACACCTTCAGCGTCATCATACTGCTCCTCCCCTTCATTGTCATCATCATCCTCATCTTCACCCTTATAATGGCTAGCTATGCTGACACCCATCGACGTTCACAAATGTATGATTAAAGTAGGCATCTCAAAAAAAGTGAGCCTCACGTTTTCTGGAAGGGCATATGGAATGTCGTTCATATAATCTCCAAGGTAGCGCTAAGATAAATCCTTAATTATCTTCATATTTCTACTCCTATTCATCATCATCGTCATCATAATCATCTTCATCGTTTTTATTACATTACTGGTCGAGTTATTACATTACTGGTCGATTGGTACAACCAGTAATGTGATAATCGACCGGTAATGTAATCAATCGACCGGTAATGTAATAATCGACCGGTAATATAATAAAAAATGATGATGATAATTATGATGAAGATGATGTTAATAATGATGATGTAGAAGGTGATGATGAGGGTGATAAACGATTATGATGATGATGACAAATAAGGGGCGATCTTTGTGACGATGATAAAGATGATTATGACGATGATGATGATGATAATGATAATGATAATCATGATAATAACGATGGTGATGATGAGGGTGATAAATGGTTATGATGATGAGAGGAAGAAGATTAAATAATTAAGTGGTCTTAGTGATGATGATGATGGTGATGATTACGAAGATGATAACAATGAGGGTGATCATTATTACGATTATGAGGACGAAGACAATGAAACCTTCAGCCTCATCATCCTAATCCTCCTCCTCATTGTCATCATAATCCTCATCTTCACCCTTATAAAGGCTAGCCGTGCTAACACCCACTCGACGTTCACAAACGTACGATTAACATAGAAATCTCAGAACGAGTGAGCCGCATGTTTTCTATGAGGACATATGTTCGTACCAAGTCAGACAGAGTGGTAAGGAAGAAGGGGGGTCATTAAAAAGGGTCACCTCAACACATGAAAGAGGTAATCTACACTCAATTAAGGGATCATCTCAAACAATTATTTAAGGGATCATTAAAAATGCTTTAAAAAAAAAATACCTTATCATAATTTGATCAAATTAAGGGGCTATATCAAACAAGGTAGGGGAAATATCAAAATGCAATGTGATATTATATTATAAACTTAAGCTTAAACGCAAAAATAATCAAATAAGGGACCAGCTGAAACAATTAAGGGGTTACCTAAAAAAATTAAGATTAAGTTAAGAGTAATTTCAGTCAACTAAAATGTTCATCTAAATGAGGGCACCCACTTCATTTTTGAGATGATCCCTTAATTTGTTGAGACGATCAACTTGTTAATTATTTTTTACATATTTTGTGACGATCCCTTAACTTTTTTTGAGAAGAACCATTCATTTTTTGAGATGTCCACTTAATTTATTTAACTTTTTCGAGACAACCACTTGACTTGATGAGATGACCCAATAATGTTTTGAGATGATCAGCTAGTTTATTATTAAACGACCCTTAATAAAACCTTTTAAAATTATCCTATAACTTGTTTTTGATAAAATCCCTTAATTTTAGTCATTATTTAAAAATACTTTGGGTGCCCTTTAATCGTTTAGATGAACATTTTATTTGACTGAAATTACCCTTAACTTATTTTTTTGAGGTAACCCCTTAATTGTTTCAGCTGGTCCCTTATTTTATTATGTTTGCGGTTAAGCTTAAGTTTCTAATATAATATCACATTGCATTTTGAGATTTCCCCTAACTTATTTGATATGACCCCTTAATTTGATCAAATGATGATAAGTTATTAAGTATTTTTAATGATCCCTTAAATAAGTGTTTGAGATGATCCCTTAATTGAGTGTAGATTACCTCTTTCATGTGTTGAAGTGACCCTTTTTAATGACCCCCGTTCTTCCTTACCACTCTGTCTGACTCGGTCCTATTGTTTGCCAACATGTAGTTACTGCCGTGCGTTACCTGGGAGGTTATATGAACGGCATCCGTATGTCCTCCCAGAAAACATGCGGCTCACTCGTTCTGAGATCCTTATGTTAATCGTACGTTTGTGAACGTCGAGTGGGTGTCAGCATGGCTAGCCGTTAGAAGGGTGAAGATGAGGATAATGATGACGATGAAGAGTAGGAGCAGTATGATGAGGCTGAAGGTGTCACTGTCTTCGTCCTCATAATCGTAATAATGATCACCCTCATTGTCATCATCTTGGTCATCATCATCATCATCATCATCATTACCATCACTAAGACCGCTTAATTGTTTTCATCTTCTTTCTCATCATCATCATAACCATTTATCACCCTCATCATCACCATCGTTATTATCGTTATTATCATCATCATCATCATCATCATCGTCATAATCATCATCATCATTAAGACCGCTTAATTGTCTTTAATTTCTTTCTCATCATCATAACCATTTATAACCCTCATCATCATCATTACCATCATCATCATCGTCATAATCATCATCAACATTATCATCGTCACTAAGATGACCCCTTAAATGTCATCATCCTCATAATCGTTTATCACCCTCATCATCACATTCTACATCATCATTAACATCATCATCATCACCATCATAATGATTACCATCATAATTGTATTACATTACTGGTCGATTTATTAAATTACCGGTCGGTTATTACATTACCGGTCGATTTATTACATTACCGGTCGATTATTACATTACCGGTCGATTTATTACATTACCGGTCGATTTATTACATTACTGGTCGATTATTACATTACCGGTCGATTTATTACATTACCGGTTGATTTATTACATTACTGGTCGATTTTTACATTACCGGTCGATTTATTACATTACCGGTCGATTATTACATTACTGGTTGTAACACGCGTGTCTGATTTACTATCACGGCGCGTGTCTGATTTAACTGGTTAGGCAACAAGTATACAAAACTGTCCTAACAAAACAAAACAATTATTTTGGCCTCCTAGTATAGTATCAAGTAGCTCTGATTTTAGTGGCATAGTAGCTCTTATTTTATATGTTCCTCTCCAAATCATCCGCCACCAAGCTTTAACTTAACTTACGATACATTTGGATTGCTCTGATCGTAGGATCCGGTTTAATTTTTCTTTTTCAGATTGTATCAATAGTTCATAATTTCCGATTTCAGTGGTTAATAATAGTGATTCTTTATAATCATATACAACTGCAAGGGTTGACCAGAATTTATGCAGCCGGTCTTTCAAGAATTACTAGATTTTTCTTGTACCATTAATAATGGGAGGTCAGGGTTCAACCATTACAGGAGGTAAAGTAGTGTCATCGGGCTACTTCGAGTGTCAATGGGCTACTTCGAATGTCAATGGGCTACTTCGAGTGTCACTGGCTACTTCGAGTGTCACTGGCTACTTCGAGTGTCAATGGGCTACTTCGAGTGTCAATGGGCTACTTCGAGTGTCACTGGCTACTTCGAGTGTCAGGTGGCTACCTCCATTAGAACCAACACCCTTCGTCCGCCTGTGTTGGTAGCGACAACCTGTCCTGCTCCAGCCCGTCGCTGAAGCATGACTTGTTTAAACGTGTCGTCGCCCGTTGTGTTTGCTGGACATATTCAACTATCGAAGTTCACTGATGCGGAACGAATAAGCGGCGGCGGCGGCGGCGGCGGCGGCGGCGGCGGCGGCGGCGGCGGCGGCGGCCTGTACGCAGCGATTCGACGACGCTGGTCTTGTCAAGGAGTGCACAAATATATAAGCAACCGGTCGTTTCGCCTTTGCCATGGCGTGAGCGTCGCAGTTTGAGTTACTTGAATAGTGCATAGGACAACTAACCAAGGTGCAACGATATTGTGTGAACGACATACATTGTATATTAACAATCGGGTCTTATCGCATACTGCATACAACTATATAATTGTGTCGCGGTGATTTTACAAGCGCTAATGCCTAGGTACACAATTAACGGTAGTAAACGTGGCAATTTAAATTATGCATTTATGAACATTAGTACGAATGCAACAACCCGTAAAACCCATACAACCCACACAACTTATACAACCCGTACAAACCACACAACCCATACAACCCGTACAACAAATACAACCCACACAACCCATATAACCCGTTCAATCCACACAACCCTTACAACCCATACAACCCGTACAACCCACACAACTCGTACAACCCGTACAACCCGTATAACCCATGCAACCCATAAAACCCGTACAACTTGTACAACCCATACAACCGTACATCCCATACAACCCGTACAACCCGTACAACCCATGCAACCCGTACAACCCGTACAACCCGTACAACCCGTACAACCCACACAACCCGTACAACCCGTACAACCCGTACAACCCATACAACCCACACAACACGTACAAACCGTACAACCCGTACAACCCGTACAACCCATGCAACCCATAAAACCCATACAACCCATACAACCCGTACAACCCGTACAACCCGTACATCCCATACAACCAATACAACCCGTACAACACATACAACCCATACAACCCATACAACCCGTACAACCCATACAATCCATACAACCCGTACAACCCGTACAACCTTTACAACCCACACAACCCGTACAACCCGTGCAACCCGTACAACCCATGCAACCCATACAACCCATACAACCCATACAACCCGTACAACCCGTACAACCTGTACATCCCATACAACCCATACAACCCGTACAACACATACAACCCATCCAACCCATGCAACCCGTACAACCCGTACAACCCGTACAACCCACACAACCCGTACAACCCGTACAACCCGTACAACCCATACAACCCACACAACCCGTACAACCCGTACAACCCATGCAACCCATACAACCCATAGAACCCATCCAACCCGTACAACCGGTACAACCCGTACATCCCATACAACCCATACAACCCGTACAACACATACAACCCATACAACCCATACATCCCGTACAACCCATACAATCCATACAACTCGTACAACCCGTACAACCCATACAACCCATGCAACCGATACAACAAATACAACACGTACAACCCGTACAACCCATGCAACCCATAAAACTCATACAATCCGTACAACCCATAAAATCCATACAACCCAAGCAACCATACTACCCATACAACCCGTACAACCCATACAACCCGTGTAAACCATACAGCCTACACAACACTTACAACCCGTACAACCCCAACAAACCATACAACCCGTACAACCCATTCAACCCGTACAACCTATACAACCCGTGCAACCCATACAACCCACACAACCCATACAACAAGTACAACCCCTACAAACCATACAACCCGTACAACCCGTACAACCCGTACACCCCGTACAACCCATACAACCCATACAAACAGTACAAACCAAACAAACCATGCAACCCGTACAACCCGTACAACCTGTACAACCCGTACAACCCATACAACCCATAAAACCCGTACAACACACACAACACGTACAAGCCGTACAACCCGTACAACCCGTACAACCCGTACAACCCGTACAACCCATGCAACCCATACAACCCGTACAACCCATGCAACCCATACAACCCGTACAACTTGTACAACCCGTACAACCCATACAACCCAATCAACCCGTACAACCCGTACTACCCGTACAACCCGTACAACCCGTACCACTCATGCGACCCATACAACCCGTACAACCCATGCAACCAATACAACTCATACAACCCATACAACCCATACAACCCGTACAACCCGTACAACCAATACAACCCATGCAACCCATATTACCCATACAACCCGTACAACCCACACAACCCGTGCAACCGATACAGCCTACACAACACATACAACCCGTACAACCACAACAAACCATACAACCCGTACAACCCATACAACCCGTACAACCCATGCAACCCATACAACCCGTACAACCCGTACAACCCGTACAACCCACACAATCCATACAACCCACACAACCCATATAACCCCTACAACCCACAAAACCCATACAACACATACAACCCGTACAACCCACACAACTCGTACACCCCGTACAACCCGTACAACCCGTACAACCCGTACAACCCATGCAACCCATACAACCCGTACAACCCATGCAACCCATACAACTCATACAACCCATACAACCCATACAACCCGTACAACCCGTACTACCCATACAACCCATGCAACCCATATTAAGCATACACCCCGTACAACCCATACAACCCGTGCAACCGATACAGCCTACACAACACATACAACCCGTACAACCCCAACAAACCATACAACCCGTACAACCCATACAACCCGTACAACACATACAACCCATGCAACCCATACAGCCCACACAACACATACAACCCATACAACCGCTACAAACCATACAACCCGTACAACCCATACAACCCGTGCAACTCATACAGCCCACACAACCCATACAACCCGTACAACCCCTAAAAACCATACAACCCGTACAACCCACACAACCCATCCAACCCATACAACCCATACAACAAGTACAACCCGTACAACCCATACAACCCATACAACCCGTACAACCCATACAACCCATGCAACCCGTACAACCCATACAACCCGTACAACCCATAGAACCCATGCAACCCACACATCCCATGTATCCCATAGAACCAATACAACCCGTACAACCCACACAACTCGTACACCGCGTACAACCCGTACAACCCGTACAACCCATGCAACCCATACAACCCGTACAACCCATGCAACCCATACAACTCATACAACACATACAACCCATACAACCCGTACAACCCGTACAACCCATACAACCCGTGCAACCGATACAGCCTACACAACACATACAACCCGTACAACCCCAACAAACCATACAACCCGTACAACCCATACAACCTGTACAACCCATGCAACCCATACAACTCAAACAACCCGTACAACCCATACAACCCATACAAACCGTGCAACCCATACTACCCATACAACACGTACAACCCATACAACCCCTACAAACCATACAACCCATACAACCCACACAACCCATACAACCCGTTCAACCTATACAACCCGTACAACCCGTACAACCCATGCAACCCATTCAACTCATACAACCCTGTACAACCCATACAACCAATACAACCTATGCAACCCATACTACCCATACAACCCGTTCAACCCATACAAACCCTACAACCTATACAACCCGTGCAACCCATACAACCCACACAACCCATACAACCGGTACAACCCCTACAAACCATACAACCCGTACAACCCATACTACCCGTACACCCCGTGCAACCGATACAACCCATACAAAGAGTACAATCCAAACAACCCATGCAACCCGTACAACCCGTACAACCTGTACAACCCGTACAACCCATACAACCCATAAAACCCATAAAACCCGTACAACACACACAACCCGTACAACCCGTACAACCCGTACAACCCGTACAACCCGTACAACCCGTACAACACGAACAACCCGTACAACCCGTAAAACCCGTACAACCCATGCAACCCGTACAACCCATGCAACCCATACAACCCGTATAACTTGTACAACCCGTACAACCCATACAACCCAATCAACCCGTGCAACCCGTACTACCCGTACAACACGTACAACCCGTACAAGCCATGCAACCCATACTACCCGTACAAACCATGCAACCCATACAACTCATACAACCCATACAACCCATACAACCCGTACAACCCGTACAACCCATACAACCCATGCAACCCATATTACCCATACAACCCGTACAACCCATACAACCCGTGCAACCGATACAGCCTACACAACACATACAACCCGTACAACCACAACAAACCATACAACCCGTACAACCCATACAACCCGTACAACCCATGCAACCCACACAACCCGTACAACCCACGCAACCCATACAACCCGTACAACTTGTACAACCCGTCCAACCCATACAACCCAATCAACCCGTACAACCCATACAACCCATGCAACCCATATTACCCATACAACCCGTACAACCCATACAACCAGTGCAACCGATACAGCCTACACAAAACATACAACCCGTACAACCACAACAAACCATACAACCCGTACAACCCATACAACCCGTACAACCGATACAACCCATGCAACCCATACAGCCCACACAACACATACAACCCGTACAACCCGTACAACCCGTACAACCCGTGCAACCCATACAACCCGTACAACCCATGCAATCCATACAACCCGTACAACTCGTACAAACCACACAATCCATACAACCCACACAACCGATATAACCCGTACAACCCACACAACCCATACAACACATACAACCCGTACAACCCACACAACTCGTACACCCCGTACAACCCGTACAACCCGTACAACCCATGCAACCCATACAACCCGTACAACCCATGCAACCCATACAACTCATACAACCCGTACAACCCATACAACCCGTACAACCCATGCAACCCATGCAACCCATACAGACCACACAACACATACAACCCGTACAACCCGTACAACCCTAACAACCCGTACAACCCGTACAACCCGTACAACCCGTACAACCCGTGCAACCCATACAACCCGTACAACCCATGCAACCCATACAACCCGTACAACCCGTACAACCCACACAATCCATACAACCCACACAACCCATATAACCCCTACAACCCACACAACCCATACAACACATACAACCCGTACAACCCACACAACTCGTACACCCCGTACAACCCGTACAACCCGTACAACCCATGCAACCCATACAACCCGTACAACCCATGCAACCCATACAACTCATACAACCCATACAACCCATACAACCCGTACAACCCGTACTACACACACAACCCATGCAACCCATATTAAGCATACAACCCGTACAACCCATACAACCCGTGCAACCGATACAGCCTACACAACACATACAACCCGTACAACCCCAATAAACCATACAACCCGTACAACCCATACAACCCGTACAACCCATACAACCCATGCAACCCATACAGCCCACACAACACATACAACCCATACAACCCCTACAAACCATACAACCCGTACAACCCATACAACCCGTGCAACTCATACAGCCCACACAACCCATACAACCCGTACAACCCCTAAAAACCATACAACCCGTACAACCCACACAACCCATCCAACCCATACAACCCATACAACAAGTACAACCCGTACAACCCATACAACCCATACAACCCGTACAACCCATACAACCCATGCAACCCGTACAACCCATACAACCCATGCAACCCACACAAACCATGTATCCCATAGAACCAATACAACCCGTACAACCCACACAACTCGTACACCCCGTACAACCCGTACAACCCGTACAACCCATGCAACCCATACAACCCGTACAACCCATGCAACCCATACAACTCATACAACACATACAACCCATACAACCCGTACAACCCGTACAACACATACAACCCGTGCAACCGATACAGCCTACACAACACATACAACCCTTACAACCCCAACAAACCATACAACCCGTACAACCCATACAACATGTACAACCCATGCAACCCATAAAACTCAAACAACCCGTACAACCCATACAACCCATACAAACCATGCAATCCGTACTACCCATACAATACGTACAACCCATACAACCCATACAAACCATACAATCCATACAACCCATACAACCCATACAACCCGTTCAACCTATACAACCCGTACAACCCGTACAACCCATGCAACCCATACAACTCATACAAGCCTGTACAACCCATACAACCAATACAACCTATGCAACCCATACTACCCATACAACCCGTTCAACCCATACAAACCCTACAACCTATACAACCCGTGCAACCCATACAACCCACACAACCCATACAACAGGTACAACCCCTACAAACCATACAACCCGTACAACCCATACTACCCGTACACCCCGTGCAACCGATACAACCCATACAAACAGTACAATCCAAACAACCCATGTAACCCATACAACCCATGCAACCCATATTACCCATACAAACCGTACAACCCATGCAACCCGTGCAACCGATACAGCCTACACAACACATACAACCCGTACAACCCCAACAAACCATACAACCCGTACAACCCATACAACCCGTACAACCCATACAACCCATGCAACCCATACAGCCCACACAACACATACAACCCATACAACCCCTACAACCCATACAACCCGTGTTACTCATACAGCCCACACAACCCATACAACCCGTACAACCCCTAAAAACCATACAACCCGTGCAACCCACACAACCCATCCAACCCATACAACCCATACAACAAGTAAAACCCGTACAACCCATACAACCCATACAACCCGTACAACCCATACAACCCATGCAACCCGTACAACCCATACAACCCGTACAACCCATACAACCCACACAACCCATGTATCCCATAGATCCAATACAACCCGTACAACCCACACAACTCGTACACCCCGTACAACCCGTACAACCCGTACAACCCATGCAACCCATACAAACCGTACAACCCATGCAACCCATACAACTGATACAACACATACAACCCATACAACCCGTACAACCCGTACAACCCATACAACCCGTGCAACCGATACAGCCTACACAACACATACAACCCTTACAACCCCAACAAACCATACAACCAGTACAACCCATACAACCTGTACAACCCATGCAACCCATACAACTCAAACAACCCGTACAACCCATACAACCCATACAAACCATGCAATCCATACTACCCATACAATACGTACAACCCATACAACCCCTACAAACCATACAACCCATACAACCCATACAACCCATACAACCCATACAACCCGTTCAACCTATACAATCCGTACAACCCGTACAACCCATGCAACCCATACAACTCATACAACCCTGTACAACCCATACAACCAATACAACCTATGCAACCCATACTACCCATACAACCCTTTCAACCCATACAAACCCTACAACCTATACAACCCGTGCAACCCATACAACCCACACAACCCACACAACCCATACAACAGGTACAACCCCTTCAAACCATACAACCCGTACAACCCATACTACCCGTACACCCCGTGCAACCGATACAACCCATACAAACAGTACAATCCAAACAACCCATGCAACCCGTACAACCCATACAACCTGTACAACCCGTACAACCCATACAACCCATACAATCCATAAAACCCGTACAACACACACAACCCGTACAACCCGTACAACCCGAACAACCCGTACAACCCGTAAAACCCGAACAACCCGTGCAACCCATACAACCCGTACAACCCATGCAACCCATACAACCCGTATAACTTGTACAACCCGTACAACCCATACAACCCAATCATCCCGTGCAACCCGTACTACCCGTACAACACGTACAACCCGTACAAGCCATGCAACCCATACTACCCGTACAAACCATGCAACCCATACAACTCATACAACCCATACAACCCATACAACCCGTACAACCCGTACAACCCATACAACCCATGCAACCCATATTACCCATACAAACCGTACAACCCATACAACCCGTGCAACCGATACAGCCTACACAACACATACAACCCGTACAAACCCAACAAACCATACAACCCGTACAAACCATACAACCCGTACAACCCATACAACCCATGCAACCCATACAACCCACACAACACATACAACCCATACAACCCCTACAAACCATACAACCCGTACAACCCATACAACCCGTGTTACTCATACAGCCCACACAACCCATACAACCCGTACAACCCCTAAAAACCATACAACCCGTACAACCCACACAACCCATCCAACCCATACAACCCATACAACAAGTACAACCCGTACAACCCATACAACCCATACAACCCGTACAACCCATACAACCCATGCAACCCGTACAACCCATACAACCCGTACAACCCATACAACCCATGGAACCCACACAACCCATGTATCCCATATAACCAATACAACCCGTACAACCCACACAACTCGTACACCCCGTACAACCCGTACAACCCGTACAACCCATGCAACCCATACAACCCGTACAACCCATGCAACCCATACAACTCATACAACACATACAACCCATACAACCCGTAAAACCCGTACAACCCATACAACCCGTGCAACCGATACAGCCTACACAACACATACAACCCTTACAACCCCAACAAACCATACAACCCGTACAACCCATACAACCTGTACAACCCATGCAACCCATACAACTCAAACAACCCGTACAACCCATACAACCCATACAAACCATGCAATCCATACTACCCATACAATACGTACAACCCATACAACCCCTACAAACCATACAACCCATACAACCCATACAACCCATACAACCCGTTCAACCTATACAACCCGTACAACCCGTACAACCCATGCAACCCATACAACTCATACAACCCTGTACAAACCATACAACCAATACAACCTATGCAACCCATACTACCCATACAACCCGTTCAACCCATACAAACCCTACAACCTATACAACCCGTGCAACCCATACAACCCACACAACCCATACAACCGGTACAACCCCTACAAACCATACAACCCGTACAACCCATACTACCCGTACACCCCGTGCAACCGATACAACCCATACAAACAGTACAATCCAATCAACCCATGCAACCCGTACAACCCATTCAACCTGTACAACCCGTACAACCCATACAACCCATAAAACCCGTACAACACACACAACCCGTACAACCCGTACAACCCGAACAACCCGTACAACCCGTAAAACCCATACAACCCGTACAACCCATACAACCCAATCAACCCGTGCAACTCGTACTACCCGTACAACACGTACAACCCGTACAAGCCATGCAACCCATACTCCCCGTACAAACCATGCAACCCATACAACTCATACAACCCATACAACCCATACAACCCGTACAACCCGTACAACCCATACAACCCATGCAACCCATATTACCCATACAAATCGTACAACCCATACAACCCGTGCAACCGATACAGCCTACACAACACATACAACCCGTACAACCACAACAAACCATACAACCCGTACAACCCATACAACCCGTACAACCCATGCAACCCACACAACCCGTACAACCCACGCAACCCATACAACCCGTACAACTTGTACAACCCGTCCAACCCATACAACCCAATCAACCCGTACAACCCATACAACCCATGCAACCCATATTACCCATACAACCCGTACAACCCATACAACCAGTGCAACCGATACAGCCTACACAAAACATACAACCCATACAACCACAACAAACCATACAACCCGTACAACCCATACAACCCGTACAACCAATACAACCCATGCAACCCATACAGCCCACACAACACATGCAACCCGTACAACCCGTCCAACCCGTGCAACCGATACAACCCGTACAACCCATGCAACCCATACAACTCGTACAACCCGTACAACCCGTACAAACCACACAATCCATACAACCCACACAACCGATATAACCCGTACAACCCACACAACCCATACAACACATACAACCCGTACAACCCACACAACTCGTACACCCCGTACAACCCGTACAACCCATACAACCCATACAACTCATACAACCCGTACAACCCATACAACCCGTACAACCCGTACAACCCATACAACCCATGCAACCCATATTAAGCATACAACCCGTACAACCCATACAACCCGTGCAACCGATACAGCCTACACAACACATACAACCCGTACAACCCCAACAAACCATAAAACCCGTACAACCCATACAACCGTATAACCCATACAATCCATGCAACCCATACAGCCCACACAACACATACAAACCGTACAACCCCTACAAACCATACAACCCGTACCACCCATAAAACCCGTGCAACCCATACAGCCCACACAACCCATACAACCCGTACAACCCCTAAAAACGACAAAACCCGTACAACCTACAGAACACATACAACCCATACAACCCATACAACCCGTACAACCCGTACAACCCATAGAACCCATACAAACCGTACAACTCATACAACCCATGCAACCCACACAACCCATGTATCCCATAGAACCAATACAACCCGTACAACCCATACAACCCGTGCAAACCATACAACCCGTACAAACTACACAACCCATACAACCCGTACAACCCATACAACCCATACAACCCGTACAACCCATACAACCCGTACAACCCATACAACCTGTACAACCCATGCAACCCATACAACTCATACAACCCGTACAAACCATACAACCCATACAAACCATGCAACCCATACTACCCATACAAAACGTACAACCCATACAACCCCTACAAACCATACAACCCATACAACCCATACAACCCGTTCAACCTATACAATCAGTACAACCCGTACAACCGTACAACCCATGCAACCCATACAACTCATACAACCCGTACACCCCATACAACTCATACAACCTATGCAACCCATACTACCCATACAACCCGTTCAACCCATACAAACCCTACAAACCATACAACCCGTACAACCCGTGCAACCCATACAACCCGTACAACTTGTACAACCCGTACAACCCGTGCAACCCATACAGCCCACACAACACATACAACCCGTACAACCCTACAAACCATACAACCCGTACAACTCATACAACAAGTACAACCCGTACAACCCATACAACCCATCCAACCCGTACAACCCATACAACACGTACAACCCATACAACCCATGCAACCCACACAACCCATGTATCCAATAGAACCAATACAACCCGTACAACCCATACAACCCGTGCAACCCATACAACCCATACAACCCGTACAACCTACACAACCCATACAACCCGTACAACCCGTACAACCCATACAACCCGTACAACACATACAACCCATACAACCCGTACAACCTACACAACCCATACAACCCATACAACCCATGCAACCCATACAACCTGTACAACTTGTACAACCCGTACAACCCATACAACCCATACAACCTGTACAACCCATGAAACCCATACAACTCAAACAACCCGTACAACCCATACAACCCATACAAACCATGCAATCCATACTACCCATACAATACGTACAACCCATACAACCCCTACAAACCATACAACCCATACAACCCATACAACCCATACAACCCGTTCAACCTATACAATCCGTACAACCCGTACAACCCATGCAACCAATACAACTCATACAACCCTGTACAACCCATACAACCAATACAACCTATGCAACCCATACAACCCGTACAACCCGTACAACCCGTACAAACCACACAATCCATACAACCCACACAACCGATATAACCCGTACAACCCACACAACCCATACAACACATACAACCCGTACAACCCACACAACTCGTACACCCCGTACAACCCGTACAACCCATACAACCCATACAACTCATACAACCCGTACAACCCATACAACCCGTACAACCCGTACAACCCATACAACCCATGCAACCCATATTAAGCTTACAACCCGTACAACCCATACAACCCGTGCAACCGATACAGCCTACACAACACATACAACCCGTACAACCCCAACAAACCATAAAACCCGTACAACCCATACAACCGTATAACCCATACAATCCATGCAACCCATACAGCCCACACAACACATACAAACCGTACAACCCCTACAAACCATACAACCCGTACCACCCATAAAACCCGTGCAACACATACAGCCCACACAACCCATACAACCCGTACAACCCCTAAAAACGACACAACCCGTACAACCTACAGAACACATACAACCCATACAACCCATACAACCCGTACAACCCGTACAACCCATAGAACCCATACAAACCGTACAACTCATACAACCCATGCAACCCACACAACCCATGTATCCCATAGAACCAATACAACCCGTACAACCCATACAACCCGTGCAAACCATACAACCCGTACAAACTACACAACCCATACAACCCGTACAACCCATACAACCCATACAACCCGTACAACCCATACAACCCGTACAACCCATACAACCTGTACAACCCATGCAACCCATACAACTCATACAACCCGTACAAACCATACAACCCATACAAACCATGCAACCCATACTACCCATACAAAACGTACAACCCATACAACCCCTACAAACCATACAACCCATACAACCCATACAACCCGTTCAACCTATACAATCAGTACAACCCGTACAACCGTACAACCCATGCAACCCATACAACTCATACAACCCGTACACCCCATACAACTCATACAACCTATGCAACCCATACTACCCATACAACCCGTTCAACCCATACAAACCCTACAAACCATACAACCCGTACAACCCGTGCAACCCATACAACCCGTACAACTTGTACAACCCGTACAACCCGTGCAACCCATACAGCCCACACAACACATACAACCCGTACAACCCTACAAACCATACAACCCGTACAACTCATACAACAAGTACAACCCGTACAACCCATACAACCCATCCAACCCGTACAACCCATACAACACGTACAACCCATACAACCCATGCAACCCACACAACCCATGTATCCAATAGAACCAATACAACCCGTACAACCCGTACAGCCCATACAACCCGTGCAACCCATACAACCCATACAACCCGTACAACCTACACAACCCATACAACCCGTACAACCCGTACAACCCATACAACCCGTACAACACATACAACCCATACAACCCGTACAACCTACACAACCCATACAACCCATACAACCCATGCAACCCATACAACCTGTACAACTTGTACAACCCGTACAACCCATACAACCCATACAACCTGTACAACCCATGCAACCCATACAACTCAAACAACCCGTACAACCCATACAACCCATACAAACCATGCAATCCATACTACCCATACAATACGTACAACCCATACAACCCCTACAAACCATACAACCCATACAACCCATACAACCCATACAACCCGTTCAACCTATACAATCCGTACAACCCGTACAACCCATGCAACCCATACAACTCATACAACCCTGTACAACCCATACAACCAATACAACCTATGCAACCCATACTACCCATACAACCCTTTCAACCCATACAAACCCTACAACCTATACAACCCGTGCAACCCATACAACCCACACAACCCACACAACCCATACAACAGGTACAACCCCTACAAACCATACAACCCGTACAACCCATACTACCCGTACACCCCGTGCAACCGATACAACCCATACAAACAGTACAATCCAAACAACCCATGCAACCCGTACAACCCATACAACCTGTACAACCCGTACAACCCATACAACCCATACAATCCATAAAACCCGTACAACACACACAACCCGTACAACCCGTACAACCCGAACAACCCGTACAACCCGTAAAACCCGTACAACCCGTGCAACCCATACAACCCGTACAACCCATGCAACCCATACAACCCGTATAACTTGTACAACCCGTACAACCCATACAACCCAATCAACCCGTGCAACCCGTACTACCCGTACAACACGTACAACCCGTACAAGCCATGCAACCCATACTACCCGTACAAACCATGCAACCCATACAACTCATACAACCCATACAACCCATACAACCCGTACAACCCGTACAACCCAACAAACCATACAACCCGTACAAACCATACAACCCGTACAACCCATACAACCCATGCAACCCATACAACCCACACAACACATACAACCCATACAACCCCTACAAACCATACAACCCGTACAACCCATACAACCCGTGTTACTCATACAGCCCACACAACCCATACAACCCGTACAACCCCTAAAAACCATACAACCCGTACAACCCACACAACCCATCCAACCCATACAACCCATACAACAAGTACAACCCGAACAACCCATACAACCCATACAACCCGTACAACCCATACAACCCATGCAACCCGTACAACCCATACAACCCGTACAACCCATACAACCCATGGAACCCACACAACCCATGTATCCCATATAACCAATACAACCCGTATAACCCACACAACTCGTACACCCCGTACAACCCGTACAACCCGTACAACCCATGCAACCCATACAACCCGTACAACCCATGCAACCCATACAACTCATACAACACATACAACCCATACAACCCGTAAAACCCGTACAACCCATACAACCCGTGCAACCGATACAGCCTACACAACACATACAACCCTTACAACCCCAACAAACCATACAACCCGTACAACCCATACAACCTGTACAACCCATGCAACCCATACAACTCAAACAACCCGTACAACCCATACAACCCATACAAACCATGCAATCCATACTACCCATACAATACGTACAACCCATACAACCCCTACAAACCATACAACCCATACAACCCATACAACCCATACAACCCGTTCAACCTATACAACCCGTACAACCCGTACAACCCATGCAACCCATACAACTCATACAACCCTGTACAAACCATACAACCAATACAACCTATGCAACCCATACTACCCATACAACCCGTTCAACCCATACAAACCCTACAACCTATACAACCCGTGCAACCCATACAACCCACACAACCCATACAACCGGTACAACCCCTACAAACCATACAACCCGTACAAACCATACTACCCGTACACCCCGTGCAACCGATACAACCCATACAAACAGTACAATCCAATCAACCCATGCAACCCGTACAACCCATTCAACCTGTACAACCCGTACAACCCATACAACCCATAAAACCCGTACAACACACACAACCCGTACAACCCGTACAACCCGAACAACCCGTACAACCCGTAAAACCCATACAACCCGTACAACCCATACAACCCAATCAACCCGTGCAACTCGTACTACCCGTACAACACGTACAACCCGTACAAGCCATGCAACCCATACTCCCCGTACAAACCATGCAACCCATACAACTCATACAACCCATACAACCCATACAACCCGTACAACCCGTACAACCCATACAACCCATGCAACCCATATTACCCATACAAATCGTACAACCCATACAACCCGTGCAACCGATACAGCCTACACAACACATACAACCCGTACAACCACAACAAACCATACAACCCGTACAACCCATACAACCCGTACAACCCATGCAACCCACACAACCCGTACAACCCACGCAACCCATACAACCCGTACAACTTGTACAACCCGTCCAACCCATACAACCCAATCAACCCGTACAACCCATACAACCCATGCAACCCATATTACCCATACAACCCGTACAACCCATACAACCAGTGCAACCGATACAGCCTACACAAAACATACAACCCATACAACCACAACAAACCATACAACCCGTACAACCCATACAACCCGTACAACCAATACAACCCATGCAACCCATACAGCCCACACAACACATGCAACCCGTACAACCCGTCCAACCCGTGCAACCGATACAACCCGTACAACCCATGCAACCCATACAACCCGTACAACCCGTACAACCCGTACAAAGCACACAATCCATACAACCCACACAACCGATATAACCCGTACAACCCACACAACCCATACAACACATACAACCCGTACAACCCACACAACTCGTACACCACGTACAACCCGTACAACCCATACAACCCATACAACTCATACAACCCGTACAACCCATACAACCCGTACAACCCGTACAACCCATACAACCCATGCAACCCATATTAAGCATACAACCCGTACAACCCATACAACCCGTGCAACCGATACAGCCTACACAACACATACAACCCGTACAACCCCAACAAACCATAAAACCCGTACAACCCATACAACCGTATAACCCATACAATCCATGCAACCCATACAGCCCACACAACACATACAAACCGTACAACCCTTACAAACCATACAACCCGTACCACCCATAAAACCCGTGCAACCCATACAGCCCACACAACCCATACAACCCGTACAACCCCTAAAAACGACACAACCCGTACAACCTACAGAACACATACAACCCATACAACCCATACAACCCGTACAACCCGTACAACCCGTACAACCCATAGAACCCATACAAACCGTACAACTCATACAACCCATGCAACCCACACAACCCATGTATCCCATAGAACCAATACAACCCGTACAACCCATACAACCCGTGCAAACCATACAACCCGTACAAACTACACAACCCATACAACCCGTACAACCCATACAACCCATACAACCCGTACAACCCATACAACCCGTACAACCCATACAACCTGTACAACCCATGCAACCCATACAACTCATACAACCCGTACAAACCATACAACCCATACAAACCATGCAACCCATACTACCCATACAAAACGTACAACCCATACAACCCCTACAAACCATACAACCCATACAACCCATACAACCCGTTCAACCTATACAATCAGTACAACCCGTACAACCGTACAACCCATGCAACCCATACAACTCATACAACCCGTACACCCCATACAACTCATACAACCTATGCAACCCATACTACCCATACAACCCGTTCAACCCATACAAACCCTACAAACCATACAACCCGTACAACCCGTGCAACCCATACAACCCGTACAACTTGTACAACCCGTACAACCCGTGCAACCCATACAGCCCACACAACACATACAACCCGTACAACCCTACAAACCATACAACCCGTACAACTCATACAACAAGTACAACCCGTACAACCCATACAACCCATCCAACCCGTACAACCCATACAACACGTACAACCCATACAACCCATGGAACCCACACAACCCATGTATCCAATAGAACCAATACAACCCGTACAACCCATACAACCCGTGCAACCCATACAACCCATACAACCCGTACAACCTACACAACCCATACAACCCGTACAACCCGTACAACCCATACAACCCGTACAACACATACAACCCATACAACCCGTACAACCTACACAACCCATACAACCCATACAACCCATGCAACCCATACAACCTGTACAACTTGTACAACACGTACAACCCATACAACCCAATCAACCTGTACAACCCGTACTACCCGTACAACCCGTACAACCCGTACAACCCGAACAACCCATGCAACCCATACAACCCGTACAACCCATGCATCCCATACAACTCATACCACCCATACAACCCATGTATCCAATAGAACCTATACAACCCGTACAACCCAAACAACCCATACCACCCGTACAACCTACACAACCCGTACAACCCACACAACCCGTACAACCCATACAACCCGTACAACCCACACAACTCTTACAACCCGTACAACCCATGCAACCCTTACAACCCGTAAAACCTGTACAAGCCGTACAACCGATACAATCCATACAACCCGTACAACACGTACTACCCGTACAACCCATACAACCCGTACAACCCACACAACTCGTACAACCCGTACAACCCATGCAACCCATACAACCCGTAAAACTTGTACAACCCGTACAACCCATACAACCCAATCAACCCGTACAACCCGTACTACCCGTACAACCCGTACAACCCGTACAACCCGTACAACCCGTACAACCCGTACAACCCATGCAACCCATACAACCCGTACAACCCATGCAACCCATACAACTCATACAACCCATACAACCCATACAACCCGTACAACCCGTACAACGATACAACCCATGCAACCCATATTACCAATACAACCCATACAACCCATACAACCCGTGCAACCGATACAGCCTACACAACACATACAACCCGTACAACCCCAACAAACCATACAACCAGTACAACCCATACAACCCGTACAACCCATACAACCCATGCAACCCATACAGCCCACACAACACATACAACCCGTATAACCCCTACAAACCATACAACCCGTACTACCCATACAACCCGAGCAACCCATACAGCCCACACAACCCATACAACCAACCCGTACAACACCTACAAACCATACAACCCGTACAACCCGCACAACCCATAAAACCCATACAACAAGTACAACCCGTACAACCCATCCAACCCATACAACCCGTACAACCCATACAACCCATGCAACCCGTACAACCCATACAACCCGTACAACCCATACAACCCATGCAACCCGTACAACCCATACAACCCGTACAACCTATACAACCCATGCAACCCACACAACCCATATATCCCATATAACCAATACAACCCGTACAACCCACACAACCCGTGCAACCCATACAACACACAAAACCCGTACAACCTACACAACCCGTACAACCCTTACAAACCATACAACCCATGCAACCCATACTACCCATACAACTCGTACAACCCACACAACCCGTACAACACGTACAACACGTACAACACGTACAACACGTACAACACGTACATCCCATACAACCCACACAACCCATATAACCCGTACAACCCATGCAACCCTTACAACCCGTAAAACCTGTACAAGCCGTACAACCGATACAACCCATACAACCCGTACAACACGTACTACCCGTACAACCCATACAACCCGTACAACCCACACAACTCGTACAACCCGTACAACCCATGCAACCCATACAACCCGTAAAACTTGTACAACCCGTACAACCCATACAACCCAATCAACCCGTACAACCCGTACTACCCGTACAACCCGTACAACCCGTACAACCCGTACAACCCGTACAACCCGTACAACCCATGCAACCCATACAACCCGTACAACCCATGCAACCCATACAACTCATACAACCCATACAACCCATACAACCCGTACAACCCGTACAACGATACAACCCATGCAACCCATATTACCCATACAACCCATACAATCCATACAACCCGTGCAACCGATACAGCCTACACAACACATACAACCCGTACAACCCCAACAAACCATACAACCAGTACAACCCATACAACCCGTACAACCCATACAACCCATGCAACCCATACAGCCCACACAACACATACAACCCGTATAACCCCTACAAATCATACAACCCGTACTACCCATACAACCCGAGCAACCCATACAGCCCACACAACACATACAACCCGTACAACCCTACAAACCATACAACCCGTACAACCCATACAACAAGTACAACCCGTACAACCCATACAACCCATCCAACCCGTACAACCCATACAACACGTACAACCCATACAACCCATGCAACCCACACAACCCATGTATCCAATAGAACCAATACAACCCGTACAACCCATACAACCCGTGCAACCCATACAACCCATACAACCCGTACAACCTACACAACCCATACAACCCGTACAACCCGTACAACCCATACAACCCGTACAACACATACAACCCATACAACCCGTACAACCTACACAACCCATACAACCCGTACAACCCATACAACCGATACAACCCATGCAACCCATACAACCTGTACAACTTGTACAACCCGTACAACCCATACAACCCAATCAACCTGTACAACCCGTACTACCCGTACAACCCGTACAACCCGTACAACCCGAACAACCCATGCAACCCATACAACCCGTACAACCCATGCATCCCATACAACTCATACCACCCATACAACCCATGTATCCAATAGAACCTATACAACCCGTACAACCCATACAACCCATACCACCCGTACAACCTACACAACCCGTACAACCCACACAACCCGTACAACCCATACAACCCGTACAACCCACACAACTCTTACAACCCGTACAACCCATGCAACCCTTACAACCCGTAAAACCTGTACAAGCCGTACAACCGATACAATCCATACAACCCGTACAACACGTACTACCCGTACAACCCATACAACCCGTACAACCCACACAACTCGTACAACCCGTACAACCCATGCAACCCATACAACCCGTAAAACTTGTACAACCCGTACAACCCATACAACCCAATCAACCCGTACAACCCGTACTACCCGTACAACCCGTACAACCCGTACAACCCGTACAACCCGTACAACCCGTACAAGCCATGCAACCCATACAACCCGTACAACCCATGCAACCCATACAACTCATACAACCCATACAACCCATACAACCCGTACAACCCGTACAACGATACAACCCATGCAACCCATATTACCCATACAACCCATACAACCCATACAACCCGTGCAACCGATACAGCCTACACAACACATACAACCCGTACAACCCCAACAAACCATACAACCAGTACAACCCATACAACCCGTACAACCCATACAACCCATGCAACCCATACAGCCCACACAACACATACAACCCGTATAACCCCTACAAACCATACAACCCGTACTACCCATACAACCCGAGCAACCCATACAGCCCACACAACCCATACAACCAACCCGTACAACACCTACAAACCATACAACCCGTACAACTCGCACAACCCATAAAACCCATACAACAAGTACAACCCGTACAACCCATCCAACCCATACAACCCGTACAACCCATACAACCCATGCAACCCGTACAACCCATACAACCCGTACAACCCATACAACCCATGCAACCCGTACAACCCATACAACCCGTACAACCTATACAACCCATGCAACCCACACATCCCATATATCCCATATAACCAATACAACCCGTACAACCCACACAACCCGTGTAACCCATACAACACACACAACCCGTACAACCTACACAACCCGTACAACCCTTACAAACCATACAACCCATGCAACCCATACTACCCATACAACTCGTACAACCCACACAACCCGTACAACACGTACAACACGTACAACACGTACAACACGTACAACACGTACATCCCATACAACCCACACAACCCATATAACCCGTAAAACCCATGCAACCCTTACAACCCGTAAAACCTGTACAAGCCGTACAACCGATACAACCCCTACAACCCGTACAACACGTACTACCCGTACAACCCATACAACCCGTACAACCCACACAACTCGTACAACCCGTACAACCCATGCAACCCATACAACCCGTAAAACTTGTACAACCCGTACAACCCATACAACCCAATCAACCCGTACAACCCGTACTACCCGTACAACCCGTACAACCCGTACAACCCGTACAACCCGTACAACCCGTACAACCCATGCAACCCATACAACCCGTACAACCCATGCAACCCATACAACTCATACAACCCATACAACCCATACAACCCGTACAACCCGTACAACGATACAACCCATGCAACCCATATTACCCATACAACCCATACAACCCATACAACCCGTGCAACCGATACAGCCTACACAACACATACAACCCGTACAACCCCAACTAACCATACAACCAGTACAACCCATACAACCCGTACAACCCATACAACCCATGGAACCCATACAGCCCACACAACACATACAACCCGTATAACCCCTACAAACCATACAACCCGTACTACCCATACAACCCGAGCAACCCATACAGCCCACACAACCCATACAACCAACCCGTACAACACCTACAAACCATACAACCCGTACAACCCACACAACCCATAAAACCCATACAACAAGTACAACCCGTACAACCCATCCAACCCATACAACCCGTACAACCCATACAACCCATGCAACCCGTACAACCCATACAACCCGTACAACCTATACAACCCATGCAACCCACACAACCCATATATCCCATATAACCAATACCACCCGTACAACCCACACAACCCGTGCAACCCATACAACACACACAACCCGTACAACCTACACAACCCGTACAACCCTTACAAACCATACAACCCATGCAACCCATACTACCCATACAACTCGTACAACCCACACAACCCGTACAACATGTACAACACGTACAACACGTACAACACGTACATCCCATACAACCCACACAACCCATATAACCCGTACAACCCATGCAACCCTTACAACCCGTACAACCTGTACAACCCGTACAACCCATAAAACCAATACAACCCGTACAACACGTACTACCCGTACAACCCATACAACCCGTTCAACCCACACAACTCGTACAACCCGTACAACCCGTACAACCCATGCAACCCATACAATTCGTACAACTTGTACAACCCGTACAACCCATACAACCGAATCAACCCGTACAACCCGTACTACCCGTACAACCCGTACAACCCGTACAACCCGTACAACCCGTACAACCCATGCAACCCATACAACCCGTACAACTCATGGAACCCATACAACTCATACAACCCATACAACCCATACAACCCGTACAACCCTTACAACGATACAACCCATGCAACCCATATTACCCATGCAACCCATACAACCCGTACAACCCGTACAACCCGTACAACCCGTACAATCCATACAACCGAATCAACCCGTACAACCCGTACTACCCGTACAACCCGTACAACCCGTACAACCCGTACAACCCATGCAACCCATACAACCCGTACAACCCATGCAACCCATACAACTCATACAACCCATACAACCCATACAACCCGTACAACCCGTAAAACCCTTACAACGATACAACCCATGCAACCCATATTACCCATACAACCCGTACAACCCATACAACCCATGCAACCCATACAACCCGTAGAACTTGTAAAACCCGTACAACCGATACAACCCAATCGACAAGTACAACCCGTACTACCCGTACAACCCGTACAACCCGTACAACCCGTACAACCCGTACAACCCGTACAACCCGTACAACCCGTACAACCCGTACAACCCGAACAACCCATGCAACCCATACAACCCGTAAAACACATGCAACCCATACAACTCATACAACCCATACAACCCATATATCCAATAGAACCAATACAACCCGTACAACCCATACAACCCGTGCAACCCATACAACCCGTTCAACCCATACAACCCATACAACCCATACAACCCATACAACCTACACAACCCGTACAACCCACACAACCCGTACAACCAATACAACCCGTACAACCCACACAACTCTTACAACCCGTACAACCCATGCAACCCTTACAACCCGTAAACCTGTACAACACGTACAACCCATACAACCCGTACAACCCATACAACCCATACAACCCGTACAACACGTACTACCCGTACAACCCATACAACCCGTACAACCCACACAACTCGTACAACCCGTACAATCCGTTCAACCCATGCAACCCATACAACCCGTACAACTTGTACAATCCGTACAACACATACAACCCAATCAACCCGTACAACCTGTACTACCCGTACAACCCGTACAACTCGTACAACCCATACAACCCCTACAAACCATACAACCCGTACAACCCGTACAACCCAAACAACCCGTACAACCCATACAACCCATACAACCAGATAAGTTTGTTGTGGATTGCGAAGTAGCTGCTTACCTTCTTCGACGCGACATTCGATATGTGCTTAGTATGACAAGATCTGCCCGTACCAATGACCTATCGACAGCGGAACCAATACAACCCATACAAATCATACAACCCGTACAACCTACACAACCCATACAAACCGTACAACCCATACAACACATACAACCCGTACAACCCACACAACCCATACAACCCGTACAACACGTAGAACACGTACAACCCATACAACCCACACAACCCATATAACTCGTACAACCCACACAACCCGTAGAACCCATACAACCCGTACAACCCACACAACTCTTACAACCCGTACAACCCATGCAAACCATACAACCCGTACAACCCGTACAACCTGAACAACCCGTACAACCCATACAACCCATACAACCCGTACAACACGTACAACCCACACAACTCGTACAACCCGTACAACCCGTACAACCCGTACAACCCGTACAACTCATGCAACCCATACAACCCGTACAACTTGTACAACCCGTACAACCCATACAAACCAATAAATCCGTACAACCCGTACTACCCGTACAACCCGTACAACCCGTACAACCCATGCAACCCATACAACCCGTACAACCTGTACAACCCGTACAACCCATACAACACATACAACCCGTACGACCCATACAAACCATACAACCCACACAACCCATACAACACATACAACCCATACAACCCACACAACCCGTGCAACCCGTCCAACCCGTACAGCCCATGCAACCTATACAACCCATACAACCCATGCAACCCGTACAACCCGTACAACCCGTACATCCCATAGAACCCGTACAACCCGTACAACCCATACAACCCATACAACCCGTACAACCCGTACACATACAACCCATACAACCCGTACAACCCATACAACCCATGCAACCCATACAACACATACAACCCATACAACCCACACAACCCGTACAACCCGTACAACCCGTACAACCCGTACAACCCGTACATCCCATAGAACCCGTACAACCCGTACAACCCATACAACCCATACAACCCGTACAACCCGTAAACATACAACCCATACAACCCGTACAACCCGTACAACCCATACAACCCATGTGTACCCATACAACCCATACAACCCGTACAACCCATGCAACCCGTGCAACCCATACAGCCCACACAACACATACAACCCGTACAACCCCTACAAACCATACAACCCGTACAACCCATACAACCGATGCACCCATACAGCCCACACAACCCATACAACCCGTACATCCCCTACAAACCATACAACCCGTACAACCCATACAACCCGTACAACCCATACAACCCATGCAACCCACACAACCCATATATCCCATATAACCAATACAACCCGTACAACCCATACAACCCATACAACCCGTACAACCTACACAACCCATACAACCCGTACAACCCATACAACCCATACAACCCGTACAATCTACACAACCCATACAACACGTACAACCCATACAACCCGTACAACCCGTACAACCCATACAACCCGTACAAACCATACAACTCATACAACCCGTGCAACCCATACAGCCCACACAACACATACAACCCGTACAACCCCTACAAACCATACAACCCGTATAACCCATACAACCGGTGCAACCCGTACAACCCACACAACCCATACAACCCGTACATCCCCTACAAACCATACAGCCCGTACAACCCGTACAACCCGTACAACCCGTACAAACCACACAACCCATACAACCCGTACATCCCGTACAACCCGTACAACCCATACAACCCATACAACCCGTACAACCCATACAACCCAAGCAACCCATACAACCCATACAACCCGTAAAACCCATACAAACCATGCAACCCACACAACCCATATATCCCATAGAACCAATACAACCCGTACAACCCATACAACCCGTGCAACTTATACAACCCATGCAACCCGTACAACCTACACAACCCATGCTACCCGTACAACCCATACAACCCAATCAACCCGTACAACCCGTACTACCCGTACAACCCATACAACCCGTACAACCCATGCAACCCATACAACCCGTACAACCCGTACAACCCGTACAACCCGTACAACCCGTACAACCCGTACAACCCGTACAACCCGTACAACCCATGCAACACATACAACCCGTACGACCCATACAACCCATACAACAAACACAACCCATATAACCCGTACAACCCACACAACCCATACAACACATACAACCCATACAACCCACACAACCCGTACAACCCGTCCAACCCGTACAGCCCATGCAACCCATACAACCCATACAACCCATACAACCCATGCAACCCGTACAACCCGTACAACCCATACAACCCATACAACCCGTACAACCCGTACACATACAACCCATACAAACCGTACAACCCGTACAACCCATACAACCCATGTGTACCCATACAACCCATACAACCCGTACAACCCATGCAACCCTTACAACTCATACAATTCGTACAACCCATTCAACCCATACAACACATGCAACCCATACTACCCATACAACCCGTACAACCCACACAACTCGTACAACCCGTACAACCGTACAACCCGTACAACTCATGCAACCCATACAACCCGTACAACTTGTACAACCCGTACAACCCATACAACCAAATCAACCCGTACAACCCGTACTACCCGTACAACCCGTACAACCCGTACAACCCATGCAACCCATACAACCCGTACAACCTGTACAACCCGTACAACCCATACAACACATACAACCCGTACGACCCATACAACCCATACAATCCACACAACCCATATAACCGTACAACCCACACAACCCATACAACACATACAACCCATACAACCCACACAACCCGTACAACCCGTCCAACCCGTACAGCCCATGCAACCCATACAACCTATACAACCCATACAACCCATGTAATCCGTACAAACCGTAGAAACCGTATATCCCATAGAACCCGTACAACCCGTACAACCCATACAACCCATACAACCCGTACAACCCGTACATATACAACCCATACAACCCGTACAACCCGTACAACCCATACAACCCATGCAACCCATACAACACATACAACCCGTACAACACGTACAACCCATGCAACCCATACAACTCATACAATTCGTACAACCCATTCAACCCATGCAACCCATACTACCCATACAACCCGTACAACCCATACAACCCGTGCAACCCATACAGCCTACATAACACATACAACCCGTACAACCCCTACAAACCATACAACCCGTATAACCCATACAACCCATGCAACCCATCCAGCCCACACAACCCATACAACCCGTACAAACCCTACAAACCATACAGCCCGTACAACCCGTACAACCCGTACTACCCGTACAACCCACACAACCCATACAACCCATACAACCCGTACATCCCGTACAACCCGTAAAACCCATACAACCCATACAACCCGTACAACCCATACAACCCATGCAACCCGTATACCCCTTACAACACGTAAAACCCATACAAACCATGCAACCCACACAACCCATATATCCCATAGAACCAATACAACCCGTACAACCCATACAACCCGTGCAACTCATACAACCCATACAACCCGTACAACCTACACAACCCATACAACCCGTACAACCCATACAACCCATACAACCCGTACAACCCATACAACCCATGCAACCCGTACAACCCATACAACCCGTACAACCCATACAAACCTTACAACCAATGCAACCCATACAACCCATACTACCCATACAACCCGTACAACCCATACAACCTTTACAAACCATACAACCCGTACAACCCATCATAACCATACAACCCGTACAACCCATACAAACCGTACAACCAATGCAACCCATACAACTCATACAACCCGTACAACCCATGCAACCCATACAACCCATGCAACCCATACTACCCATACAACCCGTACAACCCATACAACCTCTACAAACCATACAACCCGTACAACCCATCCTAACCATACAACCGTACAACCCATACAACCCGTACAACCTATGCAACCCATACAACTCATACAACTCATACAACCCGTACAACCCATACAACCCATAAAACCCATACAACCTATGCAACCCATACTACCCATACAACCCGTACAACCAATACAACCCCTACAAACCATACAACCCGTACAACTCACACAACTCGTACAACCCGTACAACCTGTACAACCCGTACAACCCATACAACACATACAACCCGTACGACCCATACAACCCATACAATCCACACAACCCATATAATCCGTACAACCCACACAACCCATACAACACATACAACCCATACAACCCACACAACCCGTACAACCCGTCCAACCCGTACAGCCCATGCAACCCATACAACCCATACCACCCATACAACCCATGCAATCCGTACAACCCGTACAAACCGTACATCCCATAGAACCCGTTCAACCCGTACAACCCGTACAACCCATACAACCCATACAACCCGTACAACCCGGACACATACAACCCATACAACCCGTACAACCCGTATAACCCATACAACCCATGCAACCCATACAACACATACAACCCGTACAACCCGTACAACCCATGCATCCCATACAACTCATACAATTCGTACAACCCATTCAACCCATACAACCCATGCAACCCATACTACCCATACAACCCGTACAACCTATACAACCCGTACAACCCATACAACCCGTGCAACCCATACAGCCTACATAACACATACAACCCGTACAACCCCTACAAACCATACAACCCATGCAACCCATCCAGCCCACACAACCCATACAACCCGTACAACCCCTACAAACCATACAGCCAGTACAACCCGTACAACCCGTACTACCCGTACAACCCACACAACCCATACAACACATACAACCCGTACAACCCGTACAACCCATGCAACCCATACAACTCATACAATTCGTACAACCCATTCAACCCATACAACCCATACTACCCATACAACCCGTACAACCCATACAACCCGTGCAACCCATACAGCCCACACAACCCATACAACCCGTACAACCCCTACAAACCATACAGCCCGTACAACCCGTACAAACCCGTACTACCCGTACAACCCACACAACCCATACAACCCATACAACCCGTACATCCCGTACAACCCATACAACCCATACAACCCATGCAACCCGTACAACCCATACAACCCGTAAAACCTATACAAACCATGCAACCCACACAACCCATATATCCCATAGAACCAATACAACCCGTACAACCCATACAACCCGTGCAATTCATACAACCCATACAACCCGTACAACCTACACAACCCATACAACCCGTACAATCCATACAGCCCATACAACCCGTACAACCCATAAAACCCATGCAACCCGTACAACCCATACAATCTCTACAAACCATACAACCCGTACAACCCATCCTAACCATACAATCCGTACAACCCATACAACCCGTAGAACCTATGCAACCCATACAACTCATACAACCCGTACAACCCATACAACCGATACAACCCATACAACCTATGCAACCCATACTACCCATACAACCCGTACAACCCATACAACCCCTACAAACCATACAACCCGTACAACCCATACAACCCGTACAACCCACACAACTCTTACAACCCGTACAACCTGTACAACCCGTACAACCCATACAACCCATACAACCCGTACAACACGTACTACCCGTACAACCCATACAACCCGTACAACCCACACGACTCGTACAACCCGTACAACCCGTACAACTCATGCAACCCATACAACACGTACAACTTGTACAACCCGTACAACCCATACAACCCAATCAACCCGTACAACCCGTACTACCCGTACAACCCATACAACCCGTACAACCCATGCAACCCATACAACCCGTACAACCCGTACAACCCGTACAACCCATACAACACATACAACCCGTACGACCCATACAACCCATAAAACCCACACAACCCATATAACCCGTACAACCCACACAACCCATACAACGCATACAACCCATACAACCCGTACAACCCGTACAACCCGTACAACCCGTACATCCCATAGAACCCGTACAACCCGTAAAACCCATACAACCCATACAACCCATACAACCCGTACAACCCGTACACATACAACCCATACAACCCGTACAACCCGTACATCCCATACAACCCATGTGTACTCATACAACCCATACAACCCGTACAACCCATGCAACCCATACAACTCATACAATTCGTACAACCCATTCAACCCATACAACCCATGCAACCCATATATCCCATAGAACCAATACAACCCGTACAACCCATTCAACCTGTGCAACTCATACAACCCATACAACCCGTACAACCTACACAACCCATACAACCCGTACAACCCATACAACCTCTACAAACCATACAAACCGTACAACCCATCCAAACCATACAACCCGTACAACCCATACAACCCGTACAACCTATGCAACCCAAACAACTCATACAACCCGTAGAACCCATACAACCCCTACAAACCATACAACCCGTACAACCCATACAACTCGTACAACCCAAACAACTCTTACAACCCGTACAACCTGTACTATCCGTACAACCCATACAACCCGTACAACCCACACAACTCGTACAACCCGTATAACCCGTACAACCAAGCAACCAATACGACCCGTACAAATTGTACAACCCGTACAACCCATAGAACCCAATCAACCCAATCAACCCGTACAACCCGTACTACCCGTACAACCCATGCAACCCGTACAAACCATACTACCCGTAAAACCCGTACAAACCATGCAACCCACACAACCCATATATCCCATAGAACCAATACAACCCGTACAACCCATACAACCCGTGCAACTCATACAACCCATACAACCCGTACAACCTACGCAACCCATACAACCCGTACAACCCATACAACCCATACAACCCGTACAACCCATACAACCCATGCAACCCGTACAACCCATACAACCCGTACAACCCATACAAACCGTACAACCAATGCAACCCATACAACACATACAACCCGTACAACCCATGCATCCCATACAACCCATGCAACCCATACTACCCATACAACCCTTACAACCCATACAACCTTTACAAACCATACAACCCGTACAACCCATCCTAACCATACAAACCGTACAACCCATACAACCCGTACAACCCCTACAAACCATACAGCCCGTACAACCCGTACAACCCGTACTACCCGTACAACCCACACAACCCATACAACACATACAACCCTTACAACCCGTACAACCCATGCAACCCATACAACTCATACAATTCGTACAACCCATTCAACCCATACAACCCATTCAACCCATACTACCCATACAACCCGTACAACCCATACAACCCGTGCAACCCATACAGCCCACACAACCCATACAACCCGTACAACCCCTACAAACCATACAGCCCGTACAACCCGTACAACCCATACAACCCATGCAACCCGTACAACCCATACAACCCGTAAAACCTATACAAACCATGCAACCCACACAACCCATATATCCCATAGAACCAATACAACCCGTACAACCCATACAACCCGTGCAATTCATACAACCCATACAACCCGTACAACCTACACAACCCATACAACCCGTACAACCCATACAACCCATACAACCCGTACAACCCATAAAACCCATGCAACCCGTACAACCCATACAACCCGTACAACCCATACAAACCATACAACCAATGCAACCCATACAACTCATACAACCCGTACAACCCATGCAACCCATACAACCCATGCAACCCATACTACCCATACAACCCGTACAATCCATACAACCTCTACAAACCATACAAACCGTACAACCCATCCTAACCATACAACCCGTACAACCCATACAACCCGTAGAACCTATGCAACCCATACAACTCATACAACCCGTACAACCCATACAACCCATACAACCCATACAACCTATGCAACCCATACTACCCATACAACCCGTACAACCCATACAACCCCTACAAACCATACAACCCGTACAACCCATACAACCCGTACAACCCACACAACTCTTACAACCCGTACAACCTGTACAACCCGTACAACCCATACAACCCGTACAACACGTACTACCCGTACAACCCATACAACCCGTACAACCCACACAACTCGTACAACCCGTACAACCCGTACAACTCATGCAACCCATACAACCCGTACAACTTGTACAACCCGTACAACCCATACAACCCAATCAACCCGCACAACCCGTACTACCCGTACAACCCATACAACCCGTACAACCCATGCAACCCATACAACCCGTACAACCCGTACAACCCGTACAACCCATACAACACATACAACCCGTACGACCCATACAACCCATACAACCCACACAACCCATATAACCCGTACAACCCACACAACCCATACAACACATACAACCCATACAACCCACACAACCCGTACAACCCGTACAACCCGTACATCCCATATAACCCGTACAACCCGTACAACCCATACAACCCATAGAACCCGTACAACCCGTACACATACAACCCATACAACCCGTACAACCCGTACAACCCATACAACCCATGTGTACTCATACAACCCATACAACCCGTACAACCGATGCAACCCATACAACTCATACAATTCGTACAACCCATTCAACCCATACAACCCATGCAACCCATACTACCCATACAACCCGTACAATCCATACAACCCGTGCAACCCATACAGCCTACATAACACACACAACCCGTACAATCCCTACACACCATACAACCCCTACAACCCATACAACCCGTACAACCCACACAACCCGTGCAACCCATACAGCCCACACAACACATACAACCCGTACAACCCCTACAAACCATACAGCCCGTACAACCCGTACAACCCGTACAACCCACACAACCCATACAACCCATACAACCCGTACATCCCGTACAACCCGTACAACCCATACAACCCATACAACCCGTACAACCCATACAACCCATGCAACCCGTACAACCCATACAACCCGTAAAACCCATACAAACCATGCAACCCACACAACCCATATATCCCATAGAACCAATACAACCCGTACAACCCATACAACCCGTGCAACTCATACAACCCATACAACCCGTACAACCTACACAACCCATACAACCCGTACAACCCATACAACCTCTACAAACCATACAACCCGTACAACCCATCCTAACCATACAACCCGTACAACCCATACAACCCGTACAAACTATGCAACCCAAACAACTCATACAACCCGTACAACCCATACAACCCATACAACCCATACAACCCGTACAACCCATGCAACCCATACAACTCATACAACCCGTACAACCCATACAACCCAATCAACCCGTACAACCCGTACTACCCGTACAACCCATGCAACCCGTACAACCCATACAACCCGTAAAACCCGTACAAACCATGCAACCCACACAACCCATATATCCCATAGAACCAATACAACCCGTACAACCCATACAACCCGTGCAACTCATACAACCCATACAACCCGTACAACCCATACAACCCATGCAACCCGTACAACCCATACAACCCATGCAACCCGTACAACCCATACACCCCGTACAACCCATACAAACCGTACAACCAATGCAACCCATACAACTCATACAACCCGTACAACCCATGCAACCCATACAACCCATGCAACCCATACTACCCATACAACCCGTACAACCCATACAACCTCTACAAACCATACAACCCGTACAACCCATCCTAACCATACAACCCGTACAACCCATACAACCCGTACAACCTATGCAACCCATAAAACTCATCCAACCCGTACAACCCATACAACCCATACAACCCATACAACCTATGCATCCCATACTACCCATACAACCCGTACAACCCATACAACCCCTACAAACCATACAACCCGTACAACCCATACAACCCGTACAACCCACACAACTCTTACAACCCGTACAACCTGTACAACCCGTACAACCCATACAACCCATACAACCCGTACAACACGTACTACCCGTACAACCCATACAACCCGTACAACCCGTACAACTTGTACAAACCGTACAACCCATACAACCCAATCAACCCGTACAACCCGTACTACCCGTACAACCCATACAACCCGTACAACCCATGCAACCCATACAACCCGTACAACCCGTACAACCCGTACAACCCGTACAACCCACACAACCCGTGCAACCCATACAGCCCACACAACACATACAACCCGTACAACCCCTACAAACCATACAACCCGTATAACCCATACAACCCGTGCAACCCATACAGCCCACACAACCCATACAACCCGTACAACCCCTACAAACCATATAGCCCGTACAACCCATACAACCCATACAACCCGTACAACCCATACAACCCATGCAACCCGTACAACCCATACAACCCGTAAAACCCATACAAACCATGCAACCCACACAACCCATATATCCCATAGAACCAATACAACCCGTACAACCCGTACAACCCATACAACCCGTACAACCCGTACAACCTACACAACCCATACAACCCGTACAACCCATACAACCCATACAACCCGTACAACCCATACAACCCATGCAACCCGTACAACCCATACAACCCGTACAACCCATACAAACCGTACAACCAATGGAACCCATACAACTCATACAACCCGTACAACCCATGCAACCCATACAACCCATTCAACCCATACTACCCATACAACCCGTACAACCCATACAACCTCTACAAACCATACAACCCGTACAACCAATCCTAACCATACAACCCGTACAACCCATACAACCCATACAACCTATGCAACCCATACAACTCATGCAACCCGTACAGCCCATACTACCCATACAACCCGTACAACCCATACAACCCCTACAAACCATACAACCCGTACAACCCATACAACCCGTACAACCCACACAACTCTTACAACCCGTACAACCTGTACAACCCGTACAACCCATACAACCCATACAACCCGTACAACACGTACTATCCGTACAACCCATACAACCCGTACAACCCACACAACTCGTACAACCCGTATAACCCGTACAACCAAGCAACCCATACGACCCGTACAACCCATACAACCCAATCAACCCGTACAACCCGTACTACCCGTACAACCCGTACAACCCGTACAACCCATGCAACCCATACAACTCATACAACCCATACAACCCATACAACCCGTACAACCCGTACAACCCATACAACCCATGCAACCCATATTACCCATACAACCCGTACAACCCATACAACCCGTGCAATTCAAAAACCAAGATAACAAGACAGCTGGGATCCTACGGAATGCAAACTTTGTTCAATGTGTCAAACCCTTCAACCAAAGTCACAGTACCAAAGAGAAAACAACCAGGGCACACAATAGCACCTCCACATAGATACTGACTTAAAAGATACCCTGTAAATAACTGGGCTAGCTGTGCTGCAAACTATGTCTTGCCAGGCGGAGTTGAATATAAGATATTGGGACAGAAGGCACACTGCGCAAAAAGGTACTCTGATTTGTGCAACCCCTTTCTTTATAAAGTTTGTGACCAACCTAGAAAGTAACTTCGTGTCAGTATTTGAATTTGTTATTATATATGCAAGGAATCCACGTAAATTTATGTAATGAGATAGTTGAGTTTGTTCAGGCAGTTCACTGTGGTCAGGCAGCTTGTGCTGTGAGAGCTTGTTCTATAGCAAGATTATATATGAAGGTCAGAATCATGCATGCCATGAGAGTGTCCAACAATAGGAATGAGAGCTGTGACAGAGGTGTAAGAAGAAACAGGAAAGTTTTCAAGTTAAACCATGTCTAAATGATTTAATGGCAGTCTAAATTTAAACATGGCAAGGCATTTTGATCCAGTCAATGTGCGAGCACTTGTGCTGCCACCGTGAAACATTGTCTCTGTAGTACTGACATTATTCTATGTTCTAAGCTATACTGTATTTTAATTTTACATCTAGTTTTATTGTGAACGTCTGTGGACGACTGCAGCGTCTCAAATACGACTTGGATATTAGTGGTTTTACTGGATTTGTTATGAGACATTGCTGTTGAAACTACAGTGTCTTGCTTAATGAGATGTGATGGTCGTCATGGTAATCATGTACACAAGCCACCAACTGATTCAAATGTGCCAACAGACTGTGCAAAATCATTGATGAATGTCTTCTGTGTCCACAATCTAACTCCAGTGAAGATATCCATCAGGCCAACTGGATGACATTTTTTTTTGCTAAACACCCGCTCGGTTCGGGGAGAAGCAATCATTGTCAGTGAAAATATTATTGATACAGCGGCAGATGTATCTATTCTAACTGAAACATGGTTACAGGACGAAGACGCTGCTACGATAAACAACCTGCGTCCACCTGGGTATTCGTTCACGGGAATTGGCAAACAACAGAAAAGGGATGGTGGCCTTGGCATTGTGCACAATATTGAACTGTCATTTATATCTACAAGCTCTGTTGAATACTCCTTGTTTGAGCACTATATATCACGATGCAAGCATCTCACTGTGATTGCTGTCTACCTTCCGCCATCATCGTCCATACCAGTGTTTCTCGATCAATTTGAAGACATAACTTCAAGGCTGAATTCTGCTGCTGGGAGGGTCGTCATTACTGGAGATTTCAACCTGTCTGTGGATGTTGGTTCTGCTCCGGTTGTCTCTCGCTTCAAGGACATGCTGACAGCACCCGATCTTCACATATGTGTTGACTGCTCCACACAAAGGTGTGGCCATACCTTGGACCTTGTCATTTCTCGCGCATCTGACTCAACGAAAGTCAGTGTCTTTAATAGTGAAATTACCGAACACAAGTCACTGATATTCCCAGTCCATTACACGCCCCAACAACATCATCCACGTGGAAAAGCACAAAGTAGAAGGGATTTTCGCCATGTGTATAATGAAACGTTGACTGGTGGAATCGTGTCTCGGTTATCTCGCATGGATCTATCACCCACACATCCGGACACCATTTTGGATCAATACACGTTTGCTGTTGATACAGCATTGGATGAACACGCTCATGCAGTACTTCGGCGGCCACGGTATTGTGCGGATATCCATGCGATGAGAAAGCTTCGCCGTCACAATGAGAACGTTTGGCTAGCATCCGGCTTGGAAATACACAGGCACATATATGTGGACCATCGAAACGCTGTCTCTAAAGAGATCTGTACAGCGAAGATCCACCATATGTATAATACATGACGTATCTCCTTCACTGTTGTTACATGTAAGGTGTTGTGGTCTATTTCCCCACCTTATGTATAATATATGACGTATCTCCTTCACTGTTGTTACATGTAAGGTGCTGTGGTCTGTTTCCCCACCTTATGTATAATACATGACGTATCTCCTTCACTGTTGTTACATGCAAGGTGTTGTGGTCTGTCTCCCCACCTTATGTATAATACATGACGTATCTCCTTCACAGTTGTTACATGTAAAGTGTTGTGGTCTGTTTCCCCACCTTTGCTGATGTTGTATTTACAGTTGATGTACAATTTGTGTTGAATGAGTCAATAGGTGTTTACCTTGAATGTGGTATATGTACATATCATATTGATTTTGTTATGTGACTATATTGTGTGCAATATTTGTACATTATTAACTTTTTTGCTTTGTATTAAAGCTTTTTTAAACATAAATATATTATTGTTAACTTGTTTTACAAATAAATAAAGATGATTTGTTTATCACCTGTTTGTAAAAATTGGCTACAGCTATTCCCAAGTGAGCTTTGCATACAGCTGGCCACCAGATGGCTCCTCAAATATGCATTTATTATTGAAACAATATGAAATGTCACCTCTTATCAATATTACACTCTTTGGCAATACCGACCATGCGACCCATTAATGTCCTTCTAATTAGTATTCGTAGGTATAAAGCTGATTTTGCCTTGACTGTATTTTAGAGGTATCTTTTCAGCTGTTATGCAGCGAACAATCCCGAACACGTCAGCAATTGTGTTAATTTCGGGGTTACACAAACATTGGTAGACAAAGTGATGACGATAATGCAATTACAAAATAGTGTAACCATCACCGGGAGATCATCGGAAAATGTAACTGTGAAATTTATGTTGGTATGCATATGTCAGGTAAACACCAATTGCTTTTATTTTGAGGAAAAAACGTGTTGACGTGAATCTAATAAGCGATACCCTTCATTTGACAGCTTTCGATGGTATTATTTAAAGCTGATAGCAAAGTTACAAACTTTTCATCAGTTATATAATACAGTGCCATGAAACTTGGTAGAGAGGGTGGGTGGCATTTTGCCTCTTGGACTTCGTCGAACGAGTGCACACATTTAACTGTTTAGGTTTAACAATGGATGAACATCTAAACTGGAAAAATCATGTAGATAACATTTCAAACAAATGCTCAAAAACATTAAGTGCACTCAATACATTGAAACATGTTCTGCCTACTAATATTAAAATTAAACTATGTAACTCCTTAGTATTGCCACATTTCAACTTCGGAATAATGGCATGGAGATATAAATGTGACATAATAATCAAACGAAAAAAAAAAATACAAATTATAGATTGAAGTAAATATAAATGCACACACTGAACAGTTTAAAGTTACAAAATGTATCAGATATCTTACATGTTCATCTAAAATGTTATTATAGATTCATTCACAACAAATGACATGGGTGCATACAAAGGTTTTCTTTGCTTTCCATTTCTTTGTACATGTAATATAGTTGCATCAGTTGGCCAATGTCTTTGTAATATGGTCCTTTCAGGGCATCGGTCAGTGCTATTTCTAGACGATGTTCCACACAGTGTATCTTGATGGGCCGCGGCATTGACGACTGCAACCTGGTCAGCAAAACACTGTTCTTTCCAAAGTTAACAGACGCACCACCAGCTGCTGTTCCCTATTAACATTTTATGTTTCTGTAATAAACTCAAGAATGTTATTACATTTTAAAGCTACAATACCACACTGCTCTGAAACTTTCATATCAGCGCTTATTGTAACTCCTAAGTCCTTTTCTTTTACAGTAGTACCCAGAACAGTATCTCCAATTTTATGGTTTACATCCAAGTTCCCATGTCCTGAATGCAGACATTTACATTTCCCAAAATTTAACAACATCTGCAATTTATCAGACAATTTCATATTATATTGTGCTGAGATATGAAATCACAGCATTACAGTCTTCCTTATTTTAGAAAGCGTCATTGTTACAATCTTTCATTTCAACCAATTCACAAATCATGTTTGCATTGTCATAGTATGTAGTATTGACATTGATATTCCACATTTCTCTACATTTATGCTTACTAGCTCTAACAGGCATAAACAACATTTCATGGTGGGTCATGTTATATTTGGACATAACGTATCTTACATTTTAACAAGATTTAACAAGATTTGCCATCCAAGCCAAAGGCCCAGATGGCAAGTGGACAAGGAAGCCATTGGCTTATCGAGAGTCCAACAATGTTCATCTACTTATAGCCCGCCCTCCTGAGATATGTGTCAACCTTGTTTTTAAACATATTCACGCTGCTAGCAGTTACACAATCTGTAGACAATTTGTTCCATTCATTTATTGTCCTCTGTGAGAACGAGTGCTTCCTGATGTCCAATCTACATTGATCCTTTACTAATTTTACCTCATGTCCTCTAGTTCTGCTATCCTTCTTGAGTGAGAAAAACATATTTCTATCAATATTTTCATACCCATTCAATATCTTAAAAACTTCAATCTGATCTCCTCTTAACCTACTTGTCTCTAGAGTTGTTAAACCACATTCTTTCAGGCGTTCTTCATAACTAAGGTCTCTCAGTTCTGGAATCATTTTAGTTGCTCTCCTTTGTATGCGTTCAAGCGTATCTATATCCTTCTTACGATATGGTCTCCATGCTTGTATACAGTATTCTAAATGAGGTATAACTATTGCTTTATAAAGAGGTATAATTAACTGTTTTCCCTTGTATGTTATGTTTCTTCTAATCAATCCAAGAATTTGATTACCCTTTGAAGCTGCAATACCACACTGCTCTGAAACTTTCATATCAGCGCTTATTGTAACTCCTAAGTCCTTTTCTTTTACAGTAGTACCCAGAACAGTATCTCCCATTTTATAGTTTACATTCAAGTTCCTATGTCCTGTATGTAGGCATTTACATTTCCCAAAATTGAACAACATCTGCCATTTCTCAGACCATTTCACTAATCTGTCTAGATCGTTTTGTAAATGTTGTTTATCACCATCAGTATTAACCTTTCTAAACAGTTTTGTGTCATCCGCAAATTTCAGTACGTTACTTGTTATACTGTCGTCCAAGTCATTGATATAAATTAAGAATAATATAGGTCCTAATACTGATCCTTGAGGTACCCCACTCAAAACCGATTTCCAATTTGAAACTTCTCCATCTACTACAACTCGTTGTCTTCTGTCAGTCAGCCATTGTTCTATCCAGTCAGTAATGCTATCCCCGATACCATGGGCTTTTAATTTAAGTAGTAATCTTTGATGTGGCACTTTGTCAAAAGCTTTCTGAAAATCTAAGTAGATAATATCTACTGGCGATCCCACGTCTATCCACTTAGTGATTTCTTCCAAAAAACATAACATATTTGTTAAGCATGACCTCGCTTTAAGGAATCCATGTTGAGATGAATTTAATAATTTATGCTTAACGAGGAATTCCATCATATGATCTTTAATTAACCTTTCTAATAATTTACAAACCACTGACGTTAAACGCACTGGTCTGTAATTCTCTGACTTATTTCTCGAACCCTTTTTAAATAATGGTATGATGTTTGCTTCTTTCCATTCAAACGGAACGTATCCCTCTTTTAATGACAAGTTGAATACTCTTGCAAGTGGTATACTGATTTGTTCTACTGTTTCCATTAGTAATTTTGGAGGAATCCCATCCACTCCCGGTGATTTGTTATCCTTCATTGCCTTTATTTTCTTAGCTACCAATTCTGGAGTTACAACTAACGGACCTAAATAGTCAGATTTAGCCCCCTGAAATTTAGCATCAGCAACTGGTAATGAACTGATATCTTCTTTGGTAAACACTGAACTGAAGTAACCATTTATGTCTTCCGCCATTAAAAACCCCTGTGATATTATATTTCCAGCACTGTCTTCTAGAGGTCCAACCTTGTCTTGTACGTTTTGTTTACTCCTGACATATGCATAAAAACTCTTGCTGTCATTTTTTATGTTACATGCTAGTTTTTGCTCATAGCTTCTTTTAGATTGTCTGATTTCAGTTGTAGCTGCATTAAGTGCCTCTTTGTATTTTGCATAGTCTTCGTCCTTTCTGGTACGCCTATAAACCCTCCACATAGTTTGTTTTAGCATTATTTTTCTAATAGCCTCTTTTGACAAGTGTTTCTTTCTACACCGTTTTCCTTGTTTTTGGAAGGGAACACATTTATCGATGATACTCTCAATTTCCTATTTTAGAATATTCCAACATTCAATTGCGGTCTTATTCATCAGCATGTTATTCCAATCTAGCTTTGCTAAGTATTTTCTCATATCTTTGTAGTTACCTTTGTGGAAGTTTCTCTTGTACGTTTTCTTATTTTTACTTTTTGATTTTACATTGATGTCAAAATGTATTTGATTATGGTCACTATTACCCAATGGTTCAAATATTTTTACATTGTCCACTAATTCTTTTTTGTGATGACAAAACTATATCTAATACATTTTCTCCCCTGGTTGGTTCTTGTACGTGCTGAGTAAGAAAGCTATCCTGGATTAAAAATAGAAATTGTTGGTCCTCAATCCCTGTGCTCTCTAGAGAATTCCATTGTATGTGTCCATGGTTAAAATCTCCCATTATGATACATTCCCCTTTACTAACTTCCTTTATAGCGTTTTTTATTTTTGTGTTGTCCTCTTCGTTTATGTTTGGACTTCGGTAAACTAATCCAATAGTTAATTTTGAATTTCCTGAAACAATTTTGCACCAAACAGCTTCATCGCAATCTGCTTCCCTTTCTAGTTTTATTTCATAAGCCTGAATAGATTCTTTAACATATAAAATAACTCCCCCGCCCCTTCTTCCCATTCGATCTTTCCTAAACATTACATATCCTGTCAGTCCTAATTCAGCATATGTTATATCTATGTTGGCCCATGATTCAGTTATACCAATTATGTGAGGGTCAATATCTTCTACCATAATGTTTAATTCGTTTTTCTTATTTACTATGCTCCTTGCATTTAAACATACGCATCTATAACCTTTTTCAGAGATGTTTTTCGGATGATTTGATATTGGTTTATCTGTGCTAGTGGCCTCTTGTTCTGCTTGAGACACCTCTAGGTAACCCCCTGCACTTCTAGTTTAAAGAATGTTTACTTCCAAAAATATTTGTCATTGTACCCAAGTCACTATCTACTGCTGTTGAAAGTTTGTCCGCGAATACTGCCGCCACCTTTCCACTTAAATGAAGCCCATCCTTCATGTACATATCAGCCCTCCCAACAAAACTTCCCCATAAATCCACAAATCCAACTTCCTCTTCCCTACATAACTTCTGGACTAACATGTTAATTGCCATCCCCCGACAATTTCGATATTTGTGACCGCTCCTGCCCATTACAGGTAAAATCCCTGACAGTATTACCTGCTCAACCCGCGTCTGTTTTAGTGTTCTGACCAACTGCCTATATTTCCTAACTATGGCAGTTGTACCCTCCCTCTCTACGTTATTTGTCCCTACGTGTACTAAAACAGATCCACCCTTACCCGAGCCTACGATGTTTTTTACCCTCTCAGTTATCGCCTCTATTTTGGCTCCAGGCAAGCAGACCACCACATCATCTCCCTTGTTTAAGACTCTGTCGGTCTTCCTAACTATCGAATCCCCCACAAACACCCTCGCTCTCTTCCTCACCCCCTCTGTCCTGACCCCTTCCCTCCTGTCTCCTTCGCTCCTGTCTCCCCCACTTCCCACTCCTTTGCTCTTGTCTCTCCCACTTCCCTCTCCTTCACTCCGGTTGTTTTCCCTCCCATCTTCCCCACTCCCTTCTCCTTCCCTCCTGTCTCCCCCACTCCCTTCTCCTTCCCTCCTGTCTCCCCTACTCCCCTCTCCTTCGCTCCGGTTGTCTTCCCTCCCGTTCCTTTTCCTTCCATTCTCCTTACTTACATTCTGGCCCATAGTTGACCTATAAGCAAATGTAATTGTATTTGCAATGCAATTAACAACCATGTTATCTGACAAGGCTACTGTTATGTAAAACTTTATAAACCTAAAGACAAAAGCCACAACTAAATGTACACATTCAGCAATTAATGGTACTAAATATCGGTGGGAACCATATGGTAACTTCCATACCTTACTCAATGCATTACGCCACTGTATGCACATCTTGTTAACACTGTCATGACACAGTGGCCATAATTGAGATCCGTACAATGCACAACAATACTGGTGAAACAATTTGTTTTTGACAACAGTTTGAAGTGAACCAAACTCATACATAAATATATTTACATTACAATTAAATGTCTTGATACCACCAAACACCATTTCATACTTATCCGTTGTGCTAAGTACATTTCCGAGATGTATAGTTTTCTCACATGTAGAAATATCTGTACAAATTATTTCACAATGCGGATCAGCATCCTTCTTGTTGTACACCAATAATTTGCTTTTTGACCCATTAAACAACACATAATGTAGTTTGGCATATTTCTCACATATCTCAATAATTTTTCGCAATCCAGAACTAGTAGGACATAGTAATATAATGTAATCTGCATATCCTGCAGCTCCGCAGAAATGTTGCCCAATATAACAGCCAATACCAAGTGTTTTAATTCTTCCAACAGCCCATCCATGTACACTCCAAATAGAAGTGGAGATATAACACCTCCTTGGCGAACTCCATTCTTCACACTGAATTGGTTTGATATTACGTCATTCCATCTAACTTGTAATTTCTGGTGTGTGTACATGTGAAGTAAAAGTCTTAAAATAATGGGCACATACCCTTATCAGTTAATTTTTTAAACAACATAAAATAATTTACTCTATCGAATTTTTAGAAACATGATGTAATAACAGATGTACAGTTCTACCATTAGTATTATTTAATTAATTAATTATTAATTAATTAATTAAATAATTTACTAGAAGCATGAAGTAATAAAACATGTACAGTTCTACCATTATTTACATAATATGAAATAGTTTCTTTACCATAAAAGTATATATTGTTGTAGATAAGCCATCTTTAAACCCAAATTGTAAATCTGACGTGTCAAAAACTCCAATTTGTTGTTTGATAATAATGGCATCATAAAGTTTACCAAAATGACGTTGCCTAAGGTCAACGCCCTATAGTTATCAGAGCTATGATGCGCCTTTCTGTTATCTTTCTGAAGTGGCACCATAGTACCTATCAGTAACTCACTTGGGGATACACCATGAATAAGCATGCAAATTGCATGCAAATTGTAGAGCAAGGTCAATGCCTTAAGCAGTGTTTCAATACCATGTATAATAGTATGTATAATAGTATAATATGGTTAGAAAATATGCCATTTATTATATATTAGGACCTTTCTTATTCTTAATGTATATCAAAGATTACTACTTAAATTAAAAGCCCATGGTATCTGGGATGGCACAATTCGCTGGTTAGAACAATGGCTGACCGACAATACGACAGGTAGCAGTAGATGCAGAAACAGTTGACCAATTCAAAGAAATAGTTGACCCAATGTTCAGTAATAGAGGGGGCTCTACAATATATCTTAAATATACTTGCCCTAAGTCCTAATTTACGGTGAGTTATGGTGAGTTTCCTAGTCGATTTTGTCGAAGAATAGTCTGTAGATGCATCGTAATATGTGGAGAAATCAATCAAAGATAGAACGGTGTCTTTGACCAAGAATGACATCTTGACGCTCACCGTCTGGCCATGCTCATGGCATACGTCTTTTGTCTTGTAATATTTTACATTGCAAATCCTTCCTCATAATTCAATAGAAAGTGTTTTCCATGCATTTGTAGTTGTAGCTGATGTATCCAGGAGCCGTCCAGTGCACACCAGTTTTCTTTTTTTCGATTTTCCATGCGTTTCGGCCGTTTTTCTGAGAGGCAATGCGTCGTCGCTCATACTGATTTACTATGTGTTGGCGGTTCCTTGGAGCTCGAACTCAAACCACACTGCCACTAATCCCCCACAGACCAATGGCGCCGCCCAGCGTCGATAATGGCAAATTAAAAAAAGGAGTATTATAAAATTACTATGGCGTAGCGCCCATCATATAAGGGTTATGTATACTGTAAATGGTATGTTATTACGTTTGGGCTATGGTTGTTCGATTGCTTCACCCCCTTAAATATCCATATACATAGGGCCAACGTTTATCAATATACATAGGGCCATTGTTAAGTATCCATATACATAGAGCCAATGTTAAGTATCCAATTACCCACTGCCCCTTTCATAATAAACCAGTTACGGGCAGAACAGGATTTCAAAGTTGTTCCTTTTTAGAGGTTGTTTCTTAACGCAAACTCTAGGTCGGGACGTTGGCCGACAAGTTAGATGAGCGCATCATAAAGTCGGTCGATCGGTCCGACAGATTCATATTGAATATGCAACAATTTGTAAAGAAACTAGGTGCCATAATTCATCATGCAGAGACAAGGCCATGCACCGATACGTTTGGTATTGATGCTAGGCCAAAACACATCCAGGCCCCCATTCACCACACACAACGTGTCTCCAGAAACACATCCGGGCCCCCATTCACCACACACAACGTGTCTCCAGAAACACATCCGGGCCCCCATTCACCACACACAACGTGTCTCCAGAAACACATCCAAGCCCCCATTCACCACACACAACGTGTCTCCAGAAACACATCCAGGCCCCCATTCACCACACACAACGTGTCTCCAGAAAGGGATGATCAAAATAACACAAACTGGGTGTCATGAACCCTAGTTGTCAGTTTTCCCCAACATAGGATACATGTTATACGGGTCCTACACAGTTCTCCCAGCGATACATCCCCAATCACTCGTCATACTGAATGGCGCCAGCCGCATCAACAACAACGTCCTCTTCGCACGCATCATCACAACAACGCTAGGGGACAGGACCACCGACCTCTCGGAGGTATCACAGGGGACAGGACCACCGAACTCCTGGAGGTATCACAGGGGACAGGACCACCGACCTCCCGGAGGTATCCCAGGGGACAGGACCACCGACCTCCCGGAGGTACCCTTGCTCGTATATGGAGGATAAGTACCTCCAACATCTGGCAATGCCCACATTCCTGAAAGGCATTAGAGACAGGTATTTGGATCAAGAAGCCATGACATTGCAAATTTTGAGTCGATTCATGAAGCAGTGAGACAAATGATGCATATACTGGGTGTATCGCGTGCATTCGGCAGTCGGAGAATTTTGAACCGGCAAGGTACCTTCGACGACGGGCCTGCTATTACTACAAGAGGGACCCTGTCGGAGACCACTGCCGATGTAGACCGCCTAATAATGTTAGAACTAAGTAAACTGCAACAAGCCGCTATCTCAGCCAAACCTACAGGTGACTTGTGCTATACTTGGGGGGGGGAGGGCTGGGGACCGATAGCGAGAGTTTGCAAATAAGAGGAGACGCTCCCATTTGCACTGACGTGTGATGAATGTAACGGGAAGGGACATCTTGCCCGCGAATGTTCTAATACACTAGGCAAGTGGAGTGAGGTGGTTAAAGCGAGTCGGATGCATCGGCGCTGGAGTAGAAGCAGCAGCTCTGGCAGCGGCTCTACCAGCACCGAACATGACGATCCTCGTGCACGGCGGAGAGGTCACTGGTACAACCCTATACGATGTGACGACGGGCAGCGGGGAACAACTTGTAGAAGTCCCCTTCGTGAAGACCGTTCGTACGGACGGGATAGGGGACATGTCAGGGATGCGCGACATGTGATCACGCAAACGATCGAAGCGTCCCCCGTGACAATGACCGTGATCGGGCGAAATCTTACAACAGGGACAACTCCAACCCTCTATCTCCTGATTTCTATGTCTCCCCTATATGAGGGAGCAGTGTATCCACTGTCAAACTAGAGGGGTGAATCCCGTTGGCCAGGGGTCCACCCCAGTCATCAACAGGGCTAGTGGCCGAAGTCAGGAAGCCCACAACTACTTCTAACTAGTGAGTATGTGCTTGTAGATGACATACAACACCTCGGACACAGAAGGTAGACAGTGACGCGCGTGGCGGAGGACGGGGGTAATGCACCAACAGCAACAGCTGCAACGAGGGGGGTAGTTGCCCAACAGCTAACGGGGATAATGGCGACCCAGCAGTTGGTGTTGCCGTGTTGCTACACACAATCCTCACCTCCGTTGCCGGCCATTACCCTGGGGGGGGGGGGGGGGGTGCAAACAACTACATTGACAGTCATCCCATGACCATCCGCGCACACACCCTCGCCACCAGCGGTGTTGGGAGCTGCAGTACAGACAGTGACATCGGAAGCCGTAATCCCCACTTAGCGTAAGCAGACTGGGCGGCGACGGGGACGGCCACAACCTGGGCCCTCCCCTTCTGTTCCGAGGCCACAACCTGGGCCCTCCCCTTCTGTTCCGAGGTCACAACCTGGGCCCTACCCCTCTCTTCCGAGGTGACAACCTGGGCCCTCCCCCTCTCTTCCGATGTCACAACCTGGGCCATCCCCCTCTCTTCCGAGGTCACAACCTGGGCCCTCCCCCTCTCTTCCGATGTCACAACCTGGGCCCTCCCCCTCTGTTCCGAGACCACAACCTGGGTCCTCCCCCTCCGTTCCGAGGTCACAACCTGGGCCCTCCCCCTCAGTTCCGAGGTCACAACCTGGGCCCTCCCCCTCAGTTCCGAGGCCACAACCTGGGCCCTCCCCTTCTGTTCCGATGTCACAACCTGGGCCCTCCCCCTCTGTTCCGAGACCACAACCTGGGCCCTCCCCCTCTGTTCCGATGTCACAACCTGGGCCCTCCCCCTCTGTTCCGAGGTCACAACCTGGGCCCTCCCCCTCTGTTCCGAGGTCACAACCTGGGCCCTCCCCCTCAGTTCCGAGGTCACAACCTGGGTCCTCCCCCTCTGTTCCGAGGTCACAACCTGGGTCCTCCCCCTCTGTTCCGAGGTCACAACCGCCTCCTTATGCTCTCCGTGTAGGGGAGACCCATGATGCAAGCAGCCCACACCTGTCTGCGGATGAGACTGGGACAGCGGCCTTGTGACATCTGCGGCGAGTCCCTGCAGACTTGCGACACCGCGTGCTGCAATTCGACCTGCTATGGAACTTCCATCCAGAGACTGCTGCTTGTACGAGAGACAGTTCGGGTCCCTAAGTTAGCCAAGTTAATGACATCAAACTTCCATCCAGAGACTGCTGCTTGTACGAGAGACAGTTCGGGTCCCTAAGTTAGCCAAGTTAATGACATCAAACTTCCATCCAGAGACTGCTGCTTGTACGAGAGACAGTTCGGGTCCCTAAGTTAGCCAAGTTAATGACATCAAACTTCCATCCAGAGACTGCTGCTTGTACGAGAGACAGTTCGGGTCCCTAAGTTAGCCAAGTTAATGACATCAAACTTCCATCCAGAGACTGCTGCTTATACGAGAGACAGTTCGGGTCCCTAAGTTAGCCAAGTTAATGACATCAAACTTCCATCCAGAGACTGCTGCTTGTACGAGAGACAGTTCGGGTCCCTAAGTTAGCCAAGTTAATGACATCAAACTTCCATCCAGAGACTGCTGCTTGTACGAGAGACAGTTCGGATCCCTAAGTTAGCCAAGTTAATGACATCAAACTTCCATCCAGAGACTGCTGCTTGTACGAGAGACAGTTCGGGTCCCTAAGTTAGCCAAGTTAATGACATCAAACTTCCATCCAGAGACTGCTGCTTGTACGAGAGACAGTTCGGGTCCCTAAGTTAGCCAAGTTAATGACATCAAACTTCCATCCAGAGACTGCTGCTTGTACGAGAGACAGTTCGGGTCCCTAAGTTAGCCAAGTTAATGACATCAAACTTCCATCCAGAGACTGCTGCTTGTACGAGAGACAGTTCGGGTCCCTAAGTTAGCCAAGTTAATGACATCAAACTTCCATCCAGAGACTGCTGCTTGTACGAGAGACAGTTCGGGTCCCTAAGTTAGCCAAGTTAATGACATCAAACTTCCATCCAGAGACTGCTGCTTGTACGAGAGACAGTTCGGGTCCCTAAGTTAGCCAAGTTAATGACATCAAACTTCCATCCAGAGACTGCTGCTTGTACGAGAGACAGTTCGGGTCCCTAAGTTAGCCAAGTTAATGACATCAAACTTCCATCCAGAGACTGCTGCTTGTACGAGAGACAGTTCGGGTCCCTAAGTTAGCCAAGTTAATGACATCAAACTTCCATCCAGAGACTGCTGCTTGTACGAGAGACAGTTCGGGTCCCTAAGTTAGCCAAGTTAATGACATCAAACTTCCATCCAGAGACTGCTGCTTGTACGAGAGACAGTTCGGGTCCCTAAGTTAGCCAAGTTAATGACATCAAACTTCCATCCAGAGACTGCTGCTTGTACGAGAGACAGTTCGGGTCCCTAAGTTAGCCAAGTTAATGACATCAAACTTCCATCCAGAGACTGCTGCTTGTACGAGAGACAGTTCGGGTCCCTAAGTTAGCCAAGTTAATGACATCAAACTTCCATCCAGAGACTGCTGCTTGTACGAGAGATAGTTCGGGTCCCTAAGTTAGCCAAGTTAATGACATCAAACTTCCATCCAGAGACTGCTGCTTGTACGAGAGACAGTTCGGGTCCCTAAGTTAGCCAAGTTAATGACATCAAACTTCCATCCAGAGACTGCTGCTTGTACGAGAGACAGTTCGGGTCCCTAAGTTAGCCAAGTTAATGACATCAAACTTCCATCCAGAGACTGCTGCTTGTACGAGAGACAGTTCGGGTCCCTAAGTTAGCCAAGTTAATGACATCAAACTTCCATCCAGAGACTGCTGCTTGTACGAGAGACAGTTCGGGTCCCTAAGTTAGCCAAGTTAATGACATCAAACTTCCATCCAGAGACTGCTGCTTGTACGAGAGACAGTTCGGGTCCCTAAGTTAGCCAAGTTAATGACATCAAACTTCCATCCAGAGACTGCTGCTTGTACGAGAGACAGTTCGGGTCCCTAAGTTAGCCAAGTTAATGACATCAAACTTCCATCCAGAGACTGCTGCTTGTACGAGAGACAGTTCGGGTCCCTAAGTTAGCCAAGTTAATGACATCAAACTTCCATCCAGAGACTGCTGCTTGTACGAGAGACAGTTCGGGTCCCTAAGTTAGCCAAGTTAATGACATCAAACTTCCATCCAGAGACTGCTGCTTGTACGAGAGACAGTTCGGGTCCCTAAGTTAGCCAAGTTAATTACATCAAACTTCCATCCAGAGACTGCTGCTTGTACGAGAGACAGTTCGGGTCCCTAAGTTAGCCAAGTTAATTACATCAAACAAACAAGTTAATTATACCAAAGCAACAGTTAACCAGGGGCTATTACATTGCAATTAATATCAGGGTAATTATAATAGTCTTGACACAAATATACATTATACAAGTGTGTCCTCGAAACTGCTCATTATGAATTTTTATTAGAAAACATACATAACTTGTTGAATGTGTGTAAGAACTTTTATTTGTGTTAAGTCCATACATAACTTTGTTGAATGTTTGTAAGAACTTTTTTGTGTGTTAAGTCCATACAAATCAAACAATATAAAATCGAAATAAAACAAATTAAATCAATGATTTGTTCTGAGTGATTTAAATGATGATTTAAATCAATGATTTAAATCAAACAACTCTAGTCATAACAAATACACTATTTATGTAAGAAAGTTAACATTTCGCCTTTTCAATATGTGTGTTTAGTAATTTGCTACTACCAATTATCAAACTTCAACTCCACTAAGAAAAACGTATATTATGTTATCAATATGTATTGTTCACTGGTATCCGGAGATGTCCCAGGGTAAACGGGTATACCCGCACAGCCATGTTCGAGCATACATCGCGTATTTCAGGCCTTCGCTGCAGAAAACAATACGAACTACAATGGTACAATTCCGGCTGCAGAACATCATATAACTTGTTCGGCAAATCTATAAGTATCATTTGGGGTCAGGTGCGCTCATATAAATAAAATAAACAGAACCAGCTGTAGTTGATATAATAGAAAGGCCTAAATTGTGTAAAGTGGAGCGAGATATTGGTTTGTCTCAACTGCAGCTCACACGGAAAGACACGCGACGAAGAAAACCACAAAGACACCGGATAAAAACAATATTGTAATTATACACTTCAACACTTCAATTATACACGAACACTTAACCTACAAAAACAATCGTGTTATACATTTACAGTCGTTAACACATTCCACCTCAAAACCCAACCTCCCACCTATTTTAGGCCAATCTCCCACCATTTTAGTTGGGAGGGACTCAATACATTTCTAGCCTACCATCCTTGAGACACATTCCTCGTGTAGTGGGAGCATTTTCTTTGTACAACGCACGTTAACGCGCGCAACGGAAGGACTAATAGTAGACAAAAAAGGGTAGACACCCAGAGGTTCCATTGATCTACGGATCAAGGGTAGACACCCAGAGGTTCAATTGATCTACGGATCAAGGATAGACACCCAGAGGTTCCATTGATCTATGGATCAAGGGTAGACACCCAGAGGTTCCATTGATATATGGATCAACGGTAGTCACCCAGAGGTTCCATTGATCTATGGATCAAATATGTTAGTGATTTAATTTCTTTCATGGAGCAGTACACATTTTACACGCTCAATGGTGTATATTTCAATACACTGAATTTGAAAACTAAAATGCGTTTATGGAGGTTCAGTTAGAGAAATTATCAAGAATTATATATTGGCAATGTTTTGAGTACTTCCTGAGTTCCTGTCACATCTCCTCCATGATGAAACATTGGTTAGCTGATGAGTATCCATAGGTTACTGCACTTGAGCGTATTCGCATACTACTGGGGCATATCCACATACTACTGGCGGATACCCACATACTTCTGGGGCATATCCACATAATTATGGGGCATATCCATATACTACTGGGGCATATCCACATACTTCTGGGGCATATCCACATACTACTGGGGCATATCCGGGCACGTCTATGCGGATATGCTCCAAATTACCGGCGGGTGAAATTGTCAATGTTCCCGCATACGCGGCCATGCCCCACCTTCTCCTACTCGAACAGAACATAACATTATAATGGCAACTTCGTTTATTTCACACTGTGCCAGTTCACAGAGCCGTAGAAATGAATGCATGGCTGTATACAGACCTGGATGTGTGAACGAATAGTCAGAGCCAAGCGCCCAACAAAACATTTATTCTCGTCTATATTGGTCACAAAATCAAAGTTAGGGGCGAGGTCTGCACAAATAGTTCCACGTTCTGACAACATAAAAGGCCACTAATGTTCCCGGGTATAGACAGACGTGTCATCACAAGTCAAACAAGATGGGGCCACAAACTGAAGTTATTCCCACAACTGACTTCCCAGCATGCACTGCAGGAATCAATTGTAACACATTTTTACCACTGAAGGTAACAATATCGATGTTTGTGTTCTTTGCATATTTCTTTTCGGTGGCCGGTGGTTGCCATTGGCGACGGCACTGCACCTATGCACTCTGACCCCCGTGGCAACTGAAGACTGGACTGTTTAACAAACTCACAACGAAACAAATTAACCAAGCTAGGCGTGCAATGTTCAACCTCGCAACTAAAGCAAGGACGCTAGATTTACTTATAGACTTACAGTATGAGCTGTTTAGCCAGCTTGTAATGTCAATTTTACTATATGGTAGAGAAATATGGGATTTTCAAAATCTAGACCAGATTGAGAGATTGCATAGAAAATTCTTGAAACGTCTACTAAAACTGAAAAGTCTCCACGACACAGGTGATTTTTAATCAAAATGGATTCTAAAAATTAAGAGTATCATTGATGGATGTTGACAAACTAACATGCGGCATGATCATGGGAATGTAAAGATAAAATGGTCGAAGCATAACTTAGAACTCAAGATGAAAGATATTAACAGACAAACATGGCACAATGAAATTCATGCAAATAGGTTGTGTTCAAATTACAAAATAAAAAAATTAAGGTTTCGAGAAGTATTTAACATATTTGTGACCAACTGACAGAATCAATTTATATAAATTTCGCTGTGGAAATCACAAATGACTTATCTATGTTGGTCGTTATCTTCCTGGAAATGCTCCAAGGCTAGGTAACTTATGCACCAATGGGGACCAAGGTGATGAATATCATTATGTACTCGTATGTCCATCTCTAATAGAAGAAAGATCGAAATACATAAAACAAATGCTTTACAATCAGACCTAACACTCTGAAATATATACCTGGTTTATTTTATATTACATTATCTAATTTAATGTACTGACTATGTTTATATGTTTCTCTTAGACCGTGAGCTGAAAGTTAAGATCGGGGACGCTGTATCAAGACCAAGCTACCCTAATGGAGGCGTTCCCCAGGGAACTTTGTTTGGACCAAAACACTTTTTGGTTCACATCAATGATTTACGAATACCTTGCCCTATCTACAAATATGTGGACAATAGCACAATATTTGATATATACAACCAAATCAAAGTATCTGTCATACAGGATTCAGTTAACATTATTTCGCAGTGGTCTAACGATAACGATATGCGCATTAATACGAGAAAGACAAAAGAAATGGTTATATGTTTATATGAAGATACGCATGTTGAATCTCTGCCGTATATTGATATAAATGGGACTGATATTCAAAGAGTTATTCAAGCAAAACTTCTCGGGGTAACTATGTCATCTGATTTAAGTTGGAATGCACAAGCAGATGAAATAGTTGCAAAGGCAAGGAAAAGGGTGTATTTTATTGAGACTTTGTGTACAATCCTACAGAAACGTTGCCAATACTAAATTGATTATAATTCTGATATAGAAAATACATTATCTAATAATGTCACTAGATGTGTTATACATTGTGACTAGATGTTTTACATACTGTAAATATGTTTTATACAATATACGTCCTATGTATTGTAACCAGATGTTCTACTAAAATGTACTGTAGAGAGAAACTTCTCTCATACTCCGCAAGGGGTGGTGGAGAAATACAAATCATTGCCATTGTCATGTTTACACTACATGTTGAACGAATAGGTTGATATTCATCAACATACAATGATCAAATTATATTAAAATTGGGAACAACATGGGTTGCTCACAGGCTGCCCGAACGGAGCTTCACTGGCAGTCCGGACGGAGCCTCACAGGCAGTCCGGACGGAGCCTCACTGGTTGCCCGGAAGGAGCCTCACAGGCAGCCCGGACGGAGCCTCACAGGCAGCCCGGACGGAGCTTCACAGGCAGCCCGGACGGAGCCTCGCAGCCAGCACTGACGGAGCCTACCAGGCAGCACTGACGGAGCCTCACTGGCAGTCCTGCTCTTGCGTGATGTCTTCAGCGCCTTGATGTTGCAGCTGTCGCCGGCGTGGTTATGTGGACAGTATTTGATGGTGTGGACGTCAGGTCCGCTCGCGCCTTAGGTTGGGCAGGTGTAGATGTAGAGGACGGGGCAGCAGATCTTGCCCTCAGTGTCTTTGAGCGTGTGGGACGAGTAGACCTCTTCCCGTTCGTCGTTCTGTGGGACGAGTAGACCTGTTCCCGTTCGTCGTTCTGTGGGACGAGTAGACCTCTTCCCGTTCGTCGTTCTGTGGGACGAATAGACCTCTTCCCGTTCGTCGTTCTGTGGGACGAGTAGACCTGTTCCCGTTCGTCGTTCTGTGGGACGAGTAGACCTCTTCCCGTTCGTCGCTCTGTGAGACGAGTAGACCTCTTCCCGTTCGTCGTTCTGTGGGACGAGTAGACCTGTTCCCGTTCGTCGTTCTGTGGGACGAGTAGACCTCTTCCCGTTCGTCGCTCTGTGAGACGAGTAGACCTCTTCCCGTTCGTCGTTCTGTGGGACGAGTAGACCTCTTCCCGTTCGTCGTTCTGTGGGACGAGTAGACCTCTTCCCGTTCGTCGTTCTGTGGGACGAGTAGACCTCTTCCCGTTCGTCGTTCTGTGGGACGAGTAGACCACTTCCCGTTCGTCGTTATGTGGGACGAGTAGACCTGTTCCCGTTCGTCGTTCTGTGGAACGAGTAGACCTCTTCCCGTTCGTCGTTCTGTGGGACGAGTAGACCTCTTCCCGTTCGTCGTTCTGTGGGACGAGTAGACCTCTTCCCGTTCGTCGTTCTGTGAGACGAGTAGACCTCTTCCCGTTCGTCGTTCTGTCGATTTTTGTAACAACTTATCTAGCATGATGAGTGTGTCATTGCCGATGATGCTGCCACGGTGCATCACGTTAACGCATCCGTCGAAGGAGCTGTTCACCGACGGCGTGCTTTGGTCGTGCGGTGTGAAATCCGTCTCGTTGGCAGCAACGTTAGTGGCGGGCCATATGAAAAATGGCGCCGCAACATACGCCATGACGATGAAGAACATATAGAAGTTGACCTTGAGGAGCCAGCGCAGGAACAGGGAATACGTCAGCACACCGCCGCCGAAGTGACCTACAATCAGCGAACTCGCGTTTAAAGCATTTAGTCTCAAGAATGTCTGCATAAGACGGAATAACAAAACGATTCCTGTTGTTGTCATTGTTGCTGTTTTGTTGTTGTTTTTGCAACCGTTTTGCGGTTTTTGCTGTTGTTGCTGCGTCTTCTCTCTAAATAGTATTGTGTAAAAATTAAATAATCACTATCACGTGAAGTTATTTGGCTTTCGAAAAAAATATTTTCCTTGAATTCTTTATATTGCAGAAAATAATTAGTTAACCTGTTAGCAACTTAGAACATTTGCAACAACTTATCTAGCGTACACTCGATGTTGCAGAGATGTCCTCTCTACAAGGCGAGACTGCGATGTAGTTCTCGCAAGACGCGAAGACGTCGACTCCCCCGCAAACACATTATCTGTGACACAGTGGAGTGGCAACAACGCTGTATATGCCTTCTCCCAAACTGCATGGAACGAACGGGAGATGGTTAACCATGTAAACGTACATACTATTTTGACCATTTATAATAAAAATTACTATTATTTATTTGCTGCGCAATCGAAACTATTGCATAAAAAATAACATGTCATTGTCATGGTTACTCGGCTTCCTTTCGTTCCATTATTTCCCTTCACTCAACCTCTCCCTCCATCACTTCTGGATTTTCCGTTCATTTCCACGCAGTTGTCGTGTTATCTTGTTATCGCTCCTACATTTGAATCGCTTCAAAAGCACAGAAGGTGCTATGTATTACAACATGCAATTATGCGGTTGTTTCATAAGATAAGTTGTTTTAAAAAACCGCATATCACGAACCATTGAACTATTTTTTTTTCGATTTTAGTCTGAAGCGTTCCAATTTAATTTGGCAGTCGAATTTCGCACACACTGGGAGAGATAATCCTGACATACACTTTGTTCTTTATTTTGTACGTAGTTGGCAGTCAAGGTGAGCCTTTGATGATACTTACGGAGATTAAGTTATGAATGTAGGTCACACAGCCTTCCCGCTTCTCTTCCGACATATATAAACACAAGTGCCCTGAAACAACCAGTAAGATTATACTTACTTATAACTAAATACTGTACGAAAACACTTCGTTTCATCAACCTCATCACCTTCGGTGTTTGTGTCGTCTTCAAAAGTCATCAGATTTGCCACATCAAGCAAACTTCCAGTTTGCAATAAGGAATGTTGCAAATGTCGGTGTCGTATGAGTATACCTTGTTTCAGATTAATGTTTATGAAAATACGCGTAAATACGAAACCAAATAAATACTTATTGTCACAACAACGGTGTAAAATCGAGGGACAAACTTGTAACACTTCAAGTTTTACCTGTTTACCTGATATATCGTCAAAACTGCAGAGACACAGCCACCTGGGTGATGCCTACATGAGGTGTCGTCACAGCTGCATAGACATATATGCCTGGGTAATGTTTACATGAAGTGTCGTCTTAGCTGCACAGACACGGATATCTGAATGATGGCTACCTGAGGTGTCGTCTTAGCTGCATGGACACGGGAATTTGACGGATGAGTTCGATCTGTTGAATGCGTTCCGATTCGGTCCTTCTCTCGCGCCATCTCGAGGATCTTGTCGTCGATGTGTAGACCCATGAATGAGGCAGCCCGTCGCGTCGTGTGCTCTATGCCCGCGGCCTGACGACGTTGCTTCAGGTAGGACGTCCGCCAACGCCCAGATGGAATGTCCTGCAACAATGGCGATGGTGTTTGTGGAGGCGACGACGACGGTGTACGTCGTACGTCGTACGCTGCCTTCACACACGTAGGAGTTTAGCCTGTTCAGCTAAGTTAATACGGTTAGCTGACCTAACTGTTATTGTCTGTATAACGTAATTATATTGTCTGAGTAACGTAATTCCTTTGTCTGAACTAGAACAAATAGCCATCCTCCGGACGCACTACATAGTTCGTAAGTTGGCATCGTTTCCGCCTCATACTACATCTCTTGAAACATTCGAACAATCTCTTGCCTAATTCATAAGTGACTGTCCCCATAACAATATTTACACAATTTTACAGAAATATCCATCTATACCTTGGTACTTGGTGTTGCCAGTCAATATATTTATGAATTCTGGAAAACCAACGCTCGACATTGTGATGTAATACAGGCAGTTGTAATAACGTCTAGCGAGCTTTACCATTGTATTACGTAACTTCGGACAATCGAATAAACGCCCATGACGTTGTCATAAATTCAATTGTGCGTAATTGTTCGAATAACGTTGGGGGCAATTGTATGTAATAATTACAAATACATTCATAATCGCTTTTATTCTGATATGGAAAAACTTCACAACATGTTGGACAGCGGTAAAAAACATTCTTTCTGCGAATTAACTTAAACTGGTACTGTGTTAGGTTTACACAGGTTTTGTGAAAGTTCGACTCACACAATTCACACGGTACTACAGGATTGTTTAGCAATTCATCACAAACTAGACATTTAGCCATTTAAGTGGTTGATAACAAATATTGATTTAAAGAGCAAAACAAATGTACAATTTAAGAAGCATAAGAACACACTACTGTTGAGAGACTTGAATTCTAGCAATATAAATAAATATGCAGTGTCCATTATTAGAACGCTGTTTAAACAACAACAAACTTCAGTTAGTGTCCCAGGAATCTTGCTGTGATTTTACGATTTTTATATCACATATTGGCAAGGTCAGCTAGGGTCTTTGCATTTACCCTATGTCCGTCCTGCCTCACCTTTATGAACACGCAACAGTGCTGTGTCCTGGTACTGGCAATTTTTATTTTCTTTTTCAGTTGTCATGCTTTTCTGAACAGTTCTTTGTTGAACGGTGACAAGTCGTTATTTAAGTAAATGTCACTACTTTTGAGCGTTCTTCGTTTTGCCATGAGTTCAGTTTTCTCTTCAGCCGACAAGCACAATCATCGGTCGTTTTCCGTCGCGTCGCGGAGACAGGTCGTGTATGGCTGCGATGTTGTGGGGCTCGAAAGTAGCGCCGTGATGACCGGTGTCTCGTCATCGAATGCTCGGGAAACGTGCGCGCTTCGCTTTGCTGCAGCAGCTGAGTAACTGCGAAGATAGACGCCGGTGATGGCGGTGTTCTTCTTGTTCATGCTTTGTTAAAATTCGTTCACTTTAACAAGATTGCCATCCCAAACAACAAGTTCCAGATGGCAAAGTGGACAAGGAAGCCATTAGCTTATCGAGAGTCCAACAATTTTCTCATCTATGTGTAGCCCGCCCTTATCACATATTTGTCAATTCTATTTTTAAACATATTCACACTACTAGCATTAACACAATCATTTGGCAGTTTGTTCCATTCATTTATCACCCTCTGTGAGAAAGAGTACTTTCTCATGTCCAACCTATACTGCTCCTTAACTAATGCTGCTTTGTGTCCTCTGGTTCTACTGCCTTCTTTAAGTTTGAAGAACACATTCCTATCAACATCCGCATAACCGTTCACTATTTTAAATACTTCTATTTGGTCTCCTCTTAGTCTCCTGGTCTCTAGTGTTGTCAAACCACATTGTAATAAGCGACTTTCGTAACTAAGGTCTCTCAATTCTGGAATAATTTTGGTTGCTCTTCGTTGTATTCTTTCTAGCTTGTCTATGTCCTTTTTACGATACGGCCTCCAAGCTTGAATACAATATTCCAAATGTGGTCTAACTATTGCTTTGTACAGGGGTATAATTAGCTGTTTCTCCTTATACATGATAGTTCTCCTAATTAGCCCTAGAATTTGATTTCCTTTTGAAGCCGCAATCCCACATTGCTCTGAAACTTTCATGTCAGCACTAAATGTTACTCCTAAGTCATTTTCTTGTGTGGTTCTACCTAGTACAGCATCCCCCATTTTATATTCTTCGTCCATGATTCCATGTCCTATGTGTGTACATTTGCACTTCCCAAAATTTAATAACATTTGCCATTTTTCTGACCATTTAACTAATTTATCTAGATCATCCTGTAAACTTTGTTTATCTGTATCATTTGTAACCTTTCTGAATACCTTTGTGTCATCTGCAAATTTGAGTACTTTGCTAGATATGTCATCTTCTAGATCATTTATATATATATATTAAAAACAGTATAGGGCCTAATACCGATCCCTGTGGTACCCCACTCAAAACCGAATTCCAGTTTGAAATCTCACCGTCTACTATTACTCTCTGTCTTCTGTGTGTAAGCCACTTTTCTATCAAACGCAAGAGATTGGTTAGACATGACCACTTACGGTTCTTACGCTATTTTAGGAAAATCAATTACATTTTGACCACAAATGTGCTGTCTTCAAAGAAAAGCTTGGCGCCAGCGAGCAAGGCCACTAAACGGCAGCCAATGGCTATGTGGCATTACGAATTGGCAATTCAGTTGCCCTTGCTCTGGACAGCGTGGCGCCAGAAGCCATTAAAATTGTCATCATAAATTTCGTGTTGTGAAAAGAAGTATGACCTATAAATATATATATATATATATATATATATATATATATATATATATATATATATATATATATATATATATATATATATATATATATATATATATATATATATATATATATACATATACATATACATATATACAATACATATTATATCTGAAAAAATTTGCTTGCTGGGGCGATTACTGGCTGTGTTGTTTCAAAATGAATGCCGTGACATGTGTCGATGTCTCTTGGCTTCTTTTGTTTTTAAACTCAATTATAGCTGCCAACTTTTGCTCTCGTGTCAGTCGGTCAGTCAGTCGGTGAACGATTTAAGTTTGCGCGCGGTAAAAACTGGCTATATAAAACTACTATTGAGGAATGGTGATATTAATTTCCAGCGTGCATAACCGAGCAGTCGACGAAGTAGATGTCATTGGTATTCGGAGCGAAGCGAAGGCGAGGCTGATTACATAGATAGAAATACAGCGATCGTGGTAAGTACCTTTTTTATTATTAATACGTAGAAATTAATGCCAGTTTAGGTATAATTAACTATATGTTTGCATTATAAGTTGTTTGTAAAGTTCACTTTTTGTCCGTCCGTGCGTCCCTCCTTCCTTCCCTCCCGTGATGCGATGCGCTGTGTTGTTAAAAATGTCGCCGGTTGCGAGCGAGCGAGCGAGCGAGCGAGCGAGCCGGAAGTTTCGCGTCCATATTATGTAATATTATACATTCCGCGTCTGTTGCCCAACGTAAGTTTTGGTTGTCTCGATGTGTAGGTAAATATGTACTGATGTTGATTGATGCAAATGGATATTGGATAATAACCCCACATTTTTTTTAATACACAACGAAAATGATTTATGTCGCCCCGTTAGCCCGCCAGATGTCGTCAACGACTACAACCCAATTTCATTTGCAATGTCCGCACAGCTTTTCGTCACTAACCCTAACCCTAAAACGCAATGTGGCGCCACTGTAGTGACGTCATTTTCCGCACCGGTAGCGCCGCTTATAACTGCCAAAACCACTGTTGTCTGCAAGGATGGCGCAATTGTAAGTCGTGACACCTTATAGACATAGCCATATAGACAATAGCTTACAACTACAAGTACATATATTATCTTCAAGGTGGCGCCACCGTAGGTAAAAACCGCGAAGCAGAAACATGCTTCATACATGTCATATATCTAGTTAATAAAGTGCTTCATATATGTCATATATCTAGTTAATAAAGACGGATGGCTTTGGTTAACATTGTTTAATTAACACAAATTACATAATCGAAATATGGACGACAACTTCCGTTTCACGCTTCCGTGTCTCATGAAATGTTTCGCACCACATTATATGACATCTCCCTTTGTTAAGGTTGTCTAACTAAAGTTCGTGGTAATCAGTTCTAGTACACAGTTCTAGACATAGTCCTTTGTATATTGCGGTGATTTGACTTCTCGTCCACGTCGGGTGTAAACTCGGTGATTCGTCGATGACGGTTGAGATGTCGGTTTTTCTCTTCTCAGGTGGTCGCTATGGTTGACTCATCTTGGGTAGTCGCGATGGTTGACTCATCTCGGGTGGTTGCGATGGTTGACTCATCTTGGATGGTCGCGAAGGCTGACTCATCTCGGGTGGTCGCGATGGTTGATTCATCTCAGGTGGTCGAGTTGGTTGATTCATCTCAGGTGGTCGCGATGGTTGACTCATCTCGGGTGATCGCGATGGATGACTCGTCTCGGGTGGTTGCGATGGTTGACTCATCTCAGGTGGTCATGATGGTTGACTCATCTTGGGTGGTTGCGATGGTCGACTCATCTCGGGTGGTCGTGATGGTTGACTCATGTTGGGTGGTCGCGAAGGTTGACTCACCTCAGATGGTCGCGATGGTTGACTCATATCGGGTGGTCGCGATGGTTGACTCATCTCGGGTGGTCGCGATGGTTGACTCATCTCAGGTTGTTGCGATGGTTGACTCATATCAAGTGATCGCGATGGTTGACTCATCTTGGGTGGTCGCGATGGTTGACTCATCTCAGGTGATCGCGATGGTTGACTCATCTCGGGTGGTCGCGATGGTTGACTCATCTCGGGTAGTCGCGATGGTTGACTCATCTCGGGTGGTCGTGATGGTTGACACATCTCAGGTGGTCGCGCGATATCTCTAGTTGCCGTGGACGCGTCATAGACATTGTTTGGAGCTGTCGCTTGCATTGTACGAAACAGCTCGCGTCGTGCCATTGGTAAGCCATAGTTTCGGTTTATGTGCATCCGATTGCGACGGTATCGCGTTCCGTCATCAGTCTCAACTACTACCTCCTAGCGTCCAAAAGTAGTAGGATCACAATATATTGGGGATTGATCTCTTGGTACTAGTGTACATTCACGCACGCCCAAAAAACACTGCTATGTTAACAAGATAAATTTTTTTAATGACGTAACTTGATCTCTTGGTACTAGTGTACATTCACGCACGCCCCAAAAAACACTGCTATGCTAACAAGATCAGTTGTTTGACTGAGGTAACTTGATCTTAGTACTTGTGTACATTCATGCACGCCCAAAAACAATGCTGTGCTAACAAGATCAGTTGTTTGACTGACGTAACTTGATCTCTTGTAACTAGTGTACATTCACGCACGCCCAAAATAAACTGTTATGCTAACAAGATCAGTTGTTTGACTGACGTAACTTGATCTCTTGTAACTAGTGTACATTCACGCACGCCCAAAATAAACTGTTATGCTAACAAGATCAGTTGTTTGACTGACGTAACTTGATCTTGGTACTTGCGTACATTTATGCACGCCCAAAAACACTGCTGTGCTAACAAGATCAGTTGTTTGACTGACGTAACTTGATCTCTTGTTACTAGTGTACATTCACACACGCCCAAAAAACACTGCTATGATAACAAGATCAGTAGTTTGACTGACGTAACTCGATCTATTGTAACTAGTGTACATTCACGCATACCCAAAAAAAAACTGTTATGCTAACAAGATCAGTTGTTTGACTGACGTAACTTTATCTCTTGGTACTAGTGTACATTCACGCACGCCCAAAAAACACTGCTATGATAACAAGATCAGTTGTTTGACTGACGTAACTTGATCTATTGGTACTAGTGTACATTCATGCACGCCCAAAAACACTGCTGTGCTAACAAGGAGAGTTGTTAGACTCATGTAACTTGATCTCTTGGTACTAGTGTACATTCACTCACGCCCAAAAAAAACTCCTATGATAAAAAGATCAGTTGTTTGACTGACGTAACTTGATCTCTTGATACTAGTGTACATTCACGCACGCCCAAAAAACACTGCTATACTAACAAGATCAGTTGTTTGACTGACGTAACTTGATCTCTTGGTACTAGTGTACATTCGCGCACGCCCAAAAAAACTGTTATGCTAACAAGATCAGTTGTTTGACTGACGTAACTTGATCTCTTGGTACGAGTGTACATTCATGCACGCCCCAAAAAACACTGCTATGCTAACAAGATCAGTTGTTTGACTGACGTAACTTGATCTCTTGGTACTAGTGTACATTCACGCACGCCCAAAAAACACTGCTATGATAACAAGATCAGTTGTTTGACTGACGTAACTTGATCTCTTGGTACTAGTGTACATACACGCACGCCCAAAAAACACTGTTGTGCTAACACGATCAGTTGTTTGACTGACGTAACTTGATCTCTTGGTACTAGTGTACATTCACGCACGCCCAAAAAACACTGCTATAATAACAAGATCAGTTGATTGACTGAGGTAACTTGATCTTGGTACTTGTGTACATTCATGCACGCCCAAGAACACTGCAGTGCTAACAAGGTCAGTTGTTTGACTGATGTAACTTGATCTCTTGGTACTAGTGTACATTCGCGCACGCACAAAAAACACTGCTATGCTAACAAGATCAGTTGTTTGACTGACGTAACTTGATCTCTTGGTACTAGTGTACATTCACGCACGCCCAAAAACACTGCTATGATCACAAGATCAGTAGTTTGACTGACGTAACTTGATCTCTTGTAACTAGTGTACATTCACGCACGCCCAAAAAACACTGCTATGATAACAAGATCAGTTGTTTGACTGACGTAACTTGATCTCTTGATACTAGTGTACATTCACGCACGCCCAAAAAACACTGCTATACTAACAAGATCAGTTGTTTGACTGACGTAACTTGATCTATTGGTACTAGTGTACATTCACGCACGCCCAAAAAAAACTGTTATGCTAACAAGATCAGTTGTTTGACTGACGTAACTTGATCTCTTGGTACTAGTGTACATTCAAGCACGTCCAAAAAACACTGCTATGCTAACAATATCAGTGGTTTGTCTGACGTAACTTGATCTCTTGGTAGTAGTGTACATTCAAGCACGCCCCAAAAAACACTGCTATGATAACAAGATCAGTTGTTTGACTGACGTAACTTGATCTCTTGATACTAGTGTACATTCACGCACGACCAAATAACACTGCTATGCAAACAAGATCAGTTGTTTTACTGACGTAACTTGATATCTTGGTACTAGTGTACATTCACGCACGCCCAAAAAACACTGCTATGCTAAAAAGATCAGTTGTTTGACTGAGGTAACTTGATCTTGGTACTTGTGTACATTCATGCACGCCCAAAAACACTGCTGTGCTAAACAGATCAGTTGTTTGACTGACGTAACTTGATCTCCTGTAACTAGTGTACATTCACGCACGCCCAAAATAAACTGTTATGCTAACAAGATCAGTTGTTTGACTGACGTAACTTGATCTTGGTACTTGTGTACATTCATGCACGCCCAAAAACACTGCTGTGCTAACAAGATCAATTGTTTGACTGACGTAACTTGATCTCTTTTTACTAGTGTACATTCACACACGCCCAAAAAACACTGCTATGATAACAAGATCAGTAGTTTGACTGACGTAACTTGATCTATTGTAACTAGTGTACATTCACGCACGCCCAAAAAAAAACTGTTATGCTAACAAGATCAGTTGTTTGACTGACGTAACTTGATCTCTTGGTACTAGTGTACATTCACGCACGCCCAAAAAACACTGCTATGATAACAAGATCAGTTGTTTGACTGACGTAACTTGATCTATTGGTACTAGTGTACATTCATGCCCGCCCAAAAACACTGCTGTGCTAACAAGGAGAGTTGTTAGACTCATGTAACTTGATCTCTTGATACTAGTGTACATTCACGCACGCCCAAAAAACACTGCTATACTAACAAGATCAGTTGTTTGACTGACGTAACTTGATCTCTTGGTACTAGTGTACATTCACGCACGCCCAAAAAAACTGTTATGCTAACAAGATCAGTTGTTTGACTGACGTAACTTGATCTCTTTTTACTAGTGTACATTCACACACGCCCAAAAAACACTGCTATGATAACAAGATCAGTAGTTTGACTGACGTAACTTGATCTATTGTAACTAGTGTACATTCACGCACGCCCAAAAAAAAACTGTTATGCTAACAAGATCAGTTGTTTGACTGACGTAAGTTGATCTCTTGGTACTAGTGTACATTCACGAACGCCCAAAAAACACTGCTATGATAACAAGATCAGTTGTTTGACTGACGTAACTTGATCTATTGGTACTAGTGTACATTCATGCCCGCCCAAAAACACTGCTGTGCTAACAAGGAGAGTTGTTAGACTCATGTAACTTGATCTCTTGATACTAGTGTACATTCACGCACGCCCAAAAAACACTGCTATACTAACAAGATCAGTTGTTTTACTGACGTAACTTGATCTCTTGGTACTAGTGTACATTCACGCACGCCCAAAAAAAACTTTTATGCTAACAAGATCAGTTGTTTGACTGACGTAACTTGATCTCTTGGTACGAGTGTACTTTCATGCACGCCCCAAAAAACTCTGCTATGCTAACAAGATCAGTTGTTTGACTGACGTAACTTGATCTCTTGGTACTAGTGTACATTCACGCACGCCCAAAAAACACTGCTATGATAACAAGATCAGTTGTTTGACTGACGTAACTTGATCTCTTGGTACTAGTGTACATTCACGCACGCCCAAAAAACACTGCTGTCCTAACAAGATCAGTTGTTTGACTGACGTAACTTGATCTCTTGGTACTAGTGTACATTCACGCACGCCCAAAAAACACTGCTATGATAACAAGATCAGTTGTTTGACTGACGTAACTTGATCTCTTGGTACTAGTGTACATTCACGCACGCCCAAAAAACACTGCTGTCCTAACAAGATCAGTTGTTTGACTGACGTAACTTGATCTCTTGGTACTAGTGTACATTCACACTCGCCCAAAAAACACTGCTATGATAACAAGATCAGTTGATTGACTGAGGTAACTTGATCTCTTGGTACTAGTGCACATTCACGCACGCCCAAAAAAACTGTTATGCTAACAAGATCAGTTGTTTGACTGACGTAACTTGATCTCTTGGTACGAGTGTACATTCATGCACGCCCCCAAAAACACTGCTATGCTAACAAGATCAGTTGTTTGACTGACGTAACTTGATCTCTTGGTACTAGTGTACATTCACGCACGCCCAAAAAACACTGCTATGATAACAAGATTAGTTGTTTGACTGACGTAACTTGATCTCTTGGTACTAGTGTACATTCACGCACGCCCAAAAAACACTGCTGTGCTAACAAGATCTGTTGTTTGACTGACGTAACTTGATCTCTTGGTACTAGTGTACATTCACGAACGCCCAAAAAACACTGCTTTGATAACAAGATCAGTTGATTGACTGAGGTAACTTGATCTTGGTACTTGTGTACATTCATGCACGCCCAAAAACACTGCAGTGCTAACAAGGTCAGTTGTTTGACTGACGTAACTTGATCTCTTGGTACTAGTGTACATTCGCGCACGCACAAAAAACACTGCTATGCTAACAAGATCAGTTGTTTGACTGACGTAACTTGATCTCTTGGTACTAGTGTACATTCACGCACGCCCAAAAAACACTGCTATGATAACAAGATCAGTTGTTTGACTGACGTAACTTGATCTATTGGTACTAGTGTACATTCATGCCCGCCCAAAAACACTGCTGTGCTAACAAGGAGAGTTGTTAGACTCATGTAACTTGATCTCTTGATACTAGTGTACATTCACGCACGCCCAAAAAACACTGCTATACTAACAATATCAGTTGTTTGACTGACGTAACTTGATCTCTTGGTACTAGTGTACATTCACGCACGCCCAAAAAAACTGTTATGCTAACAAGATCAGTTGTTTGACTGACGTAACTTGATCTCTTTTTACTAGTGTACATTCACACACGCCCAAAAAACACTGCTATGATAACAAGATCAGTAGTTTGACTGATGTAACTTGATCTATTGTAACTAGTGTACATTCACGCACGCCCAAAAAAAACTGTTATGCTAACAAGATCAGTTGTTTGACTGACGTAAGTTGATCTCTTGGTACTAGTGTACATTCACGCACGCCCAAAAAACACTGCTATGGTAACAAGATCAGTTGTTTGACTGACGTAACTTGATCTATTGGTACTAGTGTACATTCATGCCCGCCCAAAAACACTGCTGTGCTAACAAGGAGAGTTGTTAGACTCATGTAACTTGATCTCTTGATACTAGTGTACATTCACGCACGCCCAAAAAACACTGCTATACTAACAAGATCAGTTGTTTTACTGACGTAACTTGATCTCTTGGTACTGGTGTACATTCACGCACGCCCAAAAAAACTGTTATGCTAACAAGATCAGTTGTTTGACTGACGTAACTTGATCTCTTGGTACGAGTGTAAATTCATGCACGCCCCAAAAAACTCTGCTATGCTAACAAGATCAGTTGTTTGACTGACGTAACTTGATCTCTTGGTACTAGTGTACATTCACGCACGCCCAAAAACACTGCTATGATAACAAGATCAGTTGTTTGACTGACGTAACTTGATCTCTTGGTACTAGTGTACATTCACGCACGCCCAAAAAACACTGCTGTCCTAACAAGACCAGTTGTTTGACTGACGTAACTTGATCTCTTGGTACTAGTGTACATTCACGCACGCCCAAAAAACACTGCTATGATAACAAGATCAGTTGATTGACTGAGGTAACTTGATCTTGGTACTTGTGTACATTTATGCACGCCCAAAAACACTGCAGTGCTAACAAGGTAAGTTTTTGACTGACGTAACTTTATCTCTTGGTACTAGTGTACATTCACGCACGCCCAAAAAACACTGCTATTGTAACAAGATCAGTAGTTTGACTGACGTAACTTGATCTCTTTTAACTAGTGTACATTCATGCACGCCCCAAAAAACTCTGCTATGCTAACAAGATCAGTTGTTTGACTGACGTAACTTGATCTATTGGTACTAGTGTACATTCACGCACGCCCAAAAAACACTGCTATGATAACAAGATCATTTGTTTGACTGACGTAACTTGATCTCTTGGTACTAGTGTACATTCACGCACGCCCAAAAAACACTGCTGTCCTAACAAGATCAGTTGTTTGACTGACGTAACTTGATCTCTTGGTACTAGTGTACATTCACACTCGCCCAAAAAACACTGCTATGATAACAAGATCAGTTGATTGACTGAGGTAACTTGATATTGGTACTTGTGTACATTCATGCACGCCAAAAAACACTGCAGTGCTAACAAGGTCAGTTGTTTGACTGACGTAACTTTATCTCTTGGTACTAGTGTACATTCGCGCACGCACAAAAAACACTGCTATGCTAACAAGATCAGTTGTTTGACTGACGTAACTTGATCTCTTGGTACTAGTGTACATTCACGCACGCCCAAAAAACACTGCTATGGTAACAATATCAGTAGTTTGACTGACGTAACTTGAAATCTTGTAACTAGTGTACATTCACGCACGCCCAAAAACACTGCTATGATAACAAGATCAGTTGTTTGACTGACGTAACTTGATCTATTGGTACTAGTGTACATTCACGCACGCCCAAAAATAAACTGTTATGCTAACAAGATCAGTTGTTTGACTGACGTAACTTGATCTCTTGGTACTAGTGTACATTCACGCACGCCCAAAAAACACTGCTATGATAACAAGATCAGTTGTTTGACTGACGTAACTTGATCTCTTGGTACTATTGTACATTCACGCACGCCCAAAAAACACTGCTGTCCTAACAAGATCAGTTGTTTGACTGACGTAACTTGATCTCTTGGTACTAGTGTACATTCACGCACGCCCAAAAAACACTGCTATGATAACAAGATCAGTTGATTGACTGAGGTAACTTGATCTTGGTACTTGTGTACATTTATGCACGCCCAAAAACACTGCAGTGCTAACAAGGTAAGTTGTTTGACTGACGTAACTTTATCTCTTGGTACTAGTGTACATTCACGCACGCCCAAAAAACACTGCTATGGTAACAAGATCAGTAGTTTGACTGACGTAACTTGATCTCTTTTAACTAGTGTACATTCATGCACGCCCCAAGAAACTCTGCTATGCTAACAAGATCAGTTGTTTGACTGACGTAACTTGATCTATTGGTACTAGTGTACATTCACGCACGCCCAAAAAACACTGCTATGATAACAAGATCATTTGTTTGACTGACGTAACTTGATCTCTTGGTACTAGTGTACATTCACGCACGCCCAAAAAACACTGCTGTCCTAACAAGATCAGTTGTTTGACTGACGTAACTTGATCTCTTGGTACTAGTGTACATTCACACTCGCCCAAAAAACACTGCTATGATAACAAGATCAGTTGATTGACTGAGGTAACTTGATCTTGGTACTTGTGTACATTCATGCACGCCAAAAAACACTGCAGTGCTAACAAGGTCAGTTGTGTGACTGACGTAACTTTATCTCTTGGTACTAGTGTACATTCGCGCACGCACAAAAAACACTGCTATGCTAACAAGATCAGTTGTTTGACTGACGTAACTTGATCTCTTGGTACTAGTGTACATTCACGCACGCCCAAAAAACACTGCTATGATAACAAGATCAGTTGTTTGACTGACGTAACTTGATCTATTGGTACTAGTGTACATTCACGCACGCCCAAAAAAAACTGTTATGCTAACAAGATCAGTTGTTTGACTGACGTAACTTGATCTCTTGGTACTAGTGTACATTCACGCACGCCCAAAAAACACTGCTATGATAACAAGATCAGTTGTTTGACTGACGTAACTTGATCTATTGGTACTAGTGTACATTCATGCGAGCCCAAAAACACTGCTGTGCTAACAAGGAGAGTTGTTAGACTCATGTAACTTGATCTCTTGGTACTAGTGTACATTCACGCACGCCCAAAAAAAACTCCTATGATAAAAAGATCAGTTGTTTGACTGAGGTAACTTGATCTCTTGATACTAGTGTACATTCACGCACGCCCAAAAAACACTGCTATACTAACAAGATCAGTTGTTTGACTGACGTAACTTGATCTCTTGGTACTAGTGTACATTCACGCACGCCCAAAAAAACTGTTATGCTAACAAGATCAGTTGTTTGACTGACGTAACTTGATCTCTTGGTACGAGTGTACATTCATGCACGCCCCAAAAAACACTGCTATGCTAACAAGATCAGTTGTTTGACTGACGTAACTTGATCTCTTGGTACTAGTGTACATTCACGCACGCCCAAAAAACACTGCTATGATAACAAGATTAGTTGTTTGACTGACGTAACTTGATCTCTTGGTACTAGTGTACATTCACGCACGCCCAAAAAACACTGCTGTCCTAACAAGATCAGTTGTTTGACTGACGTAACTTGATTTCTTGGTACTAGTGTACATTCACACTCGCCCAAAAAACACTGCTATGATAACAAGATCAGTTGATTGACTGAGGTAACTTGATCTTGGTACTTGTGTACATTCATGCACGCCAAAAAACACTGCTATGCTAACAAGATCAGTTGTTTGACTGACGTAACTTGATCTCTTGGTACTAGTGTACATTCACGCACGCCCAAAAAACACTGCTATGGTAACAAGATCAGTAGTTTGACTGACGTAACTTGAAATCTTGTAACTAGTGTACATTCACGCACGCCCAAAAAACACTGCTATGATAACAAGATCAGTTGTTTGACTAACGTAACTTGATCTATTGGTACTAGTGTACATTCACGCACGCCCAAAAAAAAACTGTTATGCTAACAAGATCAGTTGTTTGACTGACGTAACTTGATCTCTTGGTACTAGTGTACATTCACGCACGCCCAAAAAAAAAAAGCTATGATAACAAGATCAGTTGTTTGACTGACGTAACTTGATCTATTGGTACTAGTGTACATTCATGCGCGCCCAAAAACACTGCTGTGCTAACAAGGAGAGTTGTTAGACTCATGTAACTTGATCTCTTGGTACTAGTGTACATTCACGCACGCCCAAAAAAAACTCCTATGATAAAAAGATCAGTTGTTTGACTGAGGTAACTTGATCTCTTGATACTAGTGTACATTCACGCACGCCCAAAAAACACTGCTATACTAACAAGATCAGTTGTTTGACTGACGTAACTTGATCTCTTGGTACTAGTGTACATTCACGCACGCCCAAAAAAACTGTTATGCTAACAAGATCAGTTGTTTGACTGACGTAACTTGATCTCTTGGTACGAGTGTACATTCATGCACGCCCCAAAAAACACTGCTATGCTAACAAGATCAGTTGTTTGACTGACGTAACTTGATCTCTTGGTACTAGTGTACATTCACGCACGCCCAAAAAACACTGCTATGATAACAAGATTAGTTGTTTGACTGACGTAACTTGATCTCTTGGTACTAGTGTACATTCACGCACGCCCAAAAAACACTGCTGTGCTAACAAGATCTGTTGTTTGACTGACGTAACTTGATCTCTTGGTACTAGTGTACATTCACGGACGCCCAAAAAACACTGCTTTGATAACAAGATCAGTTGATTGACTGAGGTAACTTGATCTTGGTACTTGTGTACATTCATGCACGCCAAAAAACACTGCTGTCCTAACAAGATCAGTTGTTTGACTGACGTAACTTGATTTCTTGGTACTAGTGTACATTCACACTCGCCCAAAAAACACTGCTATGATAACAAGATCAGTTGATTGACTGAGGTAACTTGATCTTGGTACTTGTGTACATTCATGCACGCCAAAAAACACTGCAGTGCTAACAAGGTCAGTTGTTTGACTGACGTAACTTTTTCTCTTGGTACTAGTGTACATTCGCGCACGCACAAAAAACACTGCTATGCTAACAAGATCAGTTGTTTGACTGACGTAACTTGATCTCTTGGTACTAGTGTACATTCACGCACGCCCAAAAAACACTGCTATGGTAACAAGATCAGTAGTTTGACTGACGTAACTTGAAATCTTGTAACTAGTGTACATTCACGCACGCCCAAAAAACACTGCTATGATAACAAGATCAGTTGTTTGACTGACGTAACTTGATCTATTGGTACTAGTGTACATTCACGCACGCCCAAAAAAAAACTGTTATGCTAACAAGATCAGTTGTTTGACTGACGTAACTTGATCTCTTGGTACTAGTGTACATTCACGCACGCCCAAAAAACACTGCTATGATAACAAGATCAGTTGTTTGACTGACGTAACTTGATCTATTGGTACTAGTGTACATTCATGCGCGCCCAAAAACACTGCTGTGCTAACAAGGAGAGTTGTTAGACTCATGTAACTTGATCTCTTGGTACTAGTGTACATTCACGCACGCCCAAAAAAAACTCCTATGATAAAAAGATCAGTTGTTTGACTGAGGTAACTTGATCTCTTGATACTAGTGTACATTCACGCATGCCCAAAAAACACTGCTATACTAACAAGATCAGTTGTTTGACTGACGTAACTTGATCTCTTGGTACTAGTGTACATTCACGCACGCCCAAAAAAACTGTTATGCTAACAAGATCAGTTGTTTGACTGACGTAACTTGATATCTTGGTACGAGTGTACATTCATGCACGCCCCAAAAAACACTGCTATGCTAACAAGATCTGTTGTTTGACCGACGTAACTTGATCTCTTGGTACTAGTGTACATTCACGCACGCCCAAAAAACACTGCTATCATAACAAGATTAGTTGTTTGACTGACGTAACTTGATCTCTTGGTACTAGTGTACATTCACGCACGCCTAAAAAACACTGCTGTGCTAACAAGATCTGTTGTTTGACTGACGTAACTTGATCTCTTGGTACTAGTGTACATTCACGCACGCCCAAAAAACACTGCTTTGATAACAAGATCAGTTGATTGACTGAGGTAACTTGATCTTGGTACTTGTGTACATTCATGCACGCCCAAAAACACTGCAGTGCTAACAAGGTCAGTTGTTTGACTGACGTAACTTGATCTCTTGGTACTAGTGTACATTCACGCACGCCCAAAAAACACTGCTTTGATAACAAGATCAGTTGATTGACTGAGGTAACTTGATATTGGTACTTGTGTACATTCATGCACGCCAAAAAACACTGCTGTCCTAACAAGATCAGTTGTTTGACTGACGTAACTTGATTTCTTGGTACTAGTGTACATTCACACTCGCCCAAAAAACACTGCTATGATAACAAGATCAGTTGATTGACTGAGGTAACTTGATCTTGGTACTTGTGTACATTCATGCACGCCAAAAAACACTGCTATGCTAACAAGATCAGTTGTTTGACTGACGTAACTTGATCTCTTGGTACTAGTGTACATCCACGCACGCCCAAAAAACACTGCTATGGTAACAAGATCAGTAGTTTGACTGACGTAACTTGAAATCTTGTAACTAGTGTACATTCACGCACGCCCAAAAAACACTGCTATGATAACAAGATCAGTTGTTTGACTGACGTAACTTGATCTATTGGTACTAGTGTACATTCACGCACGCCCAAAAAAAAACTGTTATGCTAACAAGATCAGTTGTTTGACTGACGTAACTTGATCTCTTGGTACTAGTGTACATTCACGCACGCCCAAAAAACACTGCTATGATAACAAGATCAGTTGTTTGACTGACGTAACTTGATCTATTGGTACTAGTGTACATTCATGCGCGCCCAAAAACACTGCTGTGCTAACAAGGAGAGTTGTTAGACTCATGTAACTTGATCTCTTGGTACTAGTGTACATTCACGCACGCCCAAAAAAAACTCCTATGATAAAAAGATCAGTTGTTTGACTGAGGTAACTTGATCTCTTGATACTAGTGTACATTCACGCACGCCCAAAAAACACTGCTATACTAACAAGATCAGTTGTTTGACTGACGTAACTTGATCTCTTGGTACTAGTGTACATTCACGCACGCCCAAAAAAACTGTTATGCTAACAAGATCAGTTGTTTGACTGACGTAACTTGATCTCTTGGTACGAGTGTACATTCATGCACGCCCCAAAAAACACTGCTATGCTAACAAGATCAGTTGTTTGACTGACGTAACTTGATCTCTTGGTACTAGTGTACATTCACGCACGCCCAAAAAACACTGCTATGATAACAAGATTAGTTGTTTGACTGACGTAACTTGATCTCTTGGTACTAGTGTACATTCACGCACGCCCAAAAAACACTGCTATACTAACAAGCTCAGTTGTTTGACTGACGTAACTTGATCTCTTGGTACTAGTGTACATTCACGCACGCCCAAAAAACACTGCTATGATAACAAGATCAGTTGTTTGACTGACGTAACTTGATCTATTGGTACTAGTGTACATTCATGCGCGCCCAAAAACACTGCTGTGCTAACAAGGAGAGTTGTTAGACTCATGTAACTTGATCTCTTGGTACTAGTGTACATTCACGCACGCCCAAAAAAAACTCCTATGATAAAAAGATCAGTTGTTTGACTGAGGTTACTTGATCTCTTGATACTAGTGTACATTCACGCACGCCCAAAAAACACTGCTATACTAACAAGATCAGTTGTTTGACTGACGTAACTTGATCTCTTGGTACTAGTGTACATTCACGCACGCCCAAAAAAACTGTTATGCTAACAAGATCAGTTGTTTGACTGACGTAACTTGATCTCTTGGTACGAGTGTACATTCATGCACGCCCCAAAAAACACTGCTATGCTAACAAGATCAGTTGTTTGACTGACGTAACTTGATCTCTTGGTGCTAGTGTACATTCACGCACGCCCAAAAAACACTGCTATGATAACAAGATTAGTTGTTTGACTGACGTAACTTGATCTCTTGGTACTAGTGTACATTCACGCACGCCCAAAAAACACTGCTGTGCTAACAAGATCTGTTGTTTGACTGACGTAACTTGATCTCTTGGTACTAGTGTACATTCACGGACGCCCAAAAAACACTGCTTTGATAACAAGATCAGTTGATTGACTGAGGTAACTTGATCTTGGAACTTGTGTACATTCATGCACGCCAAAAAACACTGCTGTCCTAACAAGATCAGTTGTTTGACTGACGTAACTTGATTTCTTGGTACTAGTGTACATTCACACTCGCCCAAAAAACACTGCTATGATAACAAGATCAGTTGATTGACTGAGGTAACTTGATCTTGGTACTTGTGTACATTCATGCACGCCAAAAAACACTGCAGTGCTAACAAGGTCAGTTGTTTGACTGACGTAACTTTATCTCTTGGTACTAGTGTACATTCGCGCACGCACAAAAAACACTGCTATGCTAACAAGATCAGTTGTTTGACTGACGTAACTTGATCTCTTGGTACTAGTGTACATTCACGCACGCCCAAAAAACACTGCTATGGTAACAAGATCAGTAGTTTGACTGACGTAACTTGAAATCTTGTAACTAGTGTACATTCACGCACGCCCAAAAAACACTGCTATGATAACAAGATCAGTTGTTTGACTGATGTAACTTGATCTCTTGGTACTAGTGTACATTCACGCACGCCCAAAAAACACTGCTATGATAACAAGATCAGTTGTTTGACTGACGTAACTTGATCTATTGGTACTAGTGTACATTCATGCGCGCCCAAAAACACTGCTGTGCTAACAAGGAGAGTTGTTAGACTCATGTAACTTGATCTCTTGGTACTAGTGTACATTCACGCACGCCCCAAAAAAACTCCTATGATAAAAAGATCAGTTGTTTGACTGAGGTAACTTGATCTCTTGATACTAGTGTACATTCACGCACGCCCAAAAAACACTGCTATACTAACAAGATCAGTTGTTTGACTGACGTAACTTGATCTCTTGGTACTAGTGTACATTCACGCACGCCCAAAAAAACTGTTATGCTAACAAGATCAGTTGTTTGACTGACGTAACTTGATATCTTGGTACGAGTGTACATTCATGCACGCCCCAAAAAACACTGCTATGCTAACAAGATCTGTTGTTTGACCGACGTAACTTGATCTCTTGGTACTAGTGTACATTCACGCACGCCCAAAAAACACTGCTATGATAACAAGATTAGTTGTTTGACTGACGTAACTTGATCTCTTGGTACTAGTGTACATTCACGCACGCCTAAAAAACACTGCTGTGCTAACAAGATCTGTTGTTTGACTGACGTAACTTGATCTCTTGGTACTAGTGTACATTCACGCACGCCCAAAAAACACTGCTTTGATAACAAGATCAGTTGATTGACTGAGGTAACTTGATCTTGGTACTTGTGTACATTCATGCACGCCCAAAAACACTGCAGTGCTAACAAGGTCAGTTGTTTGACTGACGTAACTTGATCTCTTGGTACTAGTGTACATTCACGCACGCCCAAAAAACACTGCTTTGATAACAAGATCAGTTGATTGACTGAGGTAACTTGATCTTGGTACTTGTGTACATTCATGCACGCCAAAAAACACTGCTGTCCTAACAAGATCAGTTGTTTGACTGACGTAACTTGATTTCTTGGTACTAGTGTACATTCACACTCGCCCAAAAAACACTGCTATGATAACAAGATCAGTTGATTGACTGAGGTAACTTGATCTTGGTACTTGTGTACATTCATGCACGCCAAAAAACACTGCTATGCTAACAAGATCAGTTGTTTGACTGACGTAACTTGATCTCTTGGTACTAGTGTACATTCACGCACGCCCAAAAAACACTGCTATGGTAACAAGATCAGTAGTTTGACTGACGTAACTTGAAATCTTGTAACTAGTGTACATTCACGCACGCCCAAAAAACACTGCTATGATAACAAGATCAGTTGTTTGACTGACGTAACTTGATCTATTGGTACTAGTGTACATTCACGCACGCCCAAAAAAAAACTGTTATGCTAACAAGATCAGTTGTTTGACTGACGTAACTTGATCTCTTGGTACTAGTGTACATTCACGCACTCCCAAAAAACACTGCTATGATAACAAGATCAGTTGTTTGACTGACGTAACTTGATCTATTGGTACTAGTGTACATTCATGCGCGCCCAAAAACACTGCTGTGCTAACAAGGAGAGTTGTTAGACTCATGTAACTTGATCTCTTGGTACTAGTGTACATTCACGCACGCCCAAAAAAAACTCCTATGATAAAAAGATCAGTTGTTTGACTGAGGTAACTTGATCTCTTGATACTAGTGTACATTCACGCACGCCCAAAAAACACTGCTATACTAACAAGATCAGTTGTTTGACTGACGTAACTTGATCTCTTGGTACTAGTGTACATTCACGCACGCCCAAAAAAACTGTTATGCTAACAAGATCAGTTGTTTGACTGACGTAACTTGATCTCTTGGTACGAGTGTACATTCATGCACGCCCCAAAAAACACTGCTATGCTAACAAGATCAGTTGTTTGACTGACGTAACTTGATCTCTTGGTGCTAGTGTACATTCACGCACGCCCAAAAAACACTGCTATGATAACAAGATTAGTTGTTTGACTGACGTAACTTGATCTCTTGGTACTAGTGTACATTCACGCACGTCCAAAAAACACTGCTGTGCTAACAAGATCTGTTGTTTGACTGACGTAACTTGATCTCTTGGTACTAGTGTACATTCACGGACGCCCAAAAAACACTGCTTTGATAACAAGATCAGTTGATTGACTGAGGCAACTTGATCTTGGTACTTGTGTACATTCATGCACGCCAAAAAACACTGCTGTCCTAACAAGATCAGTTGTTTGACTGACGTAACTTGATTTCTTGGTACTAGTGTACATTCACACTCGCCCAAAAAACACTGCTATGATAACAAGATCAGTTGATTGACTGAGGTAACTTGATCTTGGTACTTGTGTACATTCATGCACGCCAAAAAACACTGCAGTGCTAACAAGGTCAGTTGTTTGACTGACGTAACTTTATCTCTTGGTACTAGTGTACATTCGCGCACGCACAAAAAACACTGCTATGCTAACAAGATCAGTTGTTTGACTGACGTAACTTGATCTCTTGGTACTAGTGTACATTCACGCACGCCCAAAAAACACTGCTATGGTAACAAGATCAGTAGTTTGACTGACGTAACTTGAAATCTTGTAACTAGTGTACATTCACGCACGCCCAAAAAACACTGCTATGATAACAAGATCAGTTGTTTGACTGACGTAACTTGATCTCTTGGTACTAGTGTACATTCACGCACGCCCAAAAAACACTGCTATGATAACAAGATCAGTTGTTTGACTGACGTAACTTGATTTATTGGTACTAGTGTACATTCATGCGCGCCCAAAAACACTGCTGTGCTAACAAGGAGAGTTGTTAGACTCATGTAACTTGATCTCTTGGTACTAGTGTACATTCACGCACGCCCAAAAAAAACTCCTATGATAAAAAGATCAGTTGTTTGACTGAGGTAACTTGATCTCTTGATACTAGTGTACATTCACGCACGCCCAAAAAACACTGCTATACTAACAAGATCAGTTGTTTGACTGACGTAACTTGATCTCTTGGTACTAGTGTACATTCACGCACGCCCAAAAAAACTGTTATGCTAACAAGATCAGTTGTTTGACTGACGTAACTTGATATCTTGGTACGAGTGTACATTCATGCACGCCCCAAAAAACACTGCTATGCTAACAAGATCTGTTGTTTGACCGACGTAACTTGATCTCTTGGTACTAGTGTACATTCACGCACGCCCAAAAAACACTGCTATGATAACAAGATTAGTTGTTTGACTGACGTAACTTGATCTCTTGGTACTAGTGTACATTCACGCACGCCCAAAAAACACTGCTGTGCTAACAAGATCTGTTGTTTGACTGACGTAACTTGATCTCTTGGTACTAGTGTACATTCAGGCACGCCCAAAAAACACTGCTTTGATAACAAGATCAGTTGATTGACTGAGGTAACTTGATCTTGGTACTTGTGTACATTCATGCACGCCCAAAAACACTGCAGTGCTAACAAGGTCAGTTGTTTGACTGACGTAACTTGATCTCTTGGTACTAGTGTACATTCGCGCACGCACAAAAAACACTGCTATGCTAACAAGATCAGTTGTTTGACTGACGTAACTTGATCTCTTGGTACTAGTGTACATTCACGCACGCCCAAAAAACACTGCTATGATAACAAGATCAGTTGTTTGACTGACGTAACTTGATCTATTGGTACTAGTGTACATTCATGCGCGCCCAAAAACACTGCTGTGCTAACAAGGAGAGTTGTTAGACTCATGTAACTTGATCTCTTGGTAATAGTGTACATTCACGCACGCCCAAAAAAAACTCCTATAATAAAAAGATCAGTTGTTTGACTGACGTAACTTGATCTCTTGATACTAGTGTACAATCACGCACGCCCAAAAAACACTGCTATACTAACAAGATCAGTTGTTTGACTGACGTAACTTGATCTCTTGGTACTAGTGTACATTCACGCACGCCCAAAAAAACTGTTATGCTAACAAGATCAGTTGTTTGACTGACGTAACTTGATCTCTTGGTACGAGTGTACATTCATGCACGCCCCAAAAAATTCTGGTATGCTAACAAGATCAGTTGTTTGACTGACGTAACTTGATCTCTTGGTACTAGTGTACATTCACGCACGCCCAAAAAACACTGCTATGATAACAAGATCAGTTGTTTGACTGACGTAACTTGATCTCTTGGTACTAGTGTACATTCACGCACGCCCAAAAACACTGCTGTGCTAACAATATCAGTTGTTTGACTGACGTAACTTGATCTCTTGGTACTAGTGTACTTTCACGCACGCCCAAAAAACACTGCTATGATAACAAGATCAGTTGATTGACTGAGGTAACTTGATCTTGGTACTTGTGTACATTCATGCACGCCCAAAAACACTGCAGTGCTAACAAGGAGAGTTGTTAGACTCATGTAACTTGATCTCTTGGTACTAGTGTACATTCACGCACGCCCAAAAAAACTCCTATGATAAAAAGATCAGTTGTTTGACTGAGGTAACTTGATCTCTTGATACTAGTGTACATTCACGCACGCCCAAAAAACACTGTTATACTAACAAGATCAGTTGTTTGACTGATCTCTTGGTACTAGTGTACATTCACGCACGCCCAAAAAAACTGTTATGCTAACAAGATCAGTTGTTTGACTGACGTAACTTGATCTCTTGGTACGAGTGTACATTCATGCACGCCCCAAAAAACACTGCTATGCTAACAAGATCAGTTGTTTGACTGACGTAACTTGATCTCTTGGTACTAGTGTACATTCACGCACGCCCAAAAAAACTGTTATGCTAACAAGATCAGTTGTTTGACTGACGTAACTTGATCTCTTGGTACGAGTGTACATTCATGCACGCCCCAAAAAACACTGCTATGCTAACAAGATCAGTTGTTTGACTGACGTAACTTGATCTCTTGGTACTAGTGTACATTCACGCACGCCCAAAAAACACTGCTATGATAACAAGATCAGTTGTTTGACTGACGTAACTTGATCTCTTGGTACTAGTGTACATTCACGCACGCCCAAAAAACACTGCTGTTCTAACAAGATATGTTGTTTGACTGACGTAACTTGATCTCTTGGTACTAGTGTACATTCACGCACGCCCAAAAAACACTGCTTTGATAACAAGATCAGTTGATTGACTGAGGTAACTTGATCTTGGTACTTGTGTACATTCATGCACGCCCAAAACACTGCAGTGCTAACAAGGTCAGTTGTTTGACTGACGTAACTTGATCTCTTCGTACTAGTGTACATTCGCGCACGCACAAAAAACACTGCTATGCTAACAAGATCAGTTGTTTGACTGACGTAACTTGATCTCTTGGTACTAGTGTACATTCACGCACGCCCAAAAAACACTGCTATGATAACAAGATCAGTTGTTTGACTGACGTAACTTGATCTATTGGTACTAGTGTACATTCATGCGCGCCCAAAAACACTGCTGTGCTAACAAGGAGAGTTGTTAGACTCATGTAACTTGATCTCTTGGTACTAGTGTACATTCACGCACGCCCAAAAAAAACTCCTATAATAAAAAGATCAGTTGTTTGACTGACGTAACTTGATCTCTTGATACTAGTGTACAATCACGCACGCCCAAAAAACACTGCTATACTAACAAGATCAGTTGTTTGACTGACGTAACTTGATCTCTTGGTACTAGTGTACATTCACGCACGCCCAAAAAAACTGTTATGCTAACAAAATCAGTTGTTTGACTGATGTAACTTGATCTCTTGGTACGAGTGTACATTCATGCACGCCCCAAAAAACTCTGCTACGCTAAAAAGATCAGTTGTTTGACTGACGTAACTTGATCTCTTGGTACTAGTGTACATTCACGCACGCCCAAAAAACACTGCTATGATAACAAGATCAGTTGTTTGACTGACGTAACTTGATTTCTTGGTACTAGTGTACATTCACGCACGCCCAAAAACACTGCTGTGCTAACAAGATCAGTTGTTTGACTGACGTAACTTGATCTCTTGGTACTAGTGTACTTTCACGCACGCCCTAAAAACACTGCTATGATAACAAGATCAGTTGATTGACTGATGGTAACTTGATCTTGGTACTTGTGTACATTCATGCACGCCCAAAAACACTGCAGTGCTAACAAGGTCAGTTGTTTGACTGACGTAACTTTATCTCTTGGTACTAGTGTACATTCGCGCACGCACAAAAAACACTGCTATGCTAACAAGATCAATTGTTTGACTGACGTAACTTGATCTCTTGGTACTAGTGTACATTCACGCACGCCCAAAAAACACTGCTATGATAACAAGATCAGTAGTTTGACTGACGTAACTTGATCTCTTGTAATTAGTGTACATTCACGCACGCCCAAAAAACACTGCTATGATAACAAGATCAGTTGTTTGACTGACGTAACTTGATCTATTGGTACTAGTGTACTTTCACGCACGCCCAAAAAAAACTGTTATGCTAACAAGATCAGTTGTTTGACTGACATAACTTGATCTATTGGTACTAGTGTACATTCATGCGCGCCCAAAAACACTGCTGTGCTAATAAGGAGAGTTGTTAGACTCATGTAACTTGATCTATTGGTACTAGTGTACATTCACGCACGCCCAAACAAAACTCCTATGATAAAAAGATCAGTTGTTTGACTGAAGTAACTTGATCTCTTGATACTAGTGTACATTCACGCACGCCCAAAAAACACTGCTATACTAACAAGATCAGTTGTTTGACTGACGTAACTTGATCTCTTGGTACTAGTGTACATTCACGCACGCCCAAAAAAACTGTTATGCTAACAAGATCAGTTGTTTGACTGACGTAACTTGATCTCTTGGTACGAGTGTACATTCATGCACGCCCCAAAAAACACTGCTATGCTAACAAGATCAGTTGTTTGACTGATGTAACTTGATCTCTTGGTACTAGTGTACATTCACGCACGCCCAAAAAACACTGCTATGATAACAAGGTCAGTGGTTTGACTGACGTAACTTGATCTCTTGGTACTAGTGTACATTCAAGCACGCCCAAAAAACACTGCTTTGATAACAAGATCAGTTGATTGACTGAGGTAACTTGATCTTGGTACTTGTGTACATTCATGCATGCCCAAAAACACTGCAGTGCTAACAAGGTCAGTTGTTTGACTGACGTAACTTGATCTCTTGGTACTAGTGTACATTCACGCACGCCCAAAAAACACTGCTATGATAACAAGATCAGTTGTTTGACTGAGGTAACTTGATCTCTTGATACTAGTGTACATTCACTCACGCCCAAAAAACACTGCTATACTAACAAGATCAGTTGTTTGACTGACGTAACTTGATCTCTTGGTACTAGTGTACATTCACGCACGCCCAAAAAAACTGTTATGCTAACAAGATCAGTTGTTTGACTGACGTAACTTGATCTCTTGGTACGAGTGTACATTCATGCACGCCCCAAAAAACACTGCTATGCTAACAAGATCAGTTGTTTGACTGACGTAACTTGATCTCTTGGTGCTAGTGTACATTCACGCACGCCCAAAAAAAACTCCTATCATAAAAAGATCAGTTGTTTGACTGAGGTAACTTGATCTCTTGATACTAGTGTACATTCACTCACGCCCAAAAAACACTGCTATACTAACAAGATCAGTTGTTTGACTGACGTAACTTGATCTCTTGGTACTAGTGTACATTCACGCACGCCCAAAAAAACTGTTATGCTAACAAGATCAGTTGTTTGACTGACGTAACTTGATCTCTTGGTACGAGTGTACATTCATGCACGCCCCAAAAAACACTGCTATGCTAACAAGATCAGTTGTTTGACTGACGTAACTTGATCTCTTGGTACTAGTGTACATTCACGCACGCCCAAAAAACACTGCTATGATAACAAAATCAGTTGTTTGACTGACGTAACTTGATCTCTTGGTACTAGTGTACATTCACGCACGCCCAAAAAACACTGCGGTGCTAACAAGATCTGTTGTTTGACTGACGTAACTTGATCTCTTGGTACTAGTGTACATTCACGCACGCCCAAAAAACACTGCTTTGATAACAAGATCAGTTGATTGACTGAGGTAACTTGATCTTGGTACTTGTGTACATTCATGAACGCCCAAAAACACTGCAGTGCTAACAAGGTCAGTTGTTTGACTGACGTAACTTTATCTCTTGGTACTAGTGTACATTCGCGCACGCACAAAAAACACTGCTATGCTAACAAGATCAATTGTTTGACTGACGTAACTTGATCTCTTGGTACTAGTGTACATTCACGCACACCCAAAAAACACTGCTATGATAACAAGATCAGTAGTTTGACTGAAGTAACTTGATCTCTTGTAACTAGTGTACATTCACGCACGCCCAAAAAAAACTCCTATGATAAAAAGATCAGTTGTTTGACTGACGTAACTTGATCTCTTGATACTAGTGTACATTCACGCACGCCCAAAAAACACTGCTATACTAACAAGATCAGTTGTTTGACTGACGTAACTTGATCTCTTGGTACTAGTGTACATTCACGCACGCCCAAAAAAACTGTTATGCTAACAAGATCAGTTGTTTGACTGACGTAACTTGATCTCTTGGTACGAGTGTACATTCATGCACGCCCCAAAAAACTCTGCTATGCTAACAAGATCAGTTGTTTGACTGACGTAACTTGATCTCTTGGTACGAGTGTACATTCATGCACGCCCCAAAAAACTCTGCTATGCTAACAAGATCAGTTGTTTGACTGACGTAACTTGATCTCTTGGTACTAGTGTACATTCACGCACGCCCAAAAAACACTGCTATGATAACAAGATCAGTTGTTTGACTGATGTAACTTGATCTATTGGTACTAGTGTACATTCATGCGCGCCCAAAAACACTGCTGTGCTAATAAGGAGAGTTGTTAGACTCATGTAACTTGATCTATTGGTACTAGTGTACATTCACGCACGCCCAAACAAAACTCCTATGATAAAAAGATCAGTTGTTTGACTGACGTAACTTGATCTCTTGGTACGAGTGTACATTCATGCACGCCCCAAAAAACTCTGCTATGCTAACAAGATCAGTTGTTTGACTGACGTAACTTGATATCTTGGTACTAGTGTACATTCACGCACGCCCAAAAAACACTGCTATGATAACAAGATCAGTTGTTTGACTGACGTAACTTGATCTCTTGGTACTAGTGTACATTCACGCACGCCCAAAAAACACTGCTGTGCTAACAAGATCAGTTGTTTGACTGACGTAACTTGATCTCTTGGTACTAGTGTACTTTCACGCACGCCCAAAAAACACTGCTATGATAACAAGATCAGTTGATTGACTGAGGTAACTTGATCTTGGTACTTGTGTACATTCATGCACGCCCAAAAACACTGCAGTGCTAACAAGGTCAGTTGTTTGACTGACGTAACTTTATCTCTTGGTACTAGTGTACATTCGCGCACGCACAAAAAACACTGCTATGCTAACAAGATCAGTTGTTTGACTGACGTAACTTGATCTCTTGGTACTAGTGTACATTCACGCGCGCCCAAAAAACACTGCTATGATAACAAGATCAGTAGTTTGACTGACGTAACTTGATCTCTTGTAACTAGTGTACATTCACGCACGTCCAAAAAACACTGCTATGATAACAAGATCAGTTGTTTGACTGACGTAACTTGATCTATTGGTACTACTGTACATTCACGCACGCCCAAAAAAAAACTGTTATGCTAACAAGATCAGTTGTTTGACTGACGTAACTTGATCTATTGGTACTAGTGTGCATTCACGCACGCCCAAAAAACACTGCTATGATAACAAGATCAGTTGTTTGACTGATGTAACTTGATCTATTGGTACTAGTGTACATTCATGCGCGCCCAAAAACACTGCTGTGCTAACAAGGAGAGTTGTTAGACTCATGTAACTTGATCTCTTGGTACTAGTGTACATTCACGCACGCCCAAAAAAAACTCCTATGATAAAAAGATCAGTTGTTTGACTGAGGTAACTTGATCTCTTGATACTAGTGTACATTCACTCACGCCCAAAAAACACGGCTATACTAACAAGATCAGTTGTTTGACTGACGTAACTTGATCTCTTGGTACTAGTGTACATTCGCGCACGCACAAAAAACACTGCTATGCTAACAAGATCAATTGTTTGACTGACGTAACTTGATCTCTTGGTACTAGTGTACATTCACGCACGCCCAAAAAACACTGCTATGATAACAAGATCAGTAGTTTGACTGACGTAACTTGATCTCTTGTAATTAGTGTACATTCACGCACGCCCAAAAAACACTGCTATGATAACAAGATCAGTTGTTTGACTGACGTAACTTGATCTATTGGTACTAGTGTACATTCACGCACGCCCAAAAAAAAACTGTTATGCTAACAAGATCAGTTGTTTGACTGACATAACTTGATCTATTGGTACTAGTGTACATTCATGCGCGCCCAAAAACACTGCTGTGCTAATAAGGAGAGTTGTTAGACTCATGTAACTTGATCTATTGGTACTAGTGTACATTCACGCACGCCCAAACAAAACTCCTATGATAAAAAGATCAGTTGTTTGACTGAAGTAACTTGATCTCTTGATACTAGTGTACATTCACGCACGCCCAAAAAACACTGCTATACTAACAAGATCAGTTGTTTGACTGACGTAACTTGATCTCTTGGTACTAGTGTACATTCACGCACGCCCAAAAAAACTGTTATGCTAACAAGATCAGTTGTTTGACTGACGTAACTTGATCTCTTGGTACGAGTGTACATTCATGCACGCCCCAAAAAACACTGCTATGCTAACAAGATCAGTTGTTTGACTGATGTAACTTGATCTCTTGGTACTAGTGTACATTCACGCACGCCCAAAAAACACTGCTATGATAACAAGGTCAGTGGTTTGACTGACGTAACTTGATCTCTTGGTACTAGTGTACATTCAAGCACGCCCAAAAAACACTGCTTTGATAACAAGATCAGTTGATTGACTGAGGTAACTTGATCTTGGTACTTGTGTACATTCATGCATGCCCAAAAACACTGCAGTGCTAACAAGGTCAGTTGTTTGACTGACGTAACTTGATCTCTTGGTACTAGTGTACATTCACGCACGCCCAAAAAACACTGCTATGATAACAAGATCAGTTGTTTGACTGACGTAACTTGATCTCTTGGTACTAGTGTACATTCACGCACGCCCAAAAACACTGCTGTGCTAACAAGATCAGTTGTTTGACTGACGTAACTTGATCTCTTGGTACTAGTGTACTTTCACGCACGCCCAAAAAACACTGCTATGATAACAAGATCAGTTGATTGACTGAGGTAACTTGATCTTGGTACTTGTGTACATTCATGCACGCCCAAAAACACTGCAGTGCTAACAAGGAGAGTTGTTAGACTCATGTAACTTGATCTCTTGATACTAGTGTACATTCACGCACGCCCAAAAAAAACTCCTATCATAAAAAGATCAGTTGTTTGACTGAGGTAACTTGATCTCTTGATACTAGTGTACATTCACTCACGCCCAAAAAACACTGCTATACTAACAAGATCAGTTGTTTGACTGACGTAACTTGATCTCTTGGTACTAGTGTACATTCACGCACGCCCAAAAAAACTGTTATGCTAACAAGATCAGTTGTTTGACTGACGTAACTTGATCTCTTGGTACGAGTGTACATTCATGCACGCCCCAAAAAACACTGCTATGCTAACAAGATCAGTTGTTTGACTGACGTAACTTGATCTCTTGGTACTAGTGTACATTCACGCACGCCCAAAAAGCACTGCTATGATAACAAGATCAGTTGTTTGACTGACGTAACTTGATCTCTTGGTACTAGTGTACATTCACGCACGCCCAAAAAACACTGCGGTGCTAACAAGATCTGTTGTTTGACTGACGTAACTTGATCTCTTGGTACTAGTGTACATTCACGCACGCCCAAAAAACACTGCTTTGATAACAAGATCAGTTGATTGACTGAGGTAACTTGATCTTGGTACTTGTGTACATTCATGCACGCCCAAAAACACTGCAGTGCTAACAAGGTCAGTTGTTTGACTGACGTAACTTTATCTCTTGGTACTAGTGTACATTCGCGCACGCACAAAAAACACTGCTATGCTAACAAGATCAATTGTTTGACTGACGTAACTTGATCTCTTGGTACTAGTGTACATTCACGCACACCCAAAAAACACTGCTATGATAACAAGATCAGTAGTTTGACTGAAGTAACTTGATCTCTTGTAACTAGTGTACATTCACGCACGCCCAAAAAAAACTCCTATGATAAAAAGATCAGTTGTTTGACTGACGTAACTTGATCTCTTGATACTAGTGTACATTCACGCACGCCCAAAAAACACTGCTATACTAACAAGATCAGTTGTTTGACTGACGTAACTTGATCTCTTGGTACTAGTGTACATTCACGCACGCCCAAAAAAACTGTTATGCTAACAAGATCAGTTGTTTGACTGACGTAACTTGATCTCTTGGTACGAGTGTACATTCATGCACGCCCCAAAAAACTCTGCTATGCTAACAAGATCAGTTGTTTGACTGACGTAACTTGATCTCTTGGTACTAGTGTACATTCACGCACGCCCAAAAAACACTGCTATGATAACAAGATCAGTTGTTTGACTGACGTAACTTGATCTATTGGTACTAGTGTACATTCATGCGCGCCCAAAAACACTGCTGTGCTAATAAGGAGAGTTGTTAGACTCATGTAACTTGATCTATTGGTACTAGTGTACATTCACGCACGCCCAAACAAAACTCCTATGATAAAAAGATCAGTTGTTTGACTGACGTAACTTGATCTCTTGGTACGAGTGTACATTCATGCACGCCCCAAAAAACTCTGCTATGCTAACAAGATCAGTTGTTTGACTGACGTAACTTGATATCTTGGTACTAGTGTACATTCACGCACGCCCAAAAAACACTGCTATGATAACAAGATCAGTTGTTTGACTGACGTAACTTGATCTCTTGGTACTAGTGTACATTCACGCACGCCCAAAAAACACTGCTGTGCTAACAAGATCAGTTGTTTGACTGACGTAACTTGATCTCTTGGTACTAGTGTACTTTCACGCAAGCCCAAAAAACACTGCTATGATAACAAGATCAGTTGATTGACTGAGGTAACTTGATCTTGGTACTTGTGTACATTCATGCACGCCCAAAAACACTGCAGTGCTAACAAGGTCAATTGTTTGACTGACGTAACTTTATCTCTTGGTACTAGTGTACATTCGCGCACGCACAAAAAACACCGCTATGCTAACAAGATCAGTTGTTTGACTGACGTAACTTGATCTCTTGGTACTAGTGTACATTCACGCGCGCCCAAAAAACACTGCTATGATAACAAGATCAGTAGTTTGACTGACGTAACTTGATCTCTTGTAACTAGTGTACATTCACGCACGTCCAAAAAACACTGCTATGATAACAAGATCAGTTGTTTGACTGACGTAACTTGATCTATTGGTACTACTGTACATTCACGCACGCCCAAAAAAAAACTGTTATGCTAACAAGATCAGTTGTTTGACTGACGTAACTTGATCTATTGGTACTAGTGTACATTCACGCACGCCCAAAAAACACTGCTATGATAACAAGATCAGTTGTTTGACTGATGTAACTTGATCTATTGGTACTAGTGTACATTCATGCGCGCCCAAAAACACTGCTGTGCTAACAAGGAGAGTTGTTAGACTCATGTAACTTGATCTCTTGGTACTAGTGTACATTCACGCACGCCCAAAAAATACTCCTATGATAAAAAGATCAGTTGTTTGACTGAGGTAACTTGATCTCTTGATACTAGTGTACATTCACTCACGCCCAAAAAACACTGCTATACTAACAAGATCAGTTGTTTGACTGACGTAACTTGATCTCTTGGTACTAGTGTACATTCACGCACGCCCAAAAAAACTGTTATGCTAACAAGATCAGTTGTTTGACTGACGTAACTTGATCTCTTGGTACGAGTGTACATTCATGCACGCCCCAAAAAACACTGCTATGCTAACAAGATCAGTTGTTTGACTGACGTAACTTGATCTCTTGGTACTAGTGTACATTCACGCACGCCCAAAAAAACTGTTATGCTAACAAGATCAGTTGTTTGACTGACGTAACTTGATCTCTTGGTACGAGTGTACATTCATGCACGCCCCAAAAAACACTGCTATGCTAACAAGATCAGTTGTTTGACTGACGTAACTTGATCTCTTGGTACTAGTGTACATTCACGCACGCCCAAAAAACACTGCTATGATAACAAGATCAGTTGTTTGACTGACGTAACTTGATCTCTTGGTACTAGTGTACATTCACGCACGCCCAAAAAACACGGCGGTGCTAACAAGATCTGTTGTTTGACTGATGTAACTTGATCTCTTGGTACTAGTGTACATTCACGCACGCCCAAAAAACACTGCTTTGATAACAAGATCAGTTGATTGACTGAGGTAACTTGATCTTGGTACTTGTGTACATTCATGCACGCCCAAAAACACTGCAGTGCTAACAAGGTCAGTTGTTTGACTGACGTAACTTTATCTCTTGGTACTAGTGTACATTCGCGCACGCACAAAAAACACTGCTATGCTAACAAGATCAATTGTTTGACTGACGTAACTTGATCTCTTGGTACTAGTGTACATTCACGCACGCCCAAAAAACACTGCTATGATAACAAGATCAGTAGTTTGACTGACGTAACTTGATCTCTTGTAACTAGTGTACATTCACGCACGCCCAAAAAAACTCCTATGATAAAAAGATCAGTTGTTTGACTGACGTAACTTGATCTCTTGATACTAGTGTACATTCACGCACGCCCAAAAAACACTGCTATACTAACAAGATCAGTTGTTTGACTGACGTAACTTGATCTCTTGGTACTAGTGTACATTCACGCACGCCCAAAAAAACTGTTATGCTAACAAGATCAGTTGTTTGAGTGACGTAACTTGATCTCTTGGTACGAGTGTACATTCATGCACGCCCCAAAAAACTCTGCTATGCTAACAAGATCAGTTGTTTGACTGACGTAACTTGATCTCTTGGTACTAGTGTACATTCATGCACGCCCAAAAAACACTGCTATGATAACAAGATCAGTTGTTTGACTGACGTAACTTGATCTATTGGTACTAGTGTACATTCATGCGCGCCCAAAAACACTGCTGTGCTAACAAGGAGAGTTGTTAGACTCATGTAACTTGATTTCTTGGTACTAGTGTACATTCACGCACGCCCAAAAAAAACTCCTATGATAAAAAGATCAGTTGTTTGACTGACGTAACTTGATCTCTTGATACTAGTGTACATTCACGCACGCCCAAAAAACACTGCTATACTAACAAGATCAGTTGTTTGACTGACGTAACTTGATCTCTTGGTACTTGTGTACATTCACGCACGCCCAAAAAAACTGTTATGCTAACAAGATCAGTTGTTTGACTGACGTAACTTGATCTCTTGGTACGAGTGTACATTCATGCACGCCCCAAAAAACACTGCTATGCTAACAAGATCAGTTGTTTGACTGACGTAACTTGATCTCTTGGTACTAGTGTACATTCACGCACGCCCAAAAAACACTGCTATGATAACAAGATCAGTTGTTTGACTGACGTAACTTGATCTCTTGGTACTAGTGTACATTCACTCACGCCCAAAAAACACTGCTATGATAACAAGATCAGTTGTTTGACTGACGTAACTTGATCTATTGGTTCTAGTGTACTTTCATGCACGCCCATAAAACACTGTTGTGCTAACAAGATCAGTTCTTTGACTGATGTAACTTGATCTCTTGGTACTAGTGTACATTCATGCACGCCCCAAAAAACACTGCTATGCTAACAAGATCAGTTGTTTGACTGACGTAACTTGATCTCTTGGTACTAGTGTACATTCAAGCACGCCCAAAAAACACTGCTTTAATAACAAGATCAGTTGATTGACTGAGGTAACTTGATCTTGGTACTTGTGTACATTCATGCACGCCCAAAAACACTGCAGTGCTAACAAGATCAGTTGTTTGACTGACGTAACTTGATCTCTTGGTACTAGTGTACATTCGCGCACGCACAAAAAACACTGCTATGCTAACAAGATCAGTTGTTTGACTGACGTAACTTGATCTCTTGGTACTAGTGTACATTCACGCACGCCCCAAAAAACACTGCTATTATAACAAGATCAGTTGTTTGACTGATGTAACTTGATCTATTGGTACTAGTGTACATTCATGCGCGCCCAAAAACACTGCTGTGCTAATAAGGAGAGTTGTTAGACTCATGTAACTTGATCTATTGGTACTAGTGTACATTCACGCACGCCCAAACAAAACTCCTATGATAAAAAGATCAGTTGTTTGACTGACGTAACTTGATCTCTTGATACTAGTGTACATTCACGCTCGCCCAAAAAACACTGCTATACTAACAAGATCAGTTGTTTGACTGACGTAACTTGATCTCTTGGTACTAGTGTACATTCACGCACGCCCAAAAAACTGTTATGCTAACAAGATCAGTTGTTTGACTAACGTAACTTGATCTCTTGGTACGAGTGTACATTCATGCACGCCCCAAAAAACACTGCTATGCTAACAAGATCAGTTGTTTGACTGACGTAACTTGATCTCTTGGTACTAGTGTACATTCACGCACGCCCAAAAAACACTGCTATGATAACAAGGTCAGTTGTTTGACTGACGTAACTTGATCTCTTGGTAATAGTGTACATTCACGCACGCCCAAAAAACACTGCTTTGATAACAAGATCAGTTGATTGACTGAGGTAACTTGATCTTTGTACTTGTGTACATTCATGCACGCCCAAAAACACTGCAGTGCTAACAAGGTCAGTTGTTTGACTGACGTAACTTGATCTCTTGGTACTAGTGTACATTCGCGCACGCACAAAAAACACTGCTATGCTAACAAGATCAGTTGTTTGACTGACGTAACTTGATCTCTTGGTACTAGTGTACATTCACGCACGCCCAAAAAACACTGCTATGATAACAAGATCAGTTGTTTGACTGACGTAACTTGATCTATTGGTACTAGTGTACATTCATGCGCGCCCAAAAACACTGCTGTGCTAACAAGGAGAGTTGTTAGACTCATGTAACTTGATGTCTTGGTACTAGTGTACATTCACGCACGCCCAAAAAAAACTCCTATGATAAAAAGATCAGTAGTTTGACTGACGTAACTTGATCTTTTGTAACTAGTGTACATTCACGCACGCCCAAAAAACACTGCTATAATAACAATATCAGTTGTTTGACTGACGTAACTTGATCTCTTGGTACTAGTGTACATTCACGCACGCCCAAAAAAACTGTTATGCTAACAAGATCAGTTGTTTGACTGACGTAACTTGATCTCTTGGTACGAGTGTACATTCATGCACGCCCCAAAAAACTCTGCTATGCTAACAAGATCAGTTGTTTGACTGACGTAACTTGATCTCTTGGTAATAGTGTACATTCACGCACGCCCAAAAAACACTGCTATGATAACAAGATCAGTTGTTTGACTGACGTGAATTGATCTATTGGTACTAGATTACATTCAAGCACGCCCAAAAATCACTGCTGTGCTAACAAGGTCAGTTGTTAGACTGATGTAACTTGATCTATTGGTACTAGTGTACATTCACGCACGCCCAAAAAACACTGCTATGATAAAAAGTTCAGTTGTTTGACTTACGTAACTTGATCTCTTGATACTAGTGTACATTCACGCACGCCCCAAAAACACTGCTATACTAACAAGATCAGTTGTTTGACTGACGTAACTTGATCACTTGGTACTAGTGTACATTCACGCACGCCCAAAAAACACTGCTATGATAACAAGATCAGTTGTTTGACTGACGTAACTTGATCTCTTTGTACTAGTGTACATTCACGCACGCCCAAAAAACACTGCTGTGCTAACAAGATCAGTTGATTGACTGAGGTAACTTGATCTTGGTACTTGTGTACATTCACGCACGCCCAAAAAACACTGCTATGATAACAAGATCAGTTGTTTGACTGAAGTGAATTGATCTATTGGTACTAGATTACATTCAAGCACGCCCAAAAATCACTGCTGTGCTAACAAGGTCAGTTGTTAGACTGATGTAACTTGATCTCTTGATACTAGTCTACATTCACGCACGCCCCAAAAACACTGCTATACTAACAAGATCAGTTGTTTGACTGACGTATCTTGATCACTTGGTACTAGTGTACATTCACGCACGCCCAAAAAACACTGCTATGATAACAAGATCAGTAGTTTGACTAACGTAACTTGATCTCTTGTAACTAGTGTACATTCACGCACGCTCAAAAAACACTGCTATGATAACATGATCAGTTGTTTGAGTGACGTAACTTGATCTATTGGTACTAGTGTACATTCATGCACGCCCAAAAATCACTGCTGTGCTAACAAGGTCAGTTGTTAGACAGATGTAACTTGATCTCTTGGTACTAGTGTACATTCACGCACGCCCAAAAAACACTGCTATGATAAAAAGATCAGTTGTTTGACTGACGTAACTTGATCTCTTGATACTAGTGTGCATTCATGCACGCCCCAAAAAACACTGCTATGCTAACAAGATCAGTTGTTTGACTGACGTAACTTGATCTCTTGTTACTAGTGTACATTCACTCACGCCCAAAAAACACTGCTATGATAACAAGATCAGTTGTTTGACTGACGTAACTTGATCTATTGGTACTAGTGTACTTTCATGCACGCCCATAAAACACTGTTGTGCTAACAAGATCAGTTCTTTGACTGATGTAACTTGATCTCTTGGTACTAGTGTACATTCATGCACGCCCCAAAAAACACTGCTATGCTAACAAGATCAGTTGTTTGACTGACGTAACTTGATCTCTTGGTAATAGTGTACATTCACGCACGCCCAAAAAACACTGCTATGATAACAAGATCAGTTGTTTGACTGACGTGAATTGATCTATTGGTACTAGATTACATTCAAGCACGCCCAAAAATCACTGCTGTGCTAACAAGGTCAGTTGTTAGACTGATGTAACTTGATCTCTTGGTACTAGTGTACATTCACGCACGCCAAAAAAACACTGCTATGATAAAAAGTTCAGTTGTTTGACTGACGTAACTTGATCTATTGATACTAGTGTACATTCACGCACGCCCCAAAAACACTGCTATACTAACAAGATCAGTTGTTTGACTGACGTAACTTGATCACTTGGTACTAGTGTACATTCACGCACGCCCAAAAAAAACTGCTATGATAACAAGATCAGTTGTTTGACTGACGTAACTTGATCTCTTGGTACTAGTGTACATTCACGCACGCCCAAAAAACACTGCTGTGCTAACAAGATCAGTTGATTGACTGAGGTAACTTGATCTTGGTACTTGTGTACATTCATGCACGCCCAAAAACACTGCAGTGCTAACAAGGTCAGTTGTTTGACTGACGTAACTTGATCTCTTGGTACTAGTGTACTTTCGCGCACGCACAAAAAACACTGCTATGCTAACAAGATCAGTTGTTTGACTGACGTAGCTTGATCTCTTGGTACTAGTGTACATTCACGCACGCCCAAAAAACACTGCTATGATAACAAGATCAGTAGTTTGACTAACGTAACTTGATCTCTTGTAACTAGTGTACATTCATGCACGCCCAAAAATCACTGCTGTGCTAACAAGGTCAGTTGTTAGACTGATGTAACTTGATCTCTTGGTACTAGTGTACATTCACGCACGCCCAAAAAACACTGCTATGATAAAAAGATCAGTTGTTTGACTGACGTAACTTGATCTCTTGATACTATTGTGCATTCATGCACGCCCCAAAAAACACTGCTATGCTAACAAGATCAGTTGTTTGACTGACGTAACTTGATCTCTTGTTACTAGTGTACATTCACTCACGCCCAAAAAACACTGCTATGATAACAAGATCAGTTGTTTGACTGACGTAACTTGATCTATTGGTACTAGTGTACTTTCATGCACGCCCATAAAACACTGTTGTGCTAACAAGATCAGTTCTTTGACTGATGTAACTTGATCTCTTGGTACTAGTGTACATTCATGCACGCCCCAAAAAACACTGCTATGCTAACAAGATCAGTTGTTTGACTGACGTAACTTGATCTCTTGGTAATAGTGTACATTCACGCACGCCCAAAAAACACTGCTATGATAACAAGATCAGTTGTTTGACTGACGTGAATTGATCTATTGGTACTAGATTACATTCAAGCACGCCCAAAAATCACTGCTGTGCTAACAAGGTCAGTTGTTAGACTGATGTAACTTGATCTCTTGGTACTAGTGTACATTCACGCACGCCCAAAAAACACTGCTATGATAAAAAGTTCAGTTGTTTGACTGACGTAACTTGATCTCTTGATACTAGTGTACATTCACGCACGCCCCAAAAACACTGCTATACTAACAAGATCAGTTGTTTGACTGACGTAACTTGATCACTTGGTACTAGTGTACATTCACGCACGCCCAAAAAACACTGCTATGATAACAAGATCAGTTGTTTGACTGACGTAACTTGATCTCTTGGTACTAGTGTACATTCACGCACGCCCAAAAAACACTGCTGTGCTAACAAGATCAGTTGATTGACTGAGGTAACTTGATCTTGGTACTTGTGTACATTCATGCACGCCCAAAAACACTGCAGTGCTAACAAGGTCAGTTGTTTGACTGACGTAACTTGATCTCTTGGTACTAGTGTACATTCGCGCACGCACAAAAAACACTGCTATGCTAACAAGATCAGTTGTTTGACTGACGTAGCTTGATCTCTTGGTACTAGTGTACATTCACGCACGCCCAAAAAACACTGCTATGATAACAAGATCAGTAGTTTGACTAACGTAACTTGATCTCTTGTAACTAGTGTACATTCACGCACGCCCAAAAAACACTGCTATGATAACAAGATCAGTTGTTTGACTGACGTAACTTGATCTATTGGTACTAGTGTACATTCATGCACGCCCAAAAATCACTGCTGTGCTAACAAGGTCAGTTGTTAGACTGATGTAACTTGATCTCTTGGTACTAGTGTACATTCACGCACGCCCAAAAAACATTGCTATGATAAAAAGATCAGTTGTTTGACTGACGTAACTTGATCTCTTGATACTAGTGTGCATTCATGCACGCCCCAAAAAACACTGCTATGCTAACAAGATCAGTTGTTTGACTGACGTAACTTGATCTCTTGTTACTAGTGTACATTCACTCACGCCCAAAAAACACTGCTATGATAACAAGATCAGTTGTTTGACTGACTTAACTTGATCTATTGGTACTAGTGTACTTTCATGCACGCCCATAAAACACTGTTGTGCTAACAAGATCAGTTCTTTGACTGATGTAACTTGATCTCTTGGTACTAGTGTACATTCATGCACGCCCCAAAAAACACTGCTATGCTAACAAGATCAGTTGTTTGACTGACGTAACTTGATCTCTTGGTAATAGTGTACATTCACGCACGCCCAAAAAACACTGCTATGATAACAAGATCAGTTGTTTGACTGACGTGAATTGATCTATTGGTACTAGATTACATTCAAGCACGCCCAAAAATCAATGCTGTGCTAACAAGGTCCGTTGTTAGACTGATGTAACTTGATCTCTTGGTACTAGTGTACATTCACGCACGCCCAAAAAAAATGCTATGATAAAAAGATCAGTTGTTTGACTGACGTAACTTGATCTCTTGATAATAGTGTACATTCACGAACGCCCCAAAAACACTGCTATACTAACAATATCAGTTGTTTGACTGACGTAACTTGATCTCTTGGTACTAGTGTACATTCACGCACGCCCAAAAAACACTGCTGTGCTAACAAGATCAGTTGTTTGACTGACGTAACTTGATCTCTTGGTACTAGTGTACATTCACGCACGCCCAAAAAACACTGCTATGATAACAAGATCAGTTGATTGACTGAGGTAACTTGATCTTGGTACTTGTGTACATTCATGCACGCCCAAAAACACTGCAGTGCTAACAAGGTCAGTTGTTTGACTGACGTAACTAGATCTCTTGGTACTAGTGTACATTCGAGCACGCACAAAAAACACTGCTATGATAAAAAGATCAGTTGTTTGACTGACGTAACTTGATCTCTTGAAACTAGTGTGCATTCATGCGCGCCCCAAAAAACACTGCTATGCCAACAAGATCAGTTGTTTGACTGACGTAACTTGATCTCTTGTTACTAGTGTACATTCACTCACGCCCAAAAAACACTGCTATGCTAACAAGATCAGTTGTTTGACTGACGTAACTTGATCTCTTGGTAATAATGTACATTCACGCACGCCCAAAAAACACTGCTATGATAACAAGATCAGTTGTTTGACTGACGTGAATTGATCTATTGGTACTAGATTACATTCAAGCACGCCCAAAAATCACTGCTGTGCTAACAAGCTCAGTTGTTAGACTGATGTAACTTGATCTCTTGGTACTAGTGTACATTCACGCACGCCCAAAAAACACTGCTACGATAAAAAGATCAGTTGTTTGACTGACGTAACTTGATCTCTTGATAATAATGTACATTCACGAACGCCCCAAAAACACTGCTATACTAACAATATCAGTTGTTTGACTGACGTAACTTGATCTCTTGGTACTAGTGTACATTCACGCACGCCCAAAAAACACTGCTGTGCTAACAAGATCAGTTGTTTGACTGACGTAACTTGATCTCTTGGTACTAGTGTACATTCACGCACGCCCAAAAAACACTGCTATGATAACAAGATCAGTTGATTGACTGAGGTAACTTGATCTTGGTACTTGTGTACATTCATGCACGCCCAAAAACACTGCAGTGCTAACAAGGTCAGTTGTTTGACTGACGTAACTTGATCTCTTGGTACTAGTGTACATTCGAGCACGCACAAAAAACACTGCTATGATAAAAAGATCAGTTGTTTGACTGACGTAACTTGATCTCATGAAACTAGTGTGCATTCATGCGCGCCCCAAAAAACACTGCTATGCTAACAAGATCAGTTGTTTGACTGACGTAACTTGATCTCTTGTTACTAGTGTACATTCACTCACGCCCAAAAAACACTGCTATGATAACAAGATCAGTTGTTTGACTGACGTAACTTGATCTATTGGTACTAGTGTACTTTCATGCACGCCCATAAAACACTGTTGTGCTAACAAGATCAGTTCTTTGACTGATGTAACGTGATCTCTTGGTACTAGTGTACATTCATGCACGCCCCAAAAAACACTGCTATGCTAACAAGATCAGTTGTTTGACTGACGTAACTTGATCTATTGGTAATAGTGTACATTCACGCACGCCCAAAAAACACTGCTATGATAACAAGATCAGTTGTTTGACTGACGTGAATTGATCTATTGGTACTAGATTACATTCAAGCACGCCCAAAAATCACTGCTGTGCTAACAAGGTCAGTTGTTAGACTGATGTAACTTGATCTCTTGGTACTAGTGTACATTCACGCGCGCCCAAAAAACACTGCTATGATAAAAAGATCAGTTGTTTGACTGACGTAACTTGATCTCTTGATAATAGTGTACATTCACGAACGCCCCCAAAACACTGCTATACTAACAATATCAGTTGTTTGACTGACGTAACTTGATCTCTTGGTACTAGTGTACATTCACGCACGCCCAAAAAACACTGCTGTGCTAACAAGATCAGTTGTTTAACTGACGTAACTTGATCTCTTGGTACTAGTGTACATTCACGCACGCCCAAAAAACACTGCTATGATAACAAGATCAGTTGATTGACTGAGTTAACTTGATCTTGGTACTTGTGTACATTCATGCACGCCCAAAAACACTGCAGTGCTAACAAGGTCAGTTATTTCACTGACGTAACTTGATCTCTTGGTACTAGTGTACATTCGCGCACGCACAAAAAACACTGCTATGCTAACAAGATCAGTTGTTTGACTGACGTAGCTTGATCTCATGGTACTAATGTACATTCACGCACGCCCAAAAAACACTGCTATGATAACAAGATCAGTAGTTTGACTAACGTAACTTGATCTCTTGTAACTAGTGTACATTCACGCACGCCCAAAAAACACTGCTATGATAACAAGATCTGTTGTTTGACTGACGTAACTTGATCTATTAGTACTAGTGTACATTCATGCACGCCCAAAAATCACTGCTGTGCTAACAAGGTCAGTTGTTAGACTGATGTAACTTGATCTCTTGGTACTAGTGTACATTCACGCACGCCCAAAAAACACTGCTATGATAAAAAGATCAGTTGTTTGACTGACGTAACTTGATCTCTTGATACTAGTGTGCATTCATGCACGCCCCAAAAAACACTGCTATGCTAACAAGATCAGTTGTTTGACTGACGTAACTTGATCTCTTGTTACTAGTTTACATTCACTCACGCCCAAAAACACTGCTATGATAACAAGATCAGTTGTTTGACTGACGTAACTTGATCTATTGGTACTAGCGTACTTTCATGCACGCCCATAAAACACTGTTGTGCTAACAAGATCAGTTCTTTGACTGATGTAACTTGATCTCTTGGTACTTGTGTACATTCATGCACGCCCCAAAAAACACTGCTATGCTAACAAGATCAGTTGTTTGACTGACATGAATTGATCTATTGGTAATAGATTACATTCAAGCACGCCCAAAAATCACTGCTGTGCTAACAAGGTCAGTGGTTAGACTGATGTAACTTGATCTCTTGGTACTAGTGTACATTCACGCACGCCCAAAAAACACTGCTATAATAAAAAGATCAGTTGTTTGACTGACGTAACTTGATCTCTTGAAACTAGTGTACATTCACGAACGCCCCAAAAACACTGCTATGATAACAATATCAGTTGTTTGACTGACGTAACTTGATGTCTTGGTACTATTGTACATTCACGCACGCCCAAAAAACACTGCTGTGCTAACAAGATCAGTTGTTTGACTGACGTAACTTGATCTCTTGGTACTAGTGTACATTCACGCACGCCCAAAAAACACTGCTATGATAACAAGATCAGTTGATTGACTGAGGTAACTTGATCTTGGTACTTGTGTACATTCAAGCACGCCCAAAAACACTGCAGTGCTAACAAGGTCAGTTGTTTGACTGACGTAACTTGATCTCTTGGTACTAGTGTACATTAGCGCACGCACAAAAAACACTGCTATGCTAACAAGATCAGTTGTTTGACTGACGTAACTTGATCTCTTGTTACTAGTGTACATTCACTCACGCCCAAAAAACACTGCTATGATAACAAGATCAGTTGTTTGACTAACGTAACTTGATCTATTGGTACTAGTGTACATTCATGCACGCCCAAAAGTCACTGCTGTGCTAACAAGGTCAGTTGTTAGACTGATGTAACTTGATCTCTTGGTACTAGTGTACATTCACGCACGCCCAAAAAACACTGCTATGATAAAAAGATCAGTTGTTTGACTGACGTAACTTGATCTCTCAATACTAGTGTGCATTCATGCACGCCCCAAAAAACACTGCTATGCTATCAAGATCAGTTGTTTGATTGAAGTAACTTGATCTCTTGTTACTAGTGTACATTCACTCACGCCCAAAAAACACTGCTATGATAACAAGATCAGTTGTTTGACTGACGTAACTTGATCTATTGGTACTAGTGTACATTCATGCACGCCCATTAAACACTGTTGTGCTAACAAGATCAGTTCTTTGACTGATGTAACTTGATCTCTTGTTACTAGTGTACATTCATGCACGCCCCAAAAAACACTGCTATGCTAACAAGATCAGTTGTTTGACTGACGTAACTTGATCTCTTGGTAATAGTGTACATACACGCACCCCCAAAAAACACTGCTATGATAACAAGATCAGTTGTTTGACTGACGTAACTTGATCTCTTGGTACTAGTGTACATTCACGCACGCCCAAAAAACACTGCTATGATAAAAAGATCAGTTGTTTGACTGACGTAACTTGATCTCTTGATATTAGTGTGCATTCATGCACGCCCCAAAAAACACTGCTATGCTATCAAGATCAGTTGTTTGACTGACGTAATTTGATCTCTTGTTACTAGTTTACATTCACTCACGCCCAAAAAACACTGCTATGATAACAAGATCAGTTGTTTGACTGACGTAACTTGATCTATTGGTACTAGTGTACATTCATGCACGCCCATAAAACACTGTTGTGCTAACAAGATCAGTTCTTTGACTGATGTAACTTGATCTCTTGTTACTAGTGTACATTCATGCACGCCCCAAAAAACACTGCTATGCTAACAAGATCAGTTGTTTGACTGACGTAACTTGATCTCTTGGTAATAGTGTACATTCACGCACCCCCAAAAAACACTGCTATGATAACAAGATCAGTTGTTTGACTGACGTAACTTGATCTCTTGGTACTAGTGTACATTCACGCACGCCCAAAAAACACTGCTATGATAAAAAGATCAGTTGTTTGACTGACGTAACTTGATCTCTTGGTACTAGTGTACATTCACGCACGCCCAAAAAACACTGCTGTGCTAACAAGATCAGTTGTTTGACTGACGTAACTAGATCTCTTGGTACTAGTGTACATTCGAGCACGCACAAAAAACACTGCTATGATAAAAAGATCAGTTGTTTGACTGACGTAACTTGATCTCTTGAAACTAGTGTGCATTCATGCGCGCCCCAAAAAACACTGCTATGCCAACAAGATCAGTTGTTTGACTGACGTAACTTGATCTCTTGTTACTAGTGTACATTCACTCACGCCCAAAAAACACTGCTATGCTAACAAGATCAGTTGTTTGACTGACGTAACTTGATCTCTTGGTAATAATGTACATTCACGCACGCCCAAAAAACACTGCTATGATAACAAGATCAGTTGTTTGACTGACGTGAATTGATCTATTGGTACTAGATTACATTCAAGCACGCCCAAAAATCACTGCTGTGCTAACAAGCTCAGTTGTTAGACTGATGTAACTTGATCTCTTGGTACTAGTGTACATTCACGCACGCCCAAAAAACACTGCTACGATAAAAAGATCAGTTGTTTGACTGACGTAACTTGATCTCTTGATAATAATGTACATTCACGAACGCCCCAAAAACACTGCTATACTAACAATATCAGTTGTTTGACTGACGTAACTTGATCTCTTGGTACTAGTGTACATTCACGCACGCCCAAAAAACACTGCTGTGCTAACAAGATCAGTTGTTTGACTGACGTAACTTGATCTCTTGGTACTAGTGTACATTCACGCACGCCCAAAAAACACTGCTATGATAACAAGATCAGTTGATTGACTGAGGTAACTTGATCTTGGTACTTGTGTACATTCATGCACGCCCAAAAACACTGCAGTGCTAACAAGGTCAGTTGTTTGACTGACGTAACTTGATCTCTTGGTACTAGTGTACATTCGAGCACGCACAAAAAACACTGCTATGATAAAAAGATCAGTTGTTTGACTGACGTAACTTGATCTCATGAAACTAGTGTGCATTCATGCGCGCCCCAAAAAACACTGCTATGCTAACAAGATCAGTTGTTTGACTGACGTAACTTGATCTCTTGTTACTAGTGTACATTCCCTCACCCCCAAAAAACACTGCTATGATAACAAGATCAGTTGTTTGACTGACGTAACTTGATCTATTGGTACTAGTGTACTTTCATGCACGCCCATAAAACACTGTTGTGCTAACAAGATCAGTTCTTTGACTGATGTAACTTGATCTCTTGGTACTAGTGTACATTCATGCACGCCCCAAAAAACACCGCTATGCTAACAAGATCAGTTGTTTGACTGACGTAATTTGATCTATTGGTAATAGTGTACATTCACGCACGCCCAAAAAACACTGCTATGATAACAAGATCAGTTGTTTGACTGACGTGAATTGATCTATTGGTACTAGATTACATTCAAGCACGCCCAAAAATCACTGCTGTGCTAACAAGGTCAGTTGTTAGACTGATGTAACTTGATCTCTTGGTACTAGTGTACATTCACGCGCGCCCAAAAAACACTGCTATGATAAAAAGATCAGTTGTTTGACTGACGTAACTTGATCTCTTGATAATAGTGTACATTCACGAACGCCCCCAAAACACTGCTATACTAACAATATCAGTTGTTTGACTGACGTAACTTGATCTCTTGGTACTAGTGTACATTCACGCACGCCCAAAAAACACTGCTGTGCTAACAAGATCAGTTGTTTAACTGACGTAACTTGATCTCTTGGTACTAGTGTACATTCACGCACGCCCAAAAAACACTGCTATGATAACAAGATCAGTTGATTGACTGAGTTAACTTGATCTTGGTACTTGTGTACATTCATGCACGCCCAAAAACACTGCAGTGCTAACAAGGTCAGTTATTTCACTGACGTAACTTGATCTCTTGGTACTAGTGTACATTCGCGCACGCACAAAAAACACTGCTATGCTAACAAGATCAGTTGTTTGACTGACGTAGCTTGATCTCATGGTACTAATGTACATTCACGCACGCCCAAAAAACACTGCTATGATAACAAGATCAGTAGTTTGACTAACGTAACTTGATCTCTTGTAACTAGTGTACATTCACGCACGCCCAAAAAACACTGCTATGCTAACAAGATCAGTTGTTTGACTGACGTAACTTGATCTCTTGTTACTAGTTTACATTCACTCACGCCCAAAAACACTGCTATGATAACAAGATCAGTTGTTTGACTGACGTAACTTGATCTATTGGTACTAGCGTACTTTCATGCACGCCCATAAAACACTGTTGTGCTAACAAGATCAGTTCTTTGACTGATGTAACTTGATCTCTTGGTACTTGTGTACATTCATGCACGCCCCAAAAAACACTGCTATGCTAACAAGATCAGTTGTTTGACTGACGTGAATTGATCTATTGGTAATAGATTACATTCAAGCACGCCCAAAAATCACTGCTGTGCTAACAAGGTCAGTGGTTAGACTGATGTAACTTGATCTCTTGGTACTAGTGTACATTCACGCACGCCCAAAAAACACTGCTATAATAAAAAGATCAGTTGTTTGACTGACGTAACTTGATCTCTTGAAACTAGTGTACATTCACGAACGCCCCAAAAACACTGCTATACTAACAATATCAGTTGTTTGACTGATGTAACTTGATCTCTTGGTACTAGTGTACATTCACGCACGCCCAAAAAACACTGCTATGATAACAATATCAGTTGTTTGACTGACGTAACTTGATGTCTTGGTACTATTGTACATTCACGCACGCCCAAAAAACACTGCTGTGCTAACAAGATCAGTTGTTTGACTGACGTAACTTGATCTCTTGGTACTAGTGTACATTCACGCACGCCCAAAAAACACTGCTATGATAACAAGATCAGTTGATTGACTGAGGTAACTTGATCTTGGTACTTGTGTACATTCAAGCACGCCCAAAAACACTGCAGTGCTAACAAGGTCAGTTGTTTGACTGACGTAACTTGATCTCTTGGTACTAGTGTACATTAGCGCACGCACAAAAAACACTGCTATGCTAACAAGATCAGTTGTTTGACTGACGTAACTTGATCTCTTGTTACTAGTGTACATTCACTCACGCCCAAAAAACACTGCTATGATAACAAGATCAGTTGTTTGACTAACGTAACTTGATCTATTGGTACTAGTGTACATTCATGCACGCCCAAAAGTCACTGCTGTGCTAACAAGGTCAGTTGTTAGACTGATGTAACTTGATCTCTTGGTGCTAGTGTACATTCACGCACGCCCAAAAAACACTGCTATGATAAAAAGATCAGTTGTTTGACTGACGTAACTTGATCTCTCAATACTAGTGTGCATTCATGCACGCCCCAAAAAACACTGCTATGCTATCAAGATCAGTTGTTTGACTGAAGTAACTTGATCTCTTGTTACTAGTGTACATTCACTCACGCCCAAAAAACACTGCTATGATAACAAGATCAGTTGTTTGACTGACGTAACTTGATCTATTGGTACTAGTGTACATTCATGCACGCCCATTAAACACTGTTGTGCTAACAAGATCAGTTCTTTGACTGATGTAACTTGATCTCTTGTTACTAGTGTACATTCATGCACGCCCCAAAAAACACTGCTATGCTAACAAGATCAGTTGTTTGACTGACGTAACTTGATCTCTTGGTAATAGTGTACATACACGCACCCCCAAAAAACACTGCTATGATAACAAGATCAGTTGTTTGACTGACGTAACTTGATCTCTTGGTACTAGTGTACATTCACGCACGCCCAAAAAACACTGCTATGATAAAAAGATCAGTTGTTTGACTGACGTAACTTGATCTCTTGATATTAGTGTGCATTCATGCACGCCCCAAAAAACACTGCTATGCTATCAAGATCAGTTGTTTGACTGACGTAATTTGATCTCTTGTTACTAGTTTACATTCACTCACGCCCAAAAAACACTGCTATGATAACAAGATCAGTTGTTTGACTGACGTAACTTGATCTATTGGTACTAGTGTACATTCATGCACGCCCATAAAACACTGTTGTGCTAACAAGATCAGTTCTTTGACTGATGTAACTTGATCTCTTGTTACTAGTGTACATTCATGCACGCCCCAAAAAACACTGCTATGCTAACAAGATCAGTTGTTTGACTGACGTAACTTGATCTCTTGGTAATAGTGTACATTCACGCACCCCCAAAAAACACTGCTATGATAACAAGATCAGTTGTTTGACTGAAGTAACTTGATCTCTTGGTACTAGTGTACATTCACGCACGCCCAAAAAACACTGCTATGATAAAAAGATCAGTTGTTTGACTGACGTAACTTGATCTCTTGGTACTAGTGTACATTCACGCACGCCCAAAAAACACTGCTGTGCTAACAAGATCAGTTGTTTGACTGACGTAACTTGATCTCTTTGTACTAGTGTACATTCACGCACTCCCAAAAAACACTGCTATGATAACAAAATCAGTTGTTTGACTGACGTAACTTGATCTCTTGGTACTAGTGTACATTCACGCACGCCCAAAAAACACGCACGCCCAAAAAACACTGTTGTGCTAACAAGATCAGTTCTTTGACTGATGTAACTTGATCTCTTGGTACTAGTGTACATACATGCACGCCCAAAAAACACTTCTATGATAACAAGATCAGTTGTTTGACTGACGTGAATTGATCTATTGGTACTAGATTACATTCAAGCACGCCCAAAAATCACTGCTGTGCTAACAAGGTCAGTTGTTAGACTGATGTAATTTGATCTCTTGGTACTAGTGTACATTCACGCACGCCCAAAAAACACTGCTATGATAAAAAGATCAGTTGTTTGATTGACGTAACTTGATCTCTTGATACTAGTGTACATTCACGCACGCCCCAAAAACACTGCTATGATAACAAGATCAGTTGTTTGACTGACGCAACTTGATCTATTGGTACTAGTGTACATTCATGCACGCCCAAAAAACACTGTTGTGCTAACAAGATCAGTTGTTTGACTGATGTAACTTGATCTCTTGGTACTAGTGTACATTCATGCACGCCCTAAAACACTGCTGTGCTAACAAGATCAGTTTTTTGACTGACGTAACTTGATCTCTTGGTACTAGTGTACATTCACGCACGCCCAAAAAACACTGCTATGATAAAAAGATCAATTGTTTGACTGACGTAACTTGATCTCTTGATACTAGTGTACATTCATGCACGCCCAAATAACACTGCTATGCAAACAAGATCAGTTGTTTGACTGACGTAACTTGATCTCTTGGTACTAGTGTACATTCACGCACGCCCCAAAAACACTGCTATGATAACAAGATCAGTTGTTTGACTGACGCAACTTGATCTATTGGTACTAGTGTACATTCATACACGCCCAAAAAACACTGTTGTGCTAACAAGATCAGTTGTTTGACTGATGTAACTTGATCTCTTGGTACTAGTGTACATTCATGCACGCCCTAAAACACTGCTGTGCTAACAAGATCAGTTGTTTGACTGATGTAACTTGATCTCTTGATACTAGTGTACATTCACGAACGCCCAAATAACACTGCTATGCAAACAAGATCAGTTGTTTTACTGACGTAACTTGATCTCTTGGTACTAGTGTACATTCACGCACGCCCAAAAAACACTGCTATGCTAACAAGATCAGTTGTTTGACTGAGGTAACTTGATCTTGGTACTTGTGTACATTCATGCACGCCCAAAAACACTGCTATGCTAACAAGATCAGTTGTTTGACTGACGTAACTTGATCTCTTGGTACTAGTGTACATTCACGCACGCCCAAAAAACACTGCTATGCTAACAAGATCAGTTGTTTGACTGACGTAACTTGATCTCTTGGTACTAGTGTACATTCACGCACGCCCAAGAAACACTGCTATGCTAACAAGATCAATTGTTTGACTGAGGTAACTTGATCTCTTGTAACTAGTGTATATTCACGCACGCCCAAAAAAACTGTTGTGCTAACAAGATCAGTTCTTTGACTGATGTAACTTGATCTCTAGGTACTAGTGTACATTCATGCACGCCCAAAAAACACTGCTATGATAACAAGATCAGTTGTTTGACTGACGTGAATTGATCTATTGGTACTAGATTACATTCAAGCACGCCCAAAAATCACTGCTGTTCTAACAAGGTCAGTTGTTAGACTGATGTAACTTGATCTCTTGGTACTAGTGTACATTCACGCACGCCCAAAAAACACTGCTATGATAAAAAGATCAGTTGTTTGATTGACGTAACTTGATCTCTTAATACTAGTGTACATTCACGCACGCCCCAAAAACACTGCTATGATAACAAGATCAGTTGTTTGACTGACGCAACTTGATCTATTGGTACTAGTGTACATTCACGCACGCCCAAATAACACTGCTATGCAAACAAGATCAGTTGTTTGACTGACGTAACTTGATCTCTTGGTACTAGTGTACATTCACGCACGCCCAAAAAACACTGCTATGCTAACAAGATCAGTTGTTTGACTGAGGTAACTTGATCTTGGTACTTGTGTACATTCATGCACGCCCAAAAACACTGCTAGGCTAACAAGATCAGTTGTTTGACTAACGTAACTTGATCTCTTGGTACTAGTGTACATTCACGCACGCCCACGAAACACTGCTATGCTAACAAGATCAGTTGTTTGACTGAGGTAACTTGATCTTGGTACTTGTGTACATTCATGCACGCCCAAAAACACTGCTGTGCTAACAAGATCAGTTGTTTGACTGATGTAACTTGATCTCTTGGTACTAGTGTACATTCACGCACGCCCAAAAAAAACTGCTATGATAAAAAGATCAGTTGTTTGACTGACGTAACTTGATCTCTTGATACTAGTGTACATTCACGCACGCCCAAAAAACAATGCTATGATAAAAAGATCAGTTGATTGATTGAGGTAACTTGACCTTTGTACTTGTGTACATTTATGCACGCCCAAAAACACTGCAGTGCTAACAAGGTCAGTTGTTTGACTGACGTAACTTGATCTCTTGGTACTAGTGTACATTCTCGCACGCACAAAAAACACTGCTATGCTAACAAGATCAGTTGTTTGACTGACGTAACTTGATCTCTTGGAACTAGTGTACATTCACGCTCGCCCAAAAAAACACTGCTATGATAACAAGATCAGTAGTTTGACTGACGTAACTTGATCTATTGGTACTAGTGTACATTCATGCACGCCCAAAAAACACTGTTGTGCTAACAAGATCAGTTGTTTGACCGATGTAACTTGATCTCTTGGTACTATTGTACATTCATGCACGCCCTAAAACACTGCTGTGCTAACAAGATCAGTTTTTTGACTGACGTAACTTGATCTCTTGGTACTAGTGTACATTCACGCACGCCCAAAAAACACTGCTATGATAACAAGATCAGTTGTTTGACTGACGTGAATTGATCTATTGGTACTAGATTACATTCAAGCAAGCCCAAAAATCACTGCTGTGCTAACAAGGTCAGTTGTTAGACTGATGTAACTTGATCTCTTGGTACTAGTGTACATTCACGCACGCCCAAAAAACACTGTTATGATAAAAAGATCAGTTGTTTGACTGACGTAACTTGATCTATTGATACTAGTGTACATTCACGCACGCCCTAAAAACACTGCTATACTAACAAGATCAGTTGTTTGACTGACGTAACTTGATATCTTGGTACTAGTGTACATTCACGCACGCCCAAAAAAAACTGTAATGCTAATAAGATCAGTTGTTTGACTGACGTAACTTGATCTCTTGGTACTAGTGAACATTCATGCACGCCCAAAAACACTGCTGTGCTAACAAGATCAGTTGTTTGACTGACGTAACTTGATCTCTTGGTACTAGTGTACTTTCACCCACGCTCAAAAAACACTGCTATGATAAAAAGTTCAGTTGTTTGACTGACGTAACGTGATCTCTTGATACTAGTGTACATTCTCGCACGCCCAAAAAACACTGCTATGATAACAAGATCAGTTGTTTGACTGATGTAACTTGATCTCTTGGTACTAGTGTACATTCATGGACGCCCTAAAACATTGCTGTGCTAACAAGATCAGTTTTTTGACTGATGTAACTTGATCTCTTGGAACTAGTGTACATTCACGCACGCACAAAAAAAACTGCTATTATAAAAAGATCAATTGTTTGACTGACGTAACTTGATCTCTTGGTACTAGTGTACATTCACGCACGCCCAAAAAACACTGCTGTGCTAACAAGATCATTTGTTTGACTGACGTAACTTGATCTCTTGGTACTAGTGTACATTCACGCACGCCCAAAAAACACTGCTATGATAACAAGATCAGTTGATGGACTGAGGTAACTTGATCTTGGTACTTGTGTACATTCATGCACGCCCAAAAACACTGCTGTGCTAACAAGATCAATTGTTTGACTGACGTAACTTGATCTCTTGGTACTAGTGTACATTCACGCACGCACAAAAAACACTGCTAAGCTAACAAGATCAGTAGTTTGACTGACGTAACTTGATCTCTTGTAACTAGTGTACATTCACGCACGCCCAAAAAACACTGCTATGATAACAAGATCAGTTGTTTGACTGACGTAACTTGATCTATTGTTACTAGTGTACATTCATGCACGCGCAAAAATCACTGCTGTGCTAACAAGGTCAGTTGTTAGACTGATGTAACTTGATCTCTTGGTACCAGTGTACATTCATGCACGCCCCAAAAACACTGCTATGCTAACAAGATCAGTTGTTTGACTGACGTAACTTGATCTCTTGGTAATAGTGTACATTCACGCACGCCCAAAAAAACACTGCTATGTTAACAAAAGCAATTGTTTGACTGACGTAACTTGATCTCTTGGTACTAGTGTACATTCACGCACGCCCAAAAAAACACTGCTGTGCTAACAAGATCAGTTGTTTGACAAACGTAACTTGATCTCTTGTTACTAGTGTACATTCTCGCACGCCCAAAAAACAATGCTATGCTAACTAGATCAGTTGTTTGACTGACGTAACTTGATCTCTTGGTACTAGTGTACATTCATGCACGCCCAAAAAAACACTGCTATGCTAACAAGATCAGTTGTTTTTCTGATGTAACTTGATCTCTTGGTACTAGTGTACATTCATGCACGCCCCAAAAACACTGCTATGCTAACAAGATCAGTTGTTTGACTGACGTAACTTGATCTCTTGGTAATAGTGTACATTCACGCACGCCCCAAAAACACTGCTATACTAACAAGATCAGTTGTTTGACTGATGTAACTTGATCTCTTGGTACTAGTGTACATTCACGCACGCCCAAAAAAAACTATAATGCTAACAAGATCAGTTGTTTGACTGACGTAACTTGATCTCTTGGTACTAGTGTACATTCATGCACGCCCAAAAACACTGCTGTGCTAACAAGATCAGTTGTGTGACTGACGTAACTTGATCTCTTGGTACTAGTGTACATTCACCCACGCTCAAAAAACACTGCTATGATAAAAAGTTCAGTTGTGTGACTGACGTAACGTGATCTCTTGATACTAGTGTACATTCACGCACGCCCAAGAAACACTGCTATGCTAACAAGATCAGTTGTTTGACTGATGTAACTTGATCTCTTGGTACTAGTGTACATTCAGGCACGCCCAAAAAACACAGCTATGCTAACAAGATCAATTGTTTGACTGATGTAACTTGATATCTTGGTACTTGTGTACATTCACGCACGCCCAAAAAAACACTGCTATGTTAACAAAAGCAATTGTTTGACTGACGTAACTTGATCTCTTGTTACTAGTGTACATTCACGAACGCCCTAAAACAAAGCTATGCTAACTAGATCAGTTGTTTGACTGACGTAACTTGATATCTTTGTACTAGTGTACATTCATGCACGCCCCAAAAAACACTGCTATGCTAACAAGATCAGTTGTTTGACTGAGTAACTTGATCTCTTGGTAATAGTGTACATTCACGCACGCCCCAAAAACACTGCTATACTAACAAGATCAGTTGTTTGACTGATGTAACTTGATCTCTTGGTACTAGTGTACATTCACGCACGCCCAAAAAAAACTGTAATGCTAACAAGATCAGTTGTTTGACTGACGTAACTTGATCTCTTGGTACTAGTGTACATTCATGCACGCCCCAAAAACACTGCTATACTAACAAGATCAGTTGTTTGACTGATGTAACTTGATCTCTTGGTACTAGTGTACATTCACGCACGCCCAAAAAAAACTGTAATGCTAACAAGATCAGTTGTTTGACTGACGTAACTTGATCTCTTGGTACTAGTGTACATTCATGCACGTCCAAAAACACTGCTGTGCTAACAAGATCAGTTGTTTGACTGATGTAACTTGATATCTTGGTACTTGTGTACATTCACGCACGCCCAAAAAACACTGCTATGTTAACAAAAGCAATTGTTTGACTGACGTAACTTGATCTCTTGGTACTAGTGTACATTCAAGCACGCCCAAAAAAACACTGCTATGCTAACAAGATCAGTTGTTTTACTGATGTAACTTGATCTCTTGGTACTAGTGTACATTCATGCACGCCCCAAAAAACACTGCTATGCTAACAAGATCAGTTGTTTGACTGACGTAACTTGATCTCTTGGTAATAGAGTACATTCACGCACGCCCCAAAAACACTGCTATACTAACAAGATCAGTTGTTTGACTGATGTAACTTGATCTGTTGGTATTAGTGTACATTCACGCACGCCCAAAAAAAACTATAATGCTAACAAGATCAGTTGTTTGACTGACGTAACTTGATCTCTTGGTACTAGTGTACATTCATGCACGCCCAAAAACACTGCTGTGCTAACAAGATCAGTTGTGTGACTGACGTAACTTGATCTCTTGGTACTAGTGTACATTCACCCACGCTCAAAAAACACTGCTATGATAAAAAGTTCAGTTGTGTGACTGACGTAACGTGATCTCTTGATACTAGTGTACATTCACGCACGCCCAAGAAACACTGCTATGCTAACAAGATCAGTTGTTTGACTGATGTAACTTGATCTCTTGGTACTAGTGTACATTCAGGCACGCCCAAAAAACACAGCTATGCTAACAAGATCAATTGTTTGACTGATGTAACTTGATATCTTGGTACTTGTGTACATTCACGCACGCCCAAAAAAACACTGCTATGTTAACAAAAGCAATTGTTTGACTGACGTAACTTGATCTCTTGTTACTAGTGTACATTCACGAACGCCCTAAAACAAAGCTATGCTAACTAGATCAGTTGTTTGACTGACGTAACTTGATATCTTTGTACTAGTGTACATTCATGCACGCCCCAAAAAACACTGCTATGCTAACAAGATCAGTTGTTTGACTGAGTAACTTGATCTCTTGGTAATAGTGTACATTCACGCACGCCCCAAAACACTGCTATACTAACAAGATCAGTTGTTTGACTGATGTAACTTGATCTCTTGGTACTAGTGTACATTCACGCACGCCCAAAAAAAACTGTAATGCTAACAAGATCAGTTGTTTGACTGACGTAACTTGATCTCTTGGTACTAGTGTACATTCATGCACGCCCCAAAAACACTGCTATACTAACAAGATCAGTTGTTTGACTGATGTAACTTGATCTCTTGGTACTAGTGTACATTCACGCACGCCCAAAAAAAACTGTAATGCTAACAAGATCAGTTGTTTGACTGACGTAACTTGATCTCTTGGTACTAGTGTACATTCATGCACGTCCAAAAACACTGCTGTGCTAACAAGATCAGTTGTTTGACTGATGTAACTTGATATCTTGGTACTTGTGTACATTCACGCACGCCCAAAAAACACTGCTATGTTAACAAAAGCAATTGTTTGACTGACGTAACTTGATCTCTTGGTACTAGTGTACATTCAAGCACGCCCAAAAAAACACTGCTATGCTAACAAGATCAGTTGTTTTACTGATGTAACTTGATCTCTTGGTACTAGTGTACATTCATGCACGCCCCAAAAAACACTGCTATGCTAACAAGATCAGTTGTTTGACTGACGTAACTTGATCTCTTGGTAATAGTGTACATTCACGCACGCCCCAAAAACACTGCTATACTAACAAGATCAGTTGTTTGACTGATGTAACTTGATCTCTTGGTACTAGTGTACATTCACGCACGCCCAAAAAAAACTATAATGCTAACAAGATCAGTTGTTTGACTGACGTAACTTGATCTCTTGGTACTAGTGTACATTCATGCACGCCCAAAAACACTGCTGTGCTAACAAGATCAGTTGTTTGACTGACGTAACTTGATCTCTTGGTACTAGTGTACATTCACCCACGCTCAAAAAACACTGCTATGATAAAAAGTTCAGTTGTTTGACTGACGTAACGTGATCTCTTGATACTAGTGTACATTCACGAACGCCCAAAAAACACTGCTATGCTAACAAGATCAGTTGTTTGACTGATGTAACTTGATCTCTTGGTACTAGTGTACATTCATGCACGCCCAAAAAACACAGCTATGCTAACAAGATCAATTGTTTGACTGATGTAACTTGATATCTTGGTACTTGTGTACATTCACGCACGCCCAAAAAAACACTGCTATGTTAACAAAAGTAATTGTTTGACTGACGTAACTTGATCTCTTGGTACTAGTGTACATTCACGCACGCCCAAAAAAACACTGCTGTGCTAACAAGATCAGTTGTTTGACTGACGTAACTTGATCTCTTGTTACTAGTGTACATTCACGAACGCCCTAAAACAAAGCTAAGCTAACTAGATCAGTTGTTTGACTGACGTAACTTGATATCTTGGTACTAGTGTACATTCATGCACGCCCCAAAAAACACTGCTATGCTAACAAGATCAGTTGTTTGACTGACGTAACATGATCTCTTGGTAATAGTGTACATTCACGCACGCCCCAAAAACACTGCTATACTAACAAGATCAGTTGTTTGACTGATGTAACTTGATCTCTTGGTACTAGTGTACATTCACGCACGCCCAAAAAAAACTATAATGCTAACAAGATCAGTTGTTTGACTGACGTAACTTGATCTCTTGGTACTAGTGTACATTCATGCACGCCCAAAAACACTGCTGTGCTAACAAGATCAGTTGTGTGACTGACGTAACTTGATCTCTTGGTACTAGTGTAAATTCACCCACGCTCAAAAAACACTGCTATGATAAAAAGTTCAGTTGTGTGACTGACGTAACGTGATCTCTTGATACTAGTGTACATTCACGCACGCCCAAGAAACACTGCTATGCTAACAAGATCAGTTGTTTGACTGATGTAACTTGATCTCTTGGTGCTAGTGTACATTCAGGCACGCCCAAAAAACACAGCTATGCTAACAAGATCAATTGTTTGACTGATGTAACTTGATATCTTGGTACTTGTGTACATTCACGCACGCCCAAAAAAACACTGCTATGTTAACAAAAGCAATTGTTTGACTGACGTAACTTGATCTCTTGTTACTAGTGTACATTCACGAACGCCCTAAAACAAAGCTATGCTAACTAGATCAGTTGTTTGACTGACGTAACTTGATATCTTTGTACTAGGGTACATTCATGCACGCCCCAAAAAACACTGCTATGCTAACAAGATCAGTTGTTTGACTGAGTAACTTGATCTCTTGGTAATAGTGTACATTCACGCACGCCCCAAAAACACTGCTATACTAACAAGATCAGTTGTTTGACTGATGTAACTTGATCTCTTGGTACTAGTGTACATTCACGCACGCCCAAAAAAAACTGTAATGCTAACAAGATCAGTTGTTTGACTGACGTAACTTGATCTCTTGGTACTAGTGTACATTCATGCACGCCCCAAAAACACTGCTATACTAACAAGATCAGTTGTTTGACTGATGTAACTTGATCTCTTGGTACTAGTGTACATTCACGCACGCCCAAAAAAAACTGTAATGCTAACAAGATCAGTTGTTTGACTGACGTAACTTGATCTCTTGGTACTAGTGTACATTCATGCACGTCCAAAAACACTGCTGTGCTAACAAGATCAGTTGTTTGACTGATGTAACTTGATATCTTGGTACTTGTGTACATTCACGCACGCCCAAAAAACACTGCTATGTTAACAAAAGCAATTGTTTGACTGACGTAACTTGATCTCTTGGTACTAGTGTACATTCAAGCACGCCCAAAAAACACTGCTGTGCTAACAAGATCAGTTGTTTGACTGACGTAACTTGATCTCTTGTTACTAGTGTACATTCACGAACGCCCTAAAACAATGCTATGCTAACTAGATCAGTTGTTTGACTGACGTAACTTGATCTCTTAGTACTAGTGTACATTCATGCTCGCCCAAAAAAACACTGCTATGCTAACAAGATCAGTTGTTTTACTGATGTAACTTGATCTCTTGGTACTAGTGTACATTCATGCACGCCACAAAAAACACTGCTATGCTAACAAGATCAGTTGTTTGACTGACGTAACTTGATCTCTTGGTAATAGTGTACATTCACGCACGCCCCAAAAACACTGCTATACTAACAAGATCAGTTGTTTGACTGATGTAACTTGATCTCTTGGTACTAGTGTACATTCACGCACGCCCAAAAAAAACTATAATGCTAACAAGATCAGTTGTTTGACTGACGTAACTTGATCTCTTGGTACTAGTGTACATTCATGCACGCCCAAAAACACTGCTGTGCTAACAAGATCAGTTGTTTGACTGACGTAACTTGATCTCATGGTACTAGTGTACATTCACCCACGCTCAAAAAACACTGCTATGATAAAAAGTTCAGTTTTTTGACTGACGTAACGTGATCTCTTGATACTAGTGTACATTCACGCACGCCCAAAAAACACTGCTATGCTAACAAGATCAGTTGTTTGACTGATGTAACTTGATCTCTTGGTACTAGTGTACATTCACGCACGCTCAAAAAAACACTTCTATGTTAACAAAAGCAATTGTTTGACTGACGTAACTTGATCTCTTGGTACTAGTGTACATTCACGCACGCCCAAAAAAACACTGCTGTGCTAACAAGATCAGTTGTTTGACTGACGTAACTTGATCTCTTGTTACTAGTGTACATTCACGAACGCCCTAAAACAAAGCTAAGCTAACTAGATCAGTTGTTTGACTGACGTAACTTGATCTCTTGGTACTAGTGTACATTCATGCACACCCATAAAACACTGCTATGCTAACAAGATCAGTTGTTTGACTGATGTAACTTGATCTCTTGGTACTTGTGTACATTCACGCACGCCCAAAAAAACACTGCTATGTTAACAAAAGCAATTGTTTGACTGATGTAACTTGATCTCTTGGTACTAGTGTACATTCTCGCACGCCCAAAAAACAATGCTATGCTAACTAGATCAGTTGTTTGACTGATGTAATTTGATCTCTTGGTACTAGTGTACATTCATGCACGCCCAAAAACACTGCTGTGCTAACAAGATCAGTTGTTTGACTGACGTAACTTGATCTCTTGGTACTAGTGTACATTCACCCACGCTAAAAAAACACTGCTATGATAAAAAGTTCAGTTGTTTGACTGACGTAACGTGATCTCTTGATACTAGTGTACATTCACGCACGCCCAAAAAACACTGCTATGCTAACAAGATCAGTTGTTTGACTGATGTAACTTGATCTCTTGGTACTAGTGTACATTCATACACGCCCAAAAAACACAGCTATTCTAACAAGATCAATTGTTTGACTGATGTAACTTGATTTCTTGGTACTTGTGTACATTCACGCACGCCCAAAAAAACACTGCTATGTTAACAAAAGCAATTGTTTGACTGACGTAACTTGATCTCTTGGTACTAGTGTACATTCACGCACGCCCAAAAAACACTGCTGTGCTAACAAGATCAGTTGTTTGACTGACGTAACTTGATCTCTTGTTACTAGTGTACATTCACGAACGCCATAAAACAAAGCTATGCTAACTAGATCAGTTGTTTGACTGACGTAACTTGATATCTTGGTACTAGTGTACATTCATGCACGCCCCAAAAAACACTGCTATGCTAACAAGATCAGTTGTTTGACTGACGTGACTTGATCTCTTGGTAATAGTGTACATTCACGCACGCCCCAAAAACACTGCTATACTAACAAGATCAGTTGTTTGACTGATGTAACTTGATCTCTTGGTACTAGTGTACATTCACGCACGCCCAAAAAAAACTGTAATGCTAACAAGATCAGTTGTTTGACTGACGTAACTTGATCTCTTGGTACTAGTGTACATTCATGCACGCCCAAAAACACTGCTGTGCTAACAATATCAGTTGTTTGACTGACGTAACTTGATCTCTTGGTACTAATGTACATTCACCCACGCTCAAAAAATACTGCTATGATAAAAAGTTCAGTTGTTTGACTGACGTAACGTGATCTCTTGATACTAGTGTACATTCACGCACGCCCAAAAAACACTGCTATGCTAACAAGATCAGTTGTTTGACTGATTTAACTTGATCTCTTGGTACTAGTGTACATTCATGCACGCCCAAAAACACAGCTATGCTAACAAGATCAATTGTTTGACTGATGTAACTTGATATCTTGGTACTTGTGTACATTCACGCACGCCCAAAAAAACACTGCTATGTTAACAAAAGCAATTGTTTGTCTGACGTAACTTGATCTCTTGGTATTAGTGTACATTCACGTACGCCCAAAAAACACTGTTGTGCTAACAAGATCAGTTGTTTGACTGACGTAACTTGATCTCTTGTTACTAGTGTACATTCACGAACGCCCTAAAACAATGCTATGCTAACTAGATCAGTTGTTTGACTGACGTAACTTGATCTCTTGGTACTAGTGTACATTCATGCACGCCCAAAAAAACACTGCTATGATAACAAGATCAGTTGTTTGACTGACGTAACTTGATCTCTTGGTACTAGTGTACATTCACGCACGCCCAAAAACACTGCTATGCTAACAAGATCAGTTGTTTGACTGACATAACTTGATCTATTGGTACTAGTGTACATTCACGCACGCCCAAAAAACACTGCTATGATAAAAAGATCAGTTGTTTGACTGACGTAACATGATCTCTTGGTACTAATGTACATTCATTCACACCCAAAAAACACTGCTATGCTAACAAGATCAGTTGTTTGACTGATGTAACTTGATCTCTTGGTACTTGTGTACTTTCATGCACGCCCAAAAAAACACTGCTATGTTAACAAAAGCAATTGTTTGACTGATGTAACTTGATCTCTTGGTACTAGTGTACATTCACGCACGCCCAAAAAACAATGCTATGCTAACTAGATCAGTTGTTTGACTGATGTAACTTGATCTCTTGGTACTAGTGTACATTCATGCACGCCCAAAAACACTGCTGTGCTAACAAGATCAGTTGTTTGACTGACATAACTTGATCTCTTGGTACTAGTGTACATTCACCCACGCTCAGAAAACACTGCTATGATAAAAAGTTCAGTTGTTTGACTGACGTAACGTGATCTCTTGATACTAGTGTACATTCACGCACGCCCAAAAAACACTGCTATGCTAACAAGATCAGTTGTTTGACTGATGTAACTTGATCTCTTGGTACTAGTGTACATTCATACACGCCCAAAAAACACAGCTATTCTAACAAGATCAATTGTTTGACTGATGTAACTTGATATCTTGGTACTTGTGTACATTCACGCACGCCCAAAAAAACACTGCTATGTTAACAAAAGCAATTGTTTGACTGACGTAACCTGATCTCTTGGTACTAGTGTACATTCTCGCACGCCCAAAAAACACTGCTATGCTAACAAGATCAGTTGTTTGACTGACGTAATTTGATCTCTTGGAAATAGTGTACATTCATGCACGCCCAAAAAACACTGCTATGCTAACAAGATCAGTTTTTTGACTGATGTAACTTGATCTCTTGGTACTAGTGTACATTCACGCACGCCCAAAAACACTGCTATGCTAACATGATCAGTTGTTTGACTGACATAACTTGATCTATTGGTACTAGTGTACATTCACGCACGCCCAAAAAACACTGCTATGATAAAAAGATCAGTTGTTTGACTGACGTAACTTGATCTCTTGGTACTAGTGTACATTCATGCACGTCCAAAAACACTGCTGTGCTAACAAGATCAGTTGTTTGACTGACGTAACTTGATCTCTTGGTACTAATGTACATTCACCCACGCTCAAAAAACACTGCTATGATAAAAATTTCAGTTGTTTGACTGACGTAACGTGATCTCTTGATACTAGTGTACATTCACGCACGCCCAAAAAACACTGCTATGCTAACAAGATCAGTTGTTTGACTGATGTAACTTGATCTCTTGGTACTAGTGTACATTCATGCACGCCCAAAAAAACACTGCTATGCTAACAAGATCAGTTGTTTGACTGACGTAACTTGATCTCTTGGTACTAGTGTACATTCACGCACGCCCAAAAAACACTGCTGTGCTAACAAGATCAGTTGTTTGACTGACGTAACTTGATCTCTTGTTACTAGTGTACATTCACGAACGCCCTAAAACAATGCTATGCTAACTAGATCAGTTGTTTGACTGACGTAACTTGATCTCTTGGTACTAGTGTACATTCACGCACGCCCAAAAAAACACTGCTGTGCTAACAAGATCAGTTGTTTGACAAACGTAACTTGATCTCTTGTTACTAGTGTACATTCACCCACGCTCAAAAAACACTGCTATGATAACAAGATCTGTTGTTTGACTGACGTAACTTGATCTCTTGGTAATAGTGTACATTCACGCACGCCCCAAAAACTCAGCTATGCTAACAAGATCAATTGTTTGACTGACGTAACTTGATCTCTTGGTACTAGTGTACATTCATGCACGCCCAAAAAAACACTGCTATGCTAACAAGATCAGTTGTTTGACTGACGTAACTTGATCTCTTGGTACTAGTGTACATTCACGCACGCCCAAAAACACTGCTATGCTAACAAGATCAGTTGTTTGACTGACATAACTTGATCTATTGGTACTAGTGTACATTCACGCACGCCCAAAAAACACTGCTATGATAAAAAGATCAGTTGTTTGACTGACGTAACTTGATCTCTTGGTACTAGTGTACATTCATGCACGTCCAAAAACACTGCTGTGCTAACAAGATCAGTTGTTTGACTGACGTAACTTGATCTCTTGTTACTAGTGTACATTCACGCACGCCCAAAAAACGCTGCTATGATAACAAGATCAGTTGATTGACTGAGGTAACTTGATCTTGGTACTTGTGTACATTCATGCACGCCCAAAAACACTGCTGTGCTAACAAGGTCAGTTGTTTGACTGACGTAACTTGATCTCTTGGTACTAGTGTACATTCACGCACGCCCAAAAAACACTGCTATGATAAAAAGATCAGTTGTTTGACTGACGTAACATGATCTCTTGGTACTAGTGTACATTCACGCACGCCCAAAAACACACTGCTATGCTAACAAGATCAGTTGTTTGACTGACGTAATTTGATCTCTTGGTAATAGTGTACATTCATGCACGCCCAAAAACACTGCTATGCTAACAAGATCAGTTTTTTGACTGATGTAACTTGATCTCTTGGTACTAGTGTACATTCACGCACGCCCAAAAAAACACTGCTATGCTAACAAGATCAGTTGTTTTACTGACGTAACTTGATCTCTTGGTACTAGTGTACATTCACGCACGCCCAAATAACACTGCTATGCTAACAAGATCAGTTGTTTGACTGACGTAATTTGATCTCTTGGTAATAGTGTACATTCATGCACGCCCAAAAAACACTGCTATGATAAAAAGATCAGTTGTTTGACTGACGTAACATGATCTCTTGGTACTAGTGTACATTCACGCACGCCCAAAAAACACTGCTATGCTAAAAAGATCAGTTGTTTGACTGATGTAACTTGATCTCTTGGTACTAGTGTACATTCATGCACGCCCAAAAACACTGCTATGCTAACAAGATCAGTTTTTTGACTGATGTAACTTGATATCTTGGTACTAGTGTACATTCTCGCACGCCCAAAAAACACTGCTATGTTAACAAGAGCAATTGTTTGACTGACGTAATTTGATCTCTTGGTACTAGTGTACATTCACGCACGCCCAAAAAACACTGCTGTGCTAAAAAGATCAGTTGTTTGACTGACGTAACTTGATCTATTGGTACTAGTGTACATTCACGCACGCCCAAAAAACACTGCTGTGCTAACAAGATCAGTTGTTTGACTGACGTAACTTGATCTCTTGTTACTAGTGTACATTCACGCACGCCCAAAAAACGCTGCTATGATAACAAGATCAGTTGATTGACTGAGGTAACTTGATCTTGGTACTTGTGTACATTCATGCACGCCCAAAAACACTGCTGTGCTAACAAGGTCAGTTGTTTGACTGACGTAACTTGATCTCTTGGTACTAGTGTACATTCACCGACGCCCAAAACACACTGCTATGCTAACAAGATCAGTTGTTTGACTGATGTAATTTGATCTCTTGGTAATAGTGCACATTCATGCACGCCCAAAAACACTGCTATGCTAACAAGATCAGTTGTTTGACTGATGTAACTTGATCTCTTGGTACTAGTGTACATTCACGCACGCCCAAAAAAACACTGCTATGCTAACAAGATCAGTTGTTTTACTGACGTAACTTGATCTCTTGGTACTAGTGTACATTCACGCACGCCCAAATAACACTGCTATGCTAACAAGATCAGTTGTTTGACTGACGTAATTTGATCTCTTGGTAATAGTGTACAATCAAGCACGCCCAAAAAACACTGCTATGATAAAAAGATCAGTTGTTTGACTGACGTAACATGATCTCTTGGTACTAGTGTACATTCACGCACGCCCAAAAAACACTGCTATGCTAACAAGATCAGTTGTTTGACTGATGTAACTTGATCTCTTGGTACTAGTGTACATTCATGCACGCCCAAAAACACTGCTATGCTAACAAGATCAGTTTTTTGACTGATGTAACTTGATATCTTGGTACTAGTGTACATTCTCGCACGCCCAAAAAAACACTGCTATGTTAACAAGAGCAATTGTTTGACTGACGTAATTTGATCTCTTGGTACTAGTGTACATTCACGCACGCCCAAAAAACACTGCTGTGCTAACAAGATCAGTTGTTTGACTGACGTAACTTGATCTCTTGGTACTAGTGTACATTCACGCACGCCCAAAAAACACTGCTGTGCTAACAAGATCAGTTGTTTGACTGACGTAACTTGATCTCTTGTTACTAGTGAACATTCACGCACGCCCAAAAAACGCTGCTATGATAACAAGATCAGTTGATTGACTGAGGTAACTTGATCTTGGTACTTGTGTACATTCATGCACGCCCAAAAACACTGCTGTGCTAACAAGGTCAGTTGTTTGACTGACGTAACCTGATCTCTTGGTACTAGTGTACATTCACGCACGCCCAAAAAACACTGCTATGATAAAAAGATCAGTTGTTTGACTGACGTAACATGATCTCTTGGTACTAGTGTACATTCACGCACGCCCAAAAACACACTGCTATGCTAACAAGATCAGTTGTTTGACTGACGTAATTTGATCTCTTGGTAATAGTGTACATTCATGCACGCCCAAAAACACTGCTATGCTAACAAGATCAGTTGTTTGACTGATGTAACTTGATCTCTTGGTACTAGTGTACATTCACGCACGCCCAAAAAAACACTGCTATGTTAACAAAAGCAATTGTTTGACTGACGTAACTTGATCTCTTCGTACTAGTGTACATTCACGCACGCCCAAAAAACACTGCTATGATAACAAGATCAATTGTTTGACTGACGTAACTTGATCTCTTGGTACTAGTGTACATTCACGCACGCCCAAAAAACACTGCTGTGCTAACAAGATCAGTTGTTTGACTGACGTAACTTGATCTCTTGGTACTAGTGTACATTCATGCACGCCCAAAAAACAATGCTATGCTAACTAGATCAGTTGTTTGACTGACATAACTTGATCTCTTGGTACTAGTGTACATTCACGCACGCCCAAAAAACACTGCTATGCTAACAAGATCAGTTGTTTGACTGACGTAATTTGATCTCTTGGTAATAGTGTACATTCATGCACGCCCAAAAAACACTGCTATGATAAAAAGATCAGTTGTTTGACTGACGTAACATGATCTCTTGGTACTAATGTACATTCACGCACGCCCAAAAAACACTGCTATGCTAACAAGATCAGTTGTTTGACTGATGTAACTTGATCTCTTGGTACTAGTGTACATTCATGCACGCCCAAAAAACACTGCTATGCTAACAAGATCAGTTTTTTGACTGATGTAACTTGATATCTTGGTACTACTGTACATTCTCGCACGCCCAAAAAACACTGCTATGTTAACAAGAGCAATTGTTTGACTGACGTAATTTGATATCTTGGTACTAGTGTACATTCACGCACGCCCAACAAACACTGCTGTGCTAACAAGATCAGTTGTTTGACTGACGTAACTTGATCTCTTGTTACTAGTGTACATTCACGCACGCCCAAAAAACAATGCTATGCTAACTAGATCAGTTGTTTGACTGACGTATCTTGATCTCTTGGTGCTAGTGTACATTCAGGCACGCCCAAAAAACACTGCTATGATAACAAGATCAGTTGTTTGACTGACGGAACTTGATCTCTTGTTACTAGTGTACATTCACGCACACCCAAGAAACACTGCTGTGCTAACAAGATCAGTTGTTTGACTGACGTAACTTGATCTCTTGTTACTAGTGTACATTCACGCACGCCCAAAAAACGCTGCTATGATAACAAGATCAGTTGATTGACTGAGGTAACTTGATCTTGGTACTTGTGTACATTCATGCACGCCCAAAAACACTGCTGTGCTAACAAGGTCAGTTGTTTGACTGACGTAACTTGATCTCTTGGTACTAGTGTACATTCACGCACGCCCAAAAAAACACTGCTATGTTAACAAAAGCAATTGTTTGACTGACGTAACTTGATCTCTTGGTACTAGTGTACATTCACGCACGCCCAAAAAAACACTGCTGTGCTAACAAGATCAGTTGTTTGACAGACGTAACTTGATCTCTTGTTACTAGTGTACATTCACGCACGCCCAAAAAACAATGCTATGCTAACTAGATCAGTTGTTTGACTGACATATCTTGATCTCTTGGTACTAGTGTACATTCACGCACGCCCAAAAAACACTGCTATGATAACAAGATCAGTTGTTTGACTGACGTAACTTGATCTCTTGTTACTAGTGTACATTCACGCACGCCCAAGAAACACTGCTGTGCTAACAAGATCAGTTGATTGACTGAGGTAACTTGATCTTGGTACTTGTGTACATTCATGCACGCCCAAAAACACTGCTGTGCTAACAAGGTCAGTTGTTTGACTGACGTAACTTGATCTCTTGGTACTAGTGTACATTCACGCACGCCCAAAAAACACTGCTATGATAAAAAGATCAGTTTTTTGACTGACGTAACATGATCTCTTGGTACTAGTGTACATTCACGCACGCCCAAAAAACACTGCTATGATAAAAAGATCAGTTTTTTGACTGACGTAACATGATCTCTTGGTACTAGTGTACATTCAAGCACGCCCAAAAAAACACTGCTATGTTAACAAAAGCAATTGTTTGACTGACGTAACTTGATCTCTTGGTACTAGTGTACATTCACGCACGCCCAAAAAAACACTGCTGTGCTAACAAGATCAGTTGTTTGACTGACGTTATTTGATCTCTTGGTAATAATGTACATTCATGCACGCCCAAAAACACTGTTATGCTAACAAGAGCAATTGTTTGACTGACGTAATTTGAACTCTTGGTACTAGTGTACATTCACGCACGCCCAAAAAACACTGCTGTGCTAAAAAGATCAGTTGTTTGACTGACGTAACTTGATCTCTTGTTACTAGTGTACATTCACGCACGCCCAAAAAACAATGCTATGCTAACTAGATCAGTTGTTTGACTGACGTATCTTGATCTCTTGGTACTAGTGTACATTCACGCACGCCCAAAAAACACTGCTATGATAACAAGATCAGTTGTTTGACTGACGTAACTTGATCTCTTGGTACTAGTGTACATTCACGCACGCCCAAGAAACACTGCTATGATAACAAAATCAGTTGATTGACTGAGGTAACTTGATCTTGGTACTTGTGTACATTCATGCACGCCCAAAAACACTGCTGTGCTAACAAGGTCAATTGTTTGACTGACGTAACTTGATCTCTTGGTACTAGTGTACATTCACGCACGCCCAAAAAACACTGCTGTGCTAACAAGATCAGTTGTTTGACTGACGTAACTTGATCTCTTGTTACTAGTGTACATTCACGCACGCCCAAAAAACGCTGCTATGATAACAAGATCAGTTGATTGACAGAGGTAACTTGATCTTGGTACTTGTGTACATTCATGCACGCCCAAAAACACTGCTGTGCTAACAAGGTCAATTGTTTGACTGACGTAACTTGATCTCTTGGTACTAGTGTACATTCACGCACGCCCAAAAAAACACTGCTATGATAAAAAGATCAGTTTTTTTACTGACGTAACATGATCTCTTGGTACTAGTGTACATTCACGCACGCCCAAAAAAAACACTGCTATGTTAACAAAAGCAATTGTTTGACTGACGTAACTTGATCTCTTGGTACTAGTGTACATTCACGCACGCCCAAAAAAACACTGCTGTGCTAACAAGATCAGTTGTTTGACTGACGTAATTTGATCTCTTGGTAATAGTGTACATTCATGCACGCCCAAAAACACTGTTATGCTAACAAGATCAGTTGTTTGACTGATGTAACTTGATCTCTTGGTACTAGTGTACATTCGCGCACGCCCAAAAAAACACTGCTGTGCTAACAAGATCAGTTGTTTGACTGACGTAATTTGATCTCTTGGTAGTAGTGTACATTCATGCACGCCCAAAAACACTGTTATGCTAACAAGATCAGTTGTTTGACTGATGTAACTTGATCTCTTGGTACTAGTGTACATTCACGCACGCCCAAAAAAACACTGCTGTGCTAACAAGATCAGTTGTTTGACAGACGTAACTTGATCTCTTGTTACTAGTGTACATTCACTCACGCCCAAAAAACAATGCTATGCTAACTAGATCAGTTGTTTGACTGACATAACTTGATCTCTTGGTACTAGTGTACATTCATGCACGCCCAAAAAAACACTGCTATGCTAACAAGATCAATTGTTTTACTGACGTAACTTGATCTCTTGGTACTAGTGTACATTCACTCACGCCCAAAAACACTGCTATGCTAACAAGATCAGTTGTTTGACTGACGTAACTTGATCTCTTGGTAATAGTGTACATTCATGCACGCCCAAAAAACACTGCTATGATAAAAAGGTCAGTTGTTTGACTGACGTAACATGATCTCTTGGTACTAGTGTACATTCACGCACGCCCAAAAAAACACTGCTATGCTAACAAGATCAGTTGTTTGACTGATGTAACTTGATCTCTTGGTATTAGTGTACATTCATGCACGCCCAAAAAACACTGCTATGCTAACAAGATCAGTTTTTTTACTGACGTAACTTGATATCTTGGTACTAGTGTACATTCTCGCACGCCCAAAAAACACTGCTATGTTAACAAGAGCAATTGTTTGACTGACGTAATTTGATCTCTTGGTACTAGTGTACATTCACGCACGCCCAAAAAACACTGCTGTGCTAACAAGATCAGTTGTTTGACTGACGTAACTTGATCTCTTGTTACTAGTGTACATTCACGCACGCTCAAAAAACAATGCTATGCTAACTAGATCAGTTGTTTGACTGACGTATCTTGATCTCTTGGTACTAGTGTACATTCATGCACGCCCAAAAAAACACTGCTATGCTAACAAGATCAGTTGTTTGACTGACGTAACTTGATATCTTGGTTCTAGTGTACATTCACGCACGCCCAAAAAACACTGCTATGATAAAGTTCACTTTTCGTTCGTCCGTACGACCCTCCTTCCTTCCCTCCCGTGATGCGATGCGCTGTGTTGTTAAAAATGTCGCCGGTTGCGAGCGAGCGAGCGAGCGAGCGAGACGGAAGTTTCGCGTGCATATTATGTGATATTATACATTCCGCGTCTGTTGCCCAACGTAAGTTTTGGTTGTCTCGATGTGTAGGTAAATATGTACTGATGTCGATTGATGCAAATGGATATTGGATAATAACCCCACATTTTTTTAATACACAACGAAAATGATTTCTGTCGCCCCGTTAGCCCGCCAGATGTCGTCAACGACTACAACCCAATTTCATTTGCAATGTCCGCACAGCTTTTCGTCACTAACCCTAACCCTTAAACGCAATGTGGCGCCACTGTAGTGACGTCATTTTCCGCACCGGTAGCGCCACTTAGAACTGCCAAAACCACTGTTGACTGCAAGGATGGCGCAATTGTAAGTCGTGACACCTTATAGACATAGCCATATAGTCAATAGCTTACAACTACAAGTACATATATTATCTTCAAGGTGGCGCCACCGTAGGTAAAAACCGCGAAGCAGAAACATGCTTCATACATGTCATATATCTAGTTAATAAAGTGCTTCATATATGTCATATATCTAGTTAATAAAGACGGATGGCTTTTGTTAACATTGTTTAATTAACACAAATTACATGATCGAAATATGGACGACAACTTCCGTTTCACGCTTCCGTGTCACATGAAATGTTTCGCACCACATTATATGACATCTCCCTTTGTAAAAGTTGTCTAACTAAAGTTCGTGGTATTCAGTTCTAGTACACAGTTCTAGACATAGTCCTTTGTATATTGCGGTGGTTTGACTTCTCGTCCACGTCGGGGGTTGACTCATCTTGGGTAGTCGCGATGGTTGACTCATCTCGGGTGGTTGCGATGGTTGACTCATCTTGGGTGGTCGCGAAGGCTGACTCATCTCGGGTGGTCGCGATGGTTGATTCATCTCAGGTGGTCGAGTTGGTTGACTCATCTCAGGTGGTCGCGATGGTTGACTCATCTCGGGTGATCGCGATGGATGACTCGTCTCGGGTGGTTGCGATGGTTGACTCATCTCAGGTGGTCATGATGGTTGACTCATCTTGGGTGGTCGCGATGGTTGACTCACCTCGGGTGGTCGCGATGGTTGAGTCATCTCGGGTGGTCGCGATGGTTGACTCATCTTGGGTGGTCGCGATGGTTGACTCATATCGGGTGGTCGCGATGGTTGACTCATCTCGGGTGGTCGTGATGGTTGACTCATCTTGGGTGGTCGCGATGGTTGACTCACCTCAGATGGTCGCGATGGTTGACTCATCTCGGATGGTCGCGATGGTTGAATCATCTCGGGTGGTCGCGATGGTTGACTCATCTCAGTTTGTTGCGATGGTTGATTCATATCAGGTGGTCGCGATGGTTGACTCATCTTGGGTGGTCGCGATGGTTGACTCATCTCAGGTGGTCGCGATGGTTGACTCATCTCGGGTGGTCGCGATGGTTGACTCATCTCGGGTAGTCGCGATGGTTGATTCATCTCGGGTGGTCGTGATGGTTGACACATCTCAGGTGGTCGCGCGATATCTCTAGTTGCCGTGGACGCGTTATAGACATTGTTCGGAGCTGTCGCTTGCATTGTACGAAACAGCTCGCGTCGTGCCATTGGTAAGCCATAGTTGCGGTTTATGTGCATCCGATTGCGACGGTATCGCGTTCTGTCATCAGTCTCAACTACTACCTCCTAGCGTCCAAAAATAGTACGATCACAATATATTGGGGTTTGATCTCTTGGTACTAGTGTACATTCACGCACGCCCAAAAAACACTGCTATGTTAACAAGATCAGTTGTTTGAATGAAGTAACTTGATCTCTTGGTACTAGTGTACATTCACGCACGCCCCCAAAAAAACACTGCTAATTTAACAAGATCAATTGTTTGACTGACGTAACGTGATCTCTTGGTACTAGTGTACATTCACTCACGCCCAAAAAACACTGCTATGTTAACAAGAGCAATTGTTTGACTGACGTAACGTGATCTCTTGGTACTTTTGTACATTCATGCACGCCCAAAAACACTGCTGTGCTAACAAGATCAGTTGTTTGACTGATGTAACTTGATCTCTTGGTACTAGTGTACATTCACGCACGCCCAAAAACACTGCATTGCTAACAAGATCAGTTGTTTGACTGACGTAACTTGATCTCTTGATACTAGTGTACATTCACGCACTCCCAAAAAACACTGCTATGCTAACAAGATCAGTTGTTTGACTGACGTAACTTGATCTCTTAGTACTAGTGTACATTCATGCACGCCCAAAAACACTGCTGTGCTAACAAGATCAGTTGTTTGACTGATGTAATTTGATCTCTTGGTACTAGTGTACATTCACGCACGCCCAAAAAACACTGCTATGATAAAAAGATAAGTTGTTTGACTGACGTAACTTGATCTTTTGGTACTAGTGTACATTCACGCTCGCCCAAAAAACACTACTATGCTAACAAGATCAATTGTTTGACTGACGTAACTTGATCTCTTGGTACTAGTGTACATTCATGCACGCCCAAAAAACACTGCTATGTTAACAAGATCAGTTGTTTGACTGACGTAACTTGATCTCTTGGTACTAGTGTACATTCACGCACGCCCAAAAAACACTGCTATGCTAACAAGATCAATTGTTTGACTGACGTAACTTGATCTCTTGGTACTAGTGTACATTCACGCACGCCCTGCTAGCAGTTACACAATCTGTGGACAATTTGTTCCATTCATTTATTGTCCTCTGTGAGAACGAGTGCTTCCTGATGTCCAATCTACATTGATCCTTTACTAATTTTACCTCATGTCCTCTAGTTCTGCTATCCTTCTTGAGTGAGAAAAACATATTTCTATCAATATTTTCATACCCATTCAATATCTTAAAAACTTCAATCTGATCTCCTCTTAACCTTCTTGTCTCTAGAGTTGTTAAACCACATTCTTTCAGGCGTTCTTCATAACTAAGGTATCTCAGTTCTGGAATCATTTTAGTTGCTCTCCTTTGTATGCGTTCACGCGTATCTATATCCTTCTTACGATATGTTCTCCATGCTTGTATACAGTATTCTAAATGAGGTCTAACTATTGCTTTATAAAGAGGTATAATTAACTTTTTTCCCTTGTATGTTATGTTTCTTCTAATCAATCCAAGAATTTGATTACCCTTTGAAGCTGCAATACCACACTGCTCTGAAACTTTAATATCAGCGCTTATTGTAACTCCTAAGTCCTTTTCTTTTACAGTAGTACCCAAAACAGTATCTCCCATTTTATAGTTTACATTCAAGTTCCTATGTCCTGTATGTAGGCATTTACATTTCCCAAAATTGAACAACATCTGCCATTTCTCAGACCATTTCACTAATCTGTCTAGATCGTTTTGTAAATGTTGTTTATCACCTTTAACCTTTCTAAACAGTTTTGTGTCATACGCAAATTTCAGTACGTTACTTGTTATACTGTCGTCCAAGTCATTGATATAAATTAAGAATAATATAGGTCCTAATACTGATCCTTGAGGTACCCCACTCAAAACCGATTTCCAATTTGAAACTTCTCCATCTACTACAACTCGTTGTCTTCTGTCAGTCAGCCATTGTTCTATCCAGTCAGTTATGCTATCCCCGATACCATGGGCTTTTAATTTAAGTAGTAATCTTTGATGTGGCACTTTGTCAAAAGCTTTCTGAAAATCTAAGTAGATAATATCTACTGGCGATCCCACGTCTATCCACTTAGTGATTTCTTCCAAAAAACATAACATATTTGTTAAGCATGACCTCGCTTTAAGGAATCCATATTGAGATGAATTTAATAATTTATGCTTAACGAGGAAGTCCACCATATGGTCTTTAATTAACCTTTCTAATAATTTACAAATCACTGACGTTAAACTCACTGGTCTGTAATTCTCTGACTTATTTCTCGAAACCTTTTTAAATAATGGTATGATGTTTGCTTCTTTCCATTCAAACGGAACAACTCCCTCTTTTAATGACAAGTTGAATACTCTTGCAAGTGTTATACTGATTTGTTCTACTGTTTCCATTAGTAATTTTGGAGGAATACCATCCACTCCCGGTGATTTGTTATCCTTCATTGCCTTTATTTTTTTAGCTACCAATTCTGGAGTTACAACTAACGGACCTAAATAGTCAGATTTAGCTCCCTGAAATTTAGCATCAGCAACTGGTAATGCACTAATATCTTCTTTGGTAAACACTGAACTGAAGTAACCATTTAGGTCTTCCGCCATTAAAAACCCCTCTGATATTATATTTCCAGCATTGTCTTCTAGAGGTCCAACATTGTCTTGTACGTTTTGTTTACTCCTGACATATGCATTAAAACTCTTGCTGTAATTTTTTATGTTACATGCTAGTTTTTGCTCATAGCTTCTTTTATATTGTATGATTTCAGTTGTAGCTGCATTAAGTGCCTCTTTGTATTTTGCATAGTCTTCGTCCTTTCTGGTACGCCTATAAACCCTCCACATAGTTTGTTTTAGCATTATTTTTCTAATAGCCTCTTTTGACAAGTGTTTCTTTCTACACCGTTTTCCTTGCTTTTGGAAGGGAACAAATTTATCGATGATACTCTCAATTTCATATATTAGAATATTCCAACATTCAATTGCGGTCTTATTCATCAGCATGTTATTCCAATCTAGCTTTGCTAATTTTTTTCTCATATCTTTGTAGTTACCTTTGTGGACATTTCTCTTGTACGTTTTCTTATTTTTACTTTCTGATTTTACATTGATGTCAACATGTATTTGATTATGGTCACTATTACCCAATGGTTCAAATATTTTTACATTGTCCACTAATTCTTTTTGTGATGACAAAACTATATCTAATACATTTTCTCCCCTGGTTGGTTCTAGTACGTGCTGAGTAAGAAAGCTATCCTGGATTAAAAATATAAATTGTTGGTCCTCAATCCCTGTGCTCTCTAGAGAATTCCATTGTATGTGTCCATGGTTAAGATCTCCCATTATGATACATTCCCCTTTACTAACTTCCTTTATAGCGTTTTTTTATTTTTGTGTTGTCCTCTTCGCTTATGCTTGGACTTCGGTAAACTAATCCAATAGTTAATTTTTAAATTCCTGAAACAATTTTGCACCAAACAGCTTCATCGCAATCTGCTCCCCTTCCTAGTTTTATTTCATAAGCCTGAATAGATTCTTTAACATATAAAATAACTCCCCCGCCCCTTCTTCCTATTCGATCTTTCCTAAACATTACGTATCCTGTCAGTCCTAATTCAGCATCTGTTATATCTATGTTGGCCCATGATTCAGTTATACCAATTATGTGAGGGTCAATATCTTCTACCATAATGTTTAATTCGTTTTTCTTATTTACTATGCTCCATGCATTTAAACATACGCATCTATAACCTTTTTTAGAGATGTTTTTCGGATGATTTGATATTGGTTTATCTGTGCTAGTGGCCTCTTGTTCTGCTTGAGACACCTCTAGGTAACCCCCCTGCACTTCTAGTTTAAAGAATGTTTACTTCCAAAAATATTTGTCATTGTACCCAAGTCACTATCTACTGCTGCTGAAAGTTTGTCCGCGAATACTGCCGCCCCCTTTCCACTTAAATGAAGCCCATCCTTCATGTACATATCAGCCCTCCCAACAAAACTTCCCCATAAATCCACAAATCCAACTTCCTCTTCCCTACATAGCTTCTGGACTAACATGTTAATTGCCATCCCCCGACAATTTCGATATTTGTGACCCCTCCTGCCCATTACAGTTAAAATCCCTGACAGTATTACCTGCTCAACCCGCGTCTGTTTTAGTGTTCTGACCAACTGCCTATATTTCCTAACTATGGCAGTTGTACCCTCCCTCTCTACGTTATTTGTCCCTACGTGTACTAAAACAGATCCACCCTTATCCGAGCCTACGATGTTTTTTACCCTCTCAGTTATCGCCTCTATTTTGGCTCCAGGCAAGCAGACCACCACATCATCTCCCTTGTTTAAGACTCTGTCGGTCTTCCTAACTATCGATTCCCCCACAAACACCCTCGCTCTCTTCCTCACCCCCTCTATCACTGCTGCAGAATAACTCTTCCGTTCGATCCCCTCCATCACATTCTGTCCTGACCCCTTCCCTCCTGTCTCCCCCACTTCCCACTCCTTTGCTCTTGTCTCTCCCACTCCCCTCTCCTTCACTCCGGTTGTTTTCCCTCCCATCTCCCCCACTCCCTTCTCCTTCCCTTCTGTCTCCCCTACTCCCCTCTCCTTCACTCCGGTTGTCTTCCCTCCCGTTCCTTTCCTCCCGTCTCCTTACATCCCGTCTCCTTACGTCCTGTCTCCCTAAGACCTGTCACCTTCCCTCCTCTCAGCTTCCTCCCAGGCTGCGGTGAGCTCTCCCTAGCATCTCTTGTGTCTTTCCCCACTTTATCATCTACTGTTCCCCCACCGGAACTACTGGCACAACCCCCCTGTTCCCTTCCCACCATTGCCACAACGAGCAGCCTCAGCTCTTCCAACTCCACCTCTAGTGATGTAAAGATTGATGGGGCTGCCTATTTCTATGATTTAACTTCTGTTAAATCAGAACAAATTTGGAAACGTTCTGCTAGGTTCTTGTTAATGGCCACAGAAAAGCTGAGATAAAGATAAATGGCTCACTCGGAAAGTAATGTTAAAAAATTTAGAATTTTGACAAAAGTGAGCTATGTTGCTTGGAATTGTCACTGTTGATTGTGGAAATACAGTTTAACGAGCTTGGCCACCCAAAACGGCTATGGATATATATATATATATATATATATATATATATATATATATATATATATATATATATATATATATATATATATATATATATATATATATTAATATATATATATATAATATATATATATATATATATATATATATATATATATATATATATATATATATATATATATATTCCAGGCGACACAGCTCTTGTTTGCCAAAATTCTAAATTTTCGAAAATGATATGGCATGACGAATAATATTTAACAGTATTGTGAACTTTCTTTGTAACAAAAATGAACTGTAGATACGCCTATGATGTTTAGGAATTATCTCCCATCGTTTGCCACTAAAACTGCTCCACTGTATATTTTATAGGATTTACTATATCTTCTCTAACCTTTTAACAGTAAAGCTGATCCATGAGTGTGTCGATGATCTATCAACAAAACAACTGAATTTGTTTTAGTTTCTTAGAATTTTAACATTGCAATTAAGCCTTACTTAGTAAATCAATGAGAGTGTAGGCCTCAATCTGCTCGTATTCTTGGACACGCAAGTCGCGAATGTAGATATTCAGCTCCAGGAAGTTGTTACTGAAACACATTCAGTCGAAGGTGTGAATGTTTGATTCATTACGACAAACAATAAACGAATGTGTGTATTTTACCAATAGCTCAACATGACCACGGTTAATATCAATTGATATCACAATAACAAAGTCCCAATGAAATTTGGTTAAAGCGTTATAATTGCATTTTAATGTATATTTTGTTGAAAAAAAGACACTCGATAGTTACAGAGTGGGTGATAAAGAAATTGCACAGCTATGCTTATTGTTGAAATAAAACCTTGCTGATGACTAACTTATTGTTGAAATAAAACCTTGCTGATGACTAACAAAGTTCAGACTATCATAAAAACAAATTATCAAACCTTTGTCAGCAAGCTAAATTAAATGAAAGTGTATGTTTGACTATTGGCGTCTAGCCAATGTTATGTTACAAACAATACGAAGTAATACATCCAAATTCCCTGCTCTAGTCCTCTTCAAATTCTTTTATTTTATATAAATACGTGCGATAGTACCATATGTTGCGGTTGCGCTTATGATTGACACATTAGAGGACTGCGTGAAGAGAGATTTGACAGGAGGGGGAAGGGAGTTGAGAACTAGAGCGAGGGATATGGGGAGAGGCGGCGGGTGGTGCAGACGGTAGTTAAACGGGATCAGAGACGAAGAAATCGACGCACAGTATCGATGCCAGCCTCACTCAATACATCAGGGAAAGCAACACCTACAGGCTAACAACACGCCAGACTCACTCAATACATCAGGGAAAGCAACACCTACAGGCTAACAACATGCCAGACTCACTCAATACATCAGGGAAAGCAACACCTACAGGCTAACAACACGCCATACTCACTCAATACATCAGGGAAAGCAACACCTACAGGCTAACAACATGCCAGACTCACTCAATACACCAGGGAAAGCAACACCTACAGGCTAACAACACGCCAGACTCACTCAATACATCAGGGAAAGCAACACCTACAGGCTAACAACATGCCAGACTCACTCAATACATCAGGGAAAGCAACACCTACAGGCTAACAACATGCCAGCCTCACTCAATACATCAGGGAAAGCAACACCTACAGGCTAACAACACGCCAGACTCACTCAATACATCAGGAAAAGCAACACCTACAGGCTAACAACATGCCAGACTCACTCAATACATCAGGGAAAGCAACACCTACAGGCTAACAACATGCCAGCCTCACTCAATACATCAGGGAAAGCAACACCTACAGGCTAACAACACGCCAGACTCACTCAATACATCAGGGAAAGCAACACCTACAGGCTAACAACATGCCAGACTCACTCAATACATCAGGGAAAGCAACACCTACAGGCTAACAACACGCCATACTCACTCAATACATCAGGGAAAGCAACACCTACAGGCTAACAACATGCCAGACTCACTCAATACACCAGGGAAAGCAACACCTACAGGCTAACAACACGCCAGACTCACTCAATACATCAGGGAAAGCAACACCTACAGGCTAACAACATGCCAGACTCACTCAATACATCAGGGAAAGCAACACCTACAGGCTAACAACATGCCAGCCTCACTCAATACATCAGGGAAAGCAACACCTACAGGCTAACAACACGCCAGCCTCACTCAATGCATCAGGGAAAGCAACACATACAGGCTAACAACATTAATTATGATGTTATTCAAATTCGCTTTTTTACCAAAATGTCTAGTTTTGTCAAAAACGTGCTGATTTCTACTGGACTATTATGGCTGGATGTGAGCATATTATTTAGTAGATGCTCACATTGACGCCCAGGAAAAGCCGTAACTACACAATATGTAATGTGTTAATGCGTAGATTTGCAGGTCGTCCCTGTGGAGGAGGCCGTTTGTTTGCTGGCTCTATTAGAAGCTGTGTAGTTATGGATGTTGCTGTTCTTAGCTATATACAGATGCGAAATGTTTATATGACACAAACATACCTGAAAAAAGTTCCGTCCAATCGAGACTTTCGAAGGAAAGATGCCATCTTGTTCTTGAACGTGGTTAGTTGCCATAGGTTAGAGATATTCGTGAATTTGTTCGACGGTATGAGTTCACTGACTTCATGTAGGCAATCCCCATAGAGATTGTAATCATGTCGTAGTATCCTTCGATAGATGGTGCTGTTAATGTTACGCATGAAATAGTTTTCCATGGCAGTTTTCTCGTCATCGGAAGCTCTGTTGTACTGATCATATTGTTTAGTGCACCATGGAACCAGCAACGAATCAAGACATGCGTAATTATAGAATATGCACATGTATCTTCCCCATGTGTCCACAATGGTGATCAATTTACGAACATTTGTGGATGATTTCTTAACCGAGTCTTGATATTTGTCAACCAGTTTCGTTATTTTGGCCGACGTAAACACGGCAGCAAGGGATAATTTACTAACTTTTCTTTCATTCTTCAAGTTATACAAGTATTCACTAATTTTATAAGTCACGTGTGAACGATTGTAATCATCCCAGTGATTCAACATATTTTTATTGTTATATTCATCATAGTTCTTGTAAATCATATACTGATAACGGTTGCCATCGACCCAGTTTTCTTTAAATTGTTTGATATTATTCTTAATATTTATAATTCGCTGAAGCGGTTGTCGTATGACTAGTGACTCGTACAAGTTCATGTCCCTGCCGTATTCGACTGAAGCTTCCAAGAACCCTTTGCAATTTAAAATTATTTCTTCTACGTGACCATCAGCGATATAGCTACGAAACAACCCAGCGATGTTTTCCATATATTTCGTAAGGTGTCTTCTGAGTCGAGTGTACGTCTGATTTATTTTAATGTTTTGGGGGAACAATCCTTCAGTTATATATAGCGAGTCGTAACTGCCATTCGGTGTAGCCAAAGGGATGGCATTACTGTAAGCGTCGTGCACTCGCTCTATGTTGTCTGAAGCTCTTTTCGAAGCGATGAGCCTTTCTTCTAGACGCAGCTGTACGGCTGCTCGCCAAGGTTTTTCCTCACTCGTGTTAGCCGAATGGCTGAGTATTTGAGAGAGCTCGAATGAGTCAGACATGCAATCATACAAATTCATGCTGTCCCAACCGGCAATAAAATCTCTCTGTAAGACTTCCTGCATCTTGTGCATTCCCATTTCCATTATAAACTTGTAAACGCCATATAATTTACTTAGTACTTTACGGGATCGAGTGTAAATATTTGAATACTTTGATTTTGAAGCTCCATAAATTATTTCGAACGGACTCACTCGGAGAACTCGTTTCACCTCCTCTATGTTAGCTCGCCGTCTGTCTGGCAATATACGCTCCTTCGTGTCGAGCGATTCTTTCAACTTCTTCTGCGTTTTCTTGAGGAATTTTGCAGACAAATCGGATCGGTTTTCGCGGTTCTCGTTGGCGGGTGTATAAGTCATGGACGATTCATAAAGCACTATATCACAATCTTTCGGGCACACGCACTTGGCAGACGGATTTTCGTTAAATATTTCTGAAACGCAAACGTCGCTTTCAAATGTTACGTACACTTTTGTAGTACATGCTGCAAACTTGTAATTCCAATTAGGTAATTGCTTTTATGTGAACGTTTAAATTGCGTAATTCGCACTAAATCAAGAGTCCATATGACGCGAGATTGTTAGGGGAAGGTAGTGTTAGTTGAGCCACAGGAAACGACAACTGCTATAGTTACTTTGTACCACCCCGTGGTTGTTAGAACACGATTGACTTTCAATAAGCGCCATGTCAGCTGAAAGTATGGTTTTTGATGTTTTTAGAAACTTTCGGTGAACTTGATTAATTTCTTCTGGTGAGTAAACTATCCGTACGTGAAGATACTTTAGCGTATGTGCACTTACGAATGGTTTAATTACGCACAGGGAAGAATATGATATTATTTACATCACTTCGCGCATTAATTATAATTTTATTTGAAAAGGTTAATGTCGGTTTAGTTGAGCAGCGGGTAAGGAACGAAAATGAGTGTTCACTACCAAGGAATTAAATTTTCCTTGCAAGCAAATTGGGATATCGGATAGCTACACAGTAACTTATTACATGTTAGTTACATTGTTTGTGATTGGCCTATATTAATTAAATGTGCTGATTTATTAGTTAATTATTATCAACAAACCCTGCCTTCCCCAACTTCAAGCTGCCAACATTGTAGAGATTTCGCGTTCTTGAAACCTGGATTAGTGGTACACACATATAAATAGACAGGTAGGGTAGGACAGGTAGGGTAGGGTGGGGCAAGGAACCCTTCTTGAAAGGAAATCATATGCGGTAGAGAATCACTCAGGTAAATATCGTCTATGCGCAATGAATGATGTATAGTTCATCATCATATATATATTCCGTGTGTTGAAATTATTGACGTACCCGGTGTCTCTGTAGGCGTTTTAACGGATGTTTTTATGGTGGGGCAAGAAGCCCACCCACGGGGCCAGAAGCCCCCCTCTGGGCATTTACAATATTACAATTCCTTTATTTGAATATTATTTATCATGCATCACACAATCGATTATACGCCACTACAATAATCGTAATAGCGTATTGTGTGCATTCACTTCTTGTGTCTCAATTTGGTTAGGACGATTTAAAAATATTTTAAAACGATTTATTGGTAAGGCGGTGGTTTACGTTTTCTGCAACTGCTCTTTAATAAGATGGACGAGATGACATGTGGCTCCATTTGGCTATCTCTACATTCTTATTTTTGGGCCTGATGTCTATATGGAGAGGATAGCCATTTATCTCGAAGGGACGTCTTGCCCCACTTTACCTTTCAGTTTGTTTTTAGAAAAGTGTTCCGACTTCTAAGTCTGCGTCCCACGGGAATCTCTATTTTGGACGTGCACGGTAATTGTCCAAACATAAAAAACGAGGTACGTACAATCGATATTTGTTTCACTTCGTCTTTCAACCAATCGCAAAACATCGATTTGGGAATGCACATATCATCGCAATGCACCGGGACAACGATGGTGTGAAAACTAATGGACCCACACCTAATATGTGCTGACTCCTATAAAAAAAAATTAAAGTTAATATCCTCAGGAATCAGTAAAAAAAAAGTGTTGTAATGTTATCCGGTCTGTACCAAAATCATCAAGATATGTTGCTAAGTTACCCGATGGATTGTCATATTTCAATATCCGCTTACCTATCGCTGGCAGCAGGCAGCTTAAGTATCGGGAGATGTTACACACGGGCGGTTCGTCTGCAATCAATAGTAGGAGAACATGTAGCAAGCTGACAAATGGGGCCAGTTGCAAATAGTATAAACAATTTAAAACAGGGAACAGCTGGCAGCACCGCGCAATTATCTAATGAAGTACACACACACACACACACGCACGCACGCACGCACGCACGCACGCACGCACGCACGCACGCACGCACGCACGCACACACACACACACACACACCCACATACACACACACACGCACACATGCATAGTGATCGATACGGGGACATTAGCAATTTTTACGCAAACTGCAAGTGATAAAAAAGTTGGTTTCTGAAATTGCAAAACAAAAATTCATTTAATTAAACAATTTAAGACCTGGCTGTACACGTGTATCTACGACATTCCAAATATATCCACATTTAATTTATTTAAGATATATGCAAAAATATGTGCCTGTGTATAACATATTTTGCTTGTGCATTGCTTAGAGTAAATTCAAGGTCTAACAAATGGCCTGCAGGGGCAAGTTGAGTGGGACAAGTTGAGTGGGGCAAGTTGACGAGCGACGAACTATAGCTAGGAATTGTAACCTGTACAAAAAAAGTGCATATATATTAGGATAACTTGCACTCAAACGCCGAGCATCCCAGCGGATGACAACACACAAGATGTGGTGTTCTAGGCATACTAGTATGAAGTTGAAGATCCCTTAACCAAAATTGTTTCCTGTGTTGCCAGTACATCGAACGGTGGCACAGAAGTTGCTACAATTACGAAGGACACACATAGTTGTCAATATACATAATTTAACTTGATAACTCATTCAGGATTTTCTATTGGCAATTTGCACCAATGTGAAAGTCATATTACCACAAGTGTGAGGCAAGATGGCGAATTTTGCTTAATAATGACTTAAACAAATTATTTCTCGCTCTACCTTTAATTGTTAAATGTGATTATCTTGAAAGAAAGTACACGTTTCTCTTTAAGATGTGTAATCCATTTACTTGTTTCAGTGAACTACTTTGGTGTGTCACATGCATTGGATCTTATTTTCAATTGAAAAATTGTTGCAGGCTATCGGGCAACAATTTATTATTTGCTTTATACGTTACACTGTAAATTATAAATTGTATTGAGTCATATAGCAAAGGAATACCTTTATAAAAAATATTGTATTATATTGCCATCAAAAAATATTGTATTATATTGCCATCGCTTTTGAACTCAGGCAATGTGTTGTATTAAAGCGAATCAAAATTAATTGTGTTGGGGCTATTGTAACGAAATAATGCTTACTCCCGGCTATCACAAACAACTGTATGCTCCCTTGCTGTCATTGCATTGAAGTAATTGCCTGTCGGTCGTTCTGACTTGTGACGATTAAAATGTGTGCTTATTATATACCACTTGTCGTGTATATCGTTATAGCTATGCACCTAAAGGACATAATACAAATTAACCATGTGCAACTATAACGAAGAATATCGCCAGTGATTTACTGTGAATATTTTCTAAAAGTGGGAGATTTCTGTTGATGTGTCCGGTTGACTGAAGGCTGACGCGTAAACCAGTGTTACTGATCAGTACATGCGCAGTTCTACGAAATTAGGGTAACTTAGACTACGCGTGACGTAGTAAGTGTGGCCGGTATAACCAAAGCAACATCTCAAGTAAACGTGCTATTTTATTAGAAAGAGGAATAGTTTAGTAAACAAAGACCAAAATATGTTATATAAGTTGAGTTTGGACGCAACGAGCATGGCTATATCGTATTGGCAAGAACATGGCCATATCGTATTGGCGAGAACATGGCCATATCGTATTGGCGAGAACATGAATAGATGCATACAATCAGCATGGCTATATCGTATTGGCAAGAACATAAATAGATGCATACAAATATATGTCCATTTGGCGAGCGAATGTTGCTAGACTTCGACACTCGTGACGTAGGGTTATCTAAGAGTATGGCGTGACCCGTAAAATTAAGATGTGTATTCATCAAGGTTTTCGTAGTAAATCTCTTCCGTGATATTCTGAATTGTAGTTGCAAGTTGTTATGTTTTTTTATAATCATAGCACATCTTCATGAACTATTAACCTGTATCGGCGAAAGATGGCATATAGTAATCTCTGCATCCACACGTGTCAACAACGAAGTCAGTGACGCATTCCCTGTAGCAGGCTGCCTGCGAGTAACGACTGAAGTAGCGCAGCTTTTTGTGTCTCACACAGTCTCCGTATGGTGGCGGCAGGTTGGTCTCCTACAATATCAACATTCAACCGACGAATGGCTACGAATACCAACACAAACCCAATATATGAATGTGTGTCTCAGATTGATTGGTTATTTGTGTATCTTGTTATCACATTTATAATTAATTCGTTTAGTAATTGTCCGCATAAATTCAACAGCAGCAGAAGATGCACTTTTTGCGAGAACAACTGGGTCCACATAATTACAGGAACAAAGAAGGTGGGTGAATGACGTGAGTGAATAGGTTTGGATACCATTCAGCTTAACAAGAAGAATAGTGAGAATTCGGATTGTGAGTACAGGCGGTGAGAGCATAGCGCCGCAAGTAGTATTGCAGAGATTAACATGATAACGCATGTGGCATGTGGAGCCCGGAACCACACCTAAGAAGGCGACCCCTGGCGCATAGTGACAACTTTTCAAAACCTGGTGAGCAGTTTTGATTCTAGTGGCATCCTTGGCGGGTAGTCTTATGAATTATTTTTTTCGTAAAACAGTGCATCTAACGCTTAGTACTCAATTTGCGTGTTAATACCGTCTATTATCGCCCGTTGCACGTTTGCTGTTGTGAATGCGCAAGAACCAGCTTCCAGATAACAGCGTATAATTATGGGCAATTTCATTGAAAGCAAAGCAAACAAGACAATATCACACAAAATTGCTTCCCTTGTGTGGCATCTGGCCTAACCATTCCCTTCGTTGTTTTCTGGCAGTTATCGCCTTCGTCAACCAAATATTTAATAACTCGTTCATTCAACGAACTGCCCCTAGCGAGTACAACCGTAAAACTTTACTTATTTTCAACTCTAGAAGCGCTCCGTCGACCAAATTCATTCGATAGTCATTGTGTCTTCAGGCTACACGGTCCACATCTCCCTTCATTCACCGCCCTCCCACTACCCTTACATTGACTACCATCTGACTGTCCCTAGTATTTTAGTTAATCGTGGTGTACTTTCATTTGCGAAGTATTAACAAAATAGCTAAGTAACAAAGTGGCAAATATCTGTTCAACTAACATTATAGTGTCGTTGTAAATATGCATCTAGTCGTCAAGTTCAAACTTTATACCACTAACGAGCACAATCGTAATTTTTTGACATACATTCAATCCAATAAGCACCCTAATCTATTGAAATAACTAAACCTATCGAGCACAAGCTTAACACTTTGACCTAAGAAGAATATAGATACGCCTGAACGCATACAGAGGAGAGCAACTAAAATCATTCCAGAACTGAGACACCTTAGACACCTGAGACACCTCGTTCTCACAGAGGACAATAAATGAATGGAACAAATCGTCTATGGATTGTGTAACTGCTAGCAGCGTGAATATGATTAAAAATAAGGTTGACACACATCTCAGGAAGGCGGGTTATATGTAGATGAACACTGTTGGACTCTCGATAAGCCAATGACGTCATTGTCCACTTGCTATCTGGGCCTTTGGCCTGGATGGCAAATCTTGTTAAAAAATAAACAACCTACCAAAACTGTTGCTGATGTCATAGATTGAATATATTATAAACAAGTTTTAAATTGTTGCGTGCGAAAGCGTTAGTCATGGTGTGGGTGGCGTCTTTTTTTTGGCAAAGTCGTTAGCTTAGCGTAGCAATTGTGTGTGATGGCCAAAGACCAGTAATTTTTTGCTATGCTTTCATTGAAATAGGTCGCGTACGTTTCCACTAGATGTCACCACTTTAGAAAGCGGGTGGTTGCACATTCGTAAAAGGAAACGTGCAACGGACTAAAATACACATTTTTAACAAGCCAATTAGTTCGGTAACTTAGCATTAGGGTTGCTTCTCCTTGCAATATTTACTACGTCTCTACTCGCCAGAGGGAATTTTTAATGAGATTTAAGGATATTAAATAATTCTTATTATACGTTTTGTTTTTAAAATTGCAACTGTTATATATATAAAAAACAGCTTTCAAACAATGTGTCTGCACTCGATTTTAGTAAATGCAATTTTTCTCAAATATGGTGTCGTTGTCGCCGGGCTCCGGGATTCTCCGGGCAAACGTGGAACTCTCCGGGCCCCTTCGTCTAGTTCATAGGCTTTTTGACAGTACATTTTCAATAATAAAACAACTTTATATGTGGAGCCGGGAGCCACACCCGGGCTGGACTTAGCCACCTAAGGTGCCGCGGCGAGGCGCTACCTGCCAGAAAACGACGCGGTAAATGTCCGTTAGGGTGTACCGCTATACGTCATATCACATAAAAGTGTAGCAATTGTATGTGTATGGTGGTGCAACGAGGCGCTAATTGCCAGAAAACAACACTGTAAGTGTCCGTTAGGCGGTGATGCCAGACTCCACATACCAAATAAGAGAGGCAATTTAGTTTCATATTATCTTTTTTGCTACGCTTTCATTAAAATAGGACACATACGCTATCCCATAGGTGTCGCCATTTTAGGAAGCGCGTGTCCCACAGAAAACGAGCAATGGCCGATAATAGACGTTTTAAAAACCCTAATTAGTTCGGCAGCTAAGTGTTAGGTGCACTGTTTTACGAAAAAGTAGTTGATAGATTATTCGCCAGGGGTGTCACTAGAACCAAAACTGGTAACCAGGCGTTGGTGGACAGGTGCCTGGATGTGGCTCCGGGCTCCACATGTCTCATGGGTATCACGAAGACCTCTACTGCCGCAGGAAATTAAGATGGGGAGGCTGCGTTAAAAGTGATGTGAGAAGGGGGAGGAGCACGACAAGTGGATTGAGAACGTTGCCAATACGCTGAAATGGAAGGGATAACAACCTGAGCGTTGCAGAAGTATAGTGACAAGTGTCACCTCTTTATAAAGGGAAGAACACATACTCTCGTATACGGGCCTGTTGCCACCATTAAAAGCAAACCAACATGGAACTTACTTTAGAGACGCTTACTTCAACAGATGCGTGCGCTCCTGCTGGGACGATATAGACAAAGTCCTCTAGTTGAGGTATGGCATCTTGGCTGTGCAGAAGAAGTTTCAGTCCCGGTTCATTGTGTGGACCGTTCATGTATTCGTACTGTTCTATATTCAACACCAGCTGCAATCCATGCTTCACTCCTACAGAACACCAACCGTTTTGATGGTGTAATAGTCAAGTGGATGCAATAGAAACAATGCAATTTTAGTTATTATATACTTCATGAATTCTGATGAAACAAAGAAGGGACCTGATTAATAAAACGGGAAATGTAGATTGTTTACAAGCCTCACAATGCAACTGTAAATGCTAGTGTTAGATAGGGTTGTTTACCAGTTGTGTTGATCATGGAGTCGGGACTAGTCCGGGCGTTGAACGTGTAGCACACTCCAGCATCAGTCACTGTCAACTTGAAATCTTCGTTGCTGCATGACGATGTCTTCCATCGACAACTATTGAGACAGTAATATGTCGGTGGAGGTGATTATGGAATAAAACAAATAAATATCGTACTATTATGCCATGACGTTTCTAATGCTTGGTTGGCGATGGTTACTAAGATATAGAAATGTACCGAATAAGCATTTTTCAATAACCTTTCACTTCCTTGCACCCGCTTCAGTTCCACTAAAATTGCCACACAGGACATGATGGGGCAGAATTATGGGAGGCCAGTTGGCCTGAGTGGGGGGTAAATGAACTGATATATAATTATATAAATTAACTTATATATAATATATATTTATGTGATATATACATATTATATATATATATATATATATATATATATATATATACATATATATATATATATATATATATATATATATATATATATATATATATATATATATATATATATATATATATATATAGAGAGAGAGAGAGAGAGAGAGAGAGAGGGCGAGAGAGAGAGAGAGAGGGCGAGAGAGAGAGAGAGAGAGGGCGTTTCTTACATGCAAAGTGAGAGGAAAATGCCCCATTACATTACTATCGTTATCAATATCGCCATAGTCATCGTTGCACGTAATATTCAGTTGCACGCATATGTAATAGTCACCAGGCTATATAAACAAACTCACGACGCAATCATATCTTCCTTGCTGTGTGCATGTTGTAGGTAGACATCAAGCATTGATTGGTTTCCGACGCCCCACTTTGCATAGTTGAAAGTGGAGATGTTTTTTTCGTTGTACATTTCGTGCAACCAACGGTACGAGCCTTTCTCTGCTGCTGTAACTAGTCTGCAATAAGCGCCGCTAAGTATTAACTGAAGTCAAACGAGTTATAAGTCACCAATCCCTTCTAAGTGTTAACTGAAGTCACACGAGTTATAAGTCACCAATCCCTTCTCAAACTAAATATATTCAATAAAGAAAAATACAAAATTGCATTAACAATTCACTTATAAACGTATTACATTGGTGCTTGTGCTATTAATACATTAACTTAATTTTACATCATGTTCAGTTAAACGTTTATAAAAAAGCAATAACTAACGACAACTTGAATGTGTTAAACTTGGCAGCTGAGTTATTTAATTTGTTAAGCTGTTCCATGTTTCTATACCTTTCACAGTAAGTGAAAATAGACTGATGGCGTTGTTTATTTGTTTAACATAAAAACAGTTTGCATTGTCTGGTACCATAAATGTTTATACCTGCGGTTGGTTTAAAGAATGCTTCGACACGACCATTTATAAAGTGAATGTTTGCTATATAGAATATAATCATAGTCTTGTCTGTAGCTAAATCATGACTTTTAAGCATTTTTGAGGTATGGAAAAATAAAGATGTATAATCATGGTAATTTATTTCACAAATAAATCGTATAGCTGTTTTGTTGCACAAATAGTTTCCTGGGTCTAGATTGGTACGGACCTCCCCATATCTGACAGCAATGTTACTTATGTGATTCAACAGGTTATTGATATATTGTGTGTAACGTTTGACAATCATTGTTCGATACTATTGTTTCAACCAGTTTTGCTTGTTCTCTCCATGTTAAATTTCCATCAATGGTTACTCCAAGGAATTGTGTATGTGTTACCTTCTCAATGGTTGTTCCATTCAAAACTATATGCGCACATGTTCTCTGTTGCTTTATATTGTTAAACTGTGTAATAAACACAATTCACATTGAGCGATAATTTGTTATCTCGGAACCACAGGTCTAGTTGTTTTAGTTCGTTGTTAACTACATTGGTTACATCACCAATGTTACTTGCCGAGTAAAAAGTTTTAGTATTATCTGCAAATAGAATAATTTGAAATAGTTTTGAAACATCACAAATGTCATTTATGTACAAGATATCATTTATGGGACAACATTGAACCTTGATTTCCTTTAATTCGGAGTTACTGATGTTTTGCAATATGCTGTGGTCAACGGTGTCGAAAGTTATTTTTAAAATCGATCAAGGCACCAAACGTACTTTGAAATGTATCCATTGCAACCGTAACCTTTTCGACAAATTCAGTTAGAGCTAGTGAGGTCGAATGTTTACTTCTGAAGCCATACTGCTCGTCTGACAATATGTGTTGTACCTCAATGAACGATGTTAGCGTTTTGTTGATTTTTTTTTTTTATTGGAATAGATAAGTATATAATTAGAAACTTAAAAACTACTTTCATGCTGATCTCATCGTGTCTGTGTGTAGTTTTACATTTGCTCCCAGACATAATGTCAAGTATTCTTGCTCAGTAACTGGGTGTATATACAACGACTGTGATGCGCTACTTGCTACGTCAATCAGTGGACGTTGTTCCTGGGCAGTGTTCTATATTTGATTAATTGGTACCTATGTCAACAAACAGTTTGTAGAAATGGTTAGCTATATATTTCTTTCTTTCTCTCGATTTTCACCAACACGAAATTCTTTCAAATATTTTGTTTCAGATTCTCTTTTATATGTTATGTTTTTTAAGAATTGTCCAAATGTCTCTTGTGTTAGTTTTTGCAATCTTCGATTTTCATCCAGTAATATTTCTTCTTTTCTAGATGTAAGAGTTTTGTTATATCTAGTTTTTGTACATTTATAAGGATTTTCTGTTAATTCTGACCTATCTTTTAGAAACGCTAAGTACACGATAGTTTTCTTTATGCTGGCATATTTTAGCCTTCTTGTTAACATGTGTTTATCATTCCGTTTATCCTTTCCAATGTACGTTGTTATTTTGACAGGACAGGCATCGTTGTAAGTATTACTTAGTACTTGAATACAGCGGCGCGGAAACGTTAAATTAGGGTTTCACTCGTTCTTTACAGTTTCCCAGTGATATAATTTAGATCGTGCTCAAGTCTGTTTAGCGAATCTTCGTCTAATCTTCTTTATTTAACTGTTGGTTCTTCACGATTAACCACGTAAGTGCTGTTCTCACACATAAATAAAATTGGCATACGATCTTTAGCATCGCTTAAAACAATGCCGCAAGTAGTAGCTTAGTGAGTAAGGCCCATCAAAACAGGCCTCCATGTTTCGGAGGAAACTAAAAATAGACATAGGGGTAACATTTGTGTGTTGAGAGTATGAGTAAATTAATGTAATAACGCTCACTGAATATCAGCGCCTCCTAGCGGTAGTATGACGGTACTAGTGTGTCCCTGGTGGCGCCCCTACGGCGAGGGGCGGCGGCGGTGGAGGATGAGGATGGGGCTTGATTATTCACTTTAGTAGTTATATTTATTACGAGAGTGAACGAGGCGGGTGAACCTGAGTTTGTTTGAGGACTAGTGGCGCCACTGCCAGATGTAATGGTAAATAAGTAATTTAAAAATATTCAAGTTAAAATGTTATAATATAATGTTAATTATGTAATTTAAAAAAAAATAAAATGTCGGGGGCGGCGGCGGCGTCGGGGGCCTGAGTATTCACTTTAGTAGTTCAAATTATGACGAGAAACGAACACAACACGGTAGGGTAAGAGTGCACATTTAATTTTTATTGATGAGACATAATGCAATGGTAAATATGTAAATTTAAAATAGTAAATTTAACATGATATGATATAATGGTAAAAATGTAATTGGAGTGGTGGACGGCCCCGCTTGTCCAGCAATGATGTCGGTCTGCGGACAGGCGGGGGTATTAGACATTGTGAAATGGCTTGCAACTCCTCCATCACATGAACCCATAGGAGTCTATTGTCTTGGAGTGCTGCTTCATCGTTACAAGCGTCAGTCCAGTCTTCCGTTTCAGCAAAACCATCATCATCTGCAGCCAGACGATATGGCGTGGTGACGTATATCTTATACGTCATAACGTTGATCCAGCGCGTTCTATGATGGCTACAAGGAAACGAAAACCTGAGTGAGACACGAATATGAAACGATAGAGCAGGCGTTATCAAGCAACGAGAGATGGAATTCGACCCGACTAGCAGTGAACAAGGCCGGATGCTTTTTATCGCTAGACCGACACCGTCAACCAAGCCAGTAGGCGAAACTAGGTCACACGCGAGACGCATAGTCAAACGTTATATGAACACAAAACCAAACATAAACTTATTCAATAGTAGCAGTAATGTGTTTGGAATTAATAACAGTATTAACACTATGTATTAAATCGAATTACTAACAGTATTAACGCTATGTATTAAAGCGAAACCATGGGTGTTCAATGTTATAGAGTCTTTAAGAGTTAGCATTCATTCAAACTACGATATTTATAGTAATACATATATACTTACAAACGATCCATGAGTTGAAATAACTCCGTTCCGATGTCTTTGTTCACAACAAGCAAGTCAGTGAATAAGCCAACGGTCGACGTCATCGTCGAGCATCAGCAACAACAAGTGAGTAGGCGATATATGCAGCAATGTCGGTAGGTGTAAAGAAATGACTAGTATCGGCACTCTTATATAGCATCCTATACATATGGCAGACGGCTGAGGTAAGCCACACAGAACAATATCTCATCAATGATATGTGATAACCGTGTGAGAGAGAAGTGAGAGACCGTTGGTGAGAAAAACGAGACCATTAATGAAGGCGACAAACACGAGGTCGCCGTACAGAGTAATATATCATCTTCAATGATATGTGATAACCGTGTGAGAGAGAAGTGAGACACCGTTGGGGATAACAACAAGACCATTAATGAAGGCGACAAACACGAGGTCGCCATACAGAACAATATATCATCAATGATATGTGATAACCGTGTAAGAGAGAAGTGAGACACCGTTGGGGACCACAACGAGACCATTAATGAAGGCGACAAACACGAGGTCGCCACACAGAACAATATCTCATCAATGATATGTGATAACCGTGTGAGAGAGAAGTGAGAGACCGTTGGGGGCCACAACGAGACCATTAATGAAGGCGACAAACACGAGGTCGCCATACAGAACAATATCTCATCAATGATATGTGATAACCGTGTGAGAGAGAAGTGAGAGACCGTTGGGGATAACAACAAGACCATTAATGAAGGCGACAAATACGAGGTCGCCACACAGAACAATATCTCATCAATGATATGTGATAACCGTGTAAGAGAGAAGTGAGACACTGTTGGGGACCACACCGAGACCATTAATGAAGGCGGCAAACACGAGGTCGCCACACAGAACAATATCTCATCAATTATATGTGATAACCGTGTGAGAGAGAAGTGAGACACCGTTGGGGACCACAACGAGACCATTAATGAAGGCGACAAACACGAGGTCGCCACACAGAACAATATCTCATCAATGATATGTGATAACCGTGTGAGAGAGAAGTGAGAGACCGTTGGGGACAACAACAAGACCATTAATGAAGGCGACAAACACGAGGTCGCCACACAGAACAATATCTCATCAATGATATGTGATAACCGTGTAAGAGAGAAGTGAGACACTGTTGGGGACCACACCGAGACCATTAATGAAGGCGACAAACACGAGGTCGCCATACAGAAAAATATATCATCAATGATATGTGATAACCGTGTAAGAGAGAAGTGAGAGACCGTTGGGGACCACAACGAGACCATTAATGAAGGCGGCAAACACGAGGTCGCCGCCTATTCAACCAGCATTGAATGCATTATTATATTAGAGTGCGGCGACATCTTAAAATCAAAACATCAGAATGTGCCGCACTACAAGCTTCAGAGGAGTAGGACATTTCCTCTCTATTTTCTATGTATGCAGCATCAATGTGTGGAATATCAGTAGAAACAATCTATGTTTCATATCGATGTTGAGACAGAAGATAAACTTCTAGCCACACGGACAGGACTCCATGCGAAATACCTCAGCAAGACAATCAAGCAGAAGGACCATTTGCGCGAGACATGGAACACACAGAGACGATCGGTGATGTATGCAATTGTGCGTATTAAATTTCGTAACGTGGGACTATGTCTGTTAGACACATAATTGTGGCCATTGATAGACTCTTTAAGAAGCAGGGAAGGTTATTGGGGTTTCAAAAATAATGCTCGACCATGGGAGAATATGCTTGGTGAAAGTCTTATGCAAGTGTGTCAGAGCATTCGACACCAGTCAGATCCAGACACCGCCAGACGATCACATCAGCGTCCGAAGGCCAGCGCGTGACACAGCGCCCAGACGATTACACCAGTGTCCAAAGGACAGCGCGTCAGGCGGTTAGAGAAGAAACCTGGCATCAACAGCACAGGCAACCCTATATAAGCCCGCCAGATCAGTGTGTTATATCCGCTCTCTCTCTCTATCTCTCTCTCTCTCTCTCTCTCTCTCTCTCTCTCTCGATTGACAACTTGAAGACTCGACTGCAGCCCTCTCTCCTCGATGCCACGGCCGCCCGGCAGCTGCAGCAGACACCACCGATGGACTTGACGCGTCTGCAGAACGAGATAGGAAATGGAAAGTATATATTTTAACGTCAGTTACCATTGTTACGTGTGCCACGCAGGAGAAATACATCCTGTATACATCGTGTAAGGAATGTCTGTAAGGTGTACTTATGATTACTTTTGTTCCGTCCATCTATGGCAAAGGGTCCCACTTACTGATTCGCCCTACAGGTGCTACTATCCGACGTGGAAGGAGCGCAGTTGTGGGGTGTAATGTTTGATTATGCGGCGACAAAAGTACTGGATTTCGATGCCAACTGGTACAGAGCACTTAAGTCAGACTCAGTGCGATATAGCGCACTGTCTATCCTACGTGGGTCCCGTGTCATGACCACCATTAAGAAACGCCAAAGCGGCGAGTATGTGAAAAACACCGTGGAAGTGATAGTACCTCCACACTTGTCGTTTTTTTTAACAAACGAGCAACGATGAAGCTATGTGTTCCAGCAAAGAAACAGTACAGTAATGGTTAGATATGAACTCCGCTGATAGTATAATATTCACGTCAGCAGCGTCTAGTCTATCCTCTCCGGCATCACTCATAATCCTGTCAGACGGCGACGATGATATGCAGAATGGTGAGATCGTTATATCACCAGAGAGAGTAGCAACGATAACATGGAGGCAACGGTGCGTACTACAGATGAAACTGAACAGCGGGCGGAGCGCATGGCAAAAGATCAGACCTTTTATGCAGAGTTAGAAGAAGTCCTTGTGCGCCATATATGTAATGAGGTGTGTCGCGTGTTGAGTCTGTCGCAACACGTATTGCACTGGTCTCTGGAGGGTTGGAAAAAGAGGATCGATGGCAGACGAAGGCAACTCGATATAGCGGACAGGGTGATCGAGACACTACGCATTCGTCCTATTGGTGGGGTGACGATGACTGTCCACAACCAACCCATGTACACGACGACCAGTGCAACTGCGATATCCCAACGTAAATGTATTGTATGTTCGTGTGGCAGCTACATCAACCTGTTCACCTCGACCGGTAAGGTGTGGCAGCTTCATCAACCTGTTCACCTCGACCGGTAAGGTGTGGCAGCTACATCAACCTGTTCACCTCGACCGGTAAGGTGTGGCAGCTACATCAACCTGTTCACCTCGACCGGTAAGGTGTGGCAGCTACATCAACCTGTTCACCTCGACCGGTAAGGCTACACCTTCTTCGGTTTCGACCTGACCCCCGTCGCGTGCCATGGTGCCTGCTTCCACCTCGTACAAAAGGGCAATCTGCGCATCGAAATTCATTTCCCTGATGCGCTGTTGACCTATGTGAACTTCATCGCCTACGCCGAGTTCGAAACTGTGCTGGAAATCGCCATTGTCGCAACATCATCTACGACTACTGAGACGATGTACACCCAGATCGCAAGACTACTTGCGATCGACCCGTGTACCCGGTCGATCTTTCGCGGCGTCGTACCCAAAGATGGACTGCCCGCGACGATCGACGAACTTCCGGTCGCCTTCGTGTGCAACACCGACGACGGTGATTACTTCTGCTCGTACGACCTGCCGCCACAACACGCTGCGTTCCGCACCTTCATGAACAAGTTTCGTTGTAACGGCTATCCGAGGAGAACGTTTGTGCAAATATTCGGCACCGATTTAGTGAATAATGATTGCGGCGTATTTGGTTGGCTTAAAAAGCTCAGACGGGGTAGACTGTACTTTCGCCTATCTTACATCGATTGCGCCACTGGAATGGTGGTAAACACCCGCAAATGACCGCATCGTCACCCTTGAGCCTCTGGCGGGTGGTCAATACCCCTAATTTCGAAACCTCTGGCGTGGTGGTAAACACCCACAAGTCAAGTCATCATCATCATCTTATATACTCGTGCTAGTTGTAGTGAAATTACACGCTACCCTCTTGTAACATGCTTGTGTTGATCAATAAAATACGTGTGCACTCATACCCTACCGTGTTGTGTTGGTTCATCATAAAACACGAACTCCTCCAATCAGGGGCCGCCGCCGCCGCCGCCGCCGCAGGCGGGGGCGCCACTCTCGTAATAAATTGAACTACTAAAGTGAATACTCAGGCCACCGCCGCCGCCGCCGCCCCCCGCCACCAGGGACACAATAGTACCGCCGTACTGCCGCTAGGAGGCGCTGATACTCAGTGAGCGATATTACATATATTTACCCATATTCTCAACACACAAATTTTACCCCAATGTCTATTTTTAGTTTCCTCCAAAACATGGAGGCCTGTTTTGATGATCCTTAATCACTTTGCTACTACTGCCGCACATAATCACTGGTATAACCAAGAGTTGAACATTTGATCAAGGAAATATTTTAACTCAGCTCGCTTCGCAGTGCAGTAGATATGTATTGTAATCAAGACATATCTATCAAATTTTACTGCTGATATGTCCTGGTACGAATAAAAGATTGGCAAGGAGGACCGCATTTAGCAAGATATTGCACAAGTAGTCTAGTTACACACGTGCGTGCGTGCGTGCGTGCGTGCGTGCGTGTGTGTGTGTGTGTGTGTGTGTGTGTGTGTGTGTGTGTGTGTGTTTGGTGGGGCTTGTGTGATGTTATAACATGCGCAATCTATTTGTTCTCCGCTTTTCGAAGACGCAAACAAGTAAATTTTTATTGAAGACAACAGCGACCGGCGATACCTGAAGGCGTTTTGATTGCAAATGGTGACGGCAGGGAAGTCGACCTTTCCTTTTCGTGACATCGTGGTCTTCATTATGACAGGCCTGCTCAAGTACAGTCGCACTAAACTTTGACACTGGGAGAAGAATACGATGGTGCTGGTCAACACGATTGTGAACCAGATAACCCTGTAACAGACGAACTTGTCGGACAAGGTGTCCTAGCACGCAGAAACATCGTTCTCTTTGACCTTCTGAGAGTTTCAGTCACTGGTAGCTACACCTGTAACTTTACGAAAGATGTGACCAACTGGGCAACTCAACGTGTTTCCAGTCCTAATTGCCTGATCATAACCATGCATTACTCCATTTTGATAGCATAACTGTTTAATATGATACCCTCATGTTGAGCGTTTTCTTGCATACTGGAGCGGAAGGATATTATCATCTCTAAAACCATGGCATCCTGTATTGATTAGAACGATGAACAAGGCCGAAAGCCTTGGTCAGGTCGACAATGGTTGACGTTGTTCATTTTCTAATCTGAATGGTATACTTAAAAACCTATGAATGCCTCACCTGCGAGCTAAGCTGCTTGTTGGCTCTGCAACGTTTCGCAGGCCGTGAAATGTGGTCGTTTCACAGAATCCCTTCAAGGCGCGAACCCACTGTTTGCTTCGCTCGCCCGTCTCGTCTTCGGCTTCACCGATCTGCATTGACTTCACTATCATCGGGTTGTCTGGCATTTGGGAATCTTGCATCTGGTTTGCAGAACTTGTGCCTTTCATCGGGACAAGAAAGTACAACTTGTCACAACATACAACGTTATAAGTTACATCGGGACAAGAAAGTACATCTTGTCACAACATACAACGTTATAAGTTACATCGTTGCAAACTTCCGGCACGGAATCGATCCTACTCAGATGATTTTATAGCCAATGGAATGTTCTTTTGATCAATGAAGAGTGACAAGCGTGACAGAGATTTACCTTAAGAGCATTACACAGAAATGCTGTTAATCATTCCAACCTGCATTGATTCTCACGTTTCAGTAAAAAGATACCCTGGAACAGTGGGTGGGGTTAAGTCGGACAGCTGCCTGTGGTTTGTTATTTGAACGACAGGAAGCCCGTGAAAGGAAAAGAAGAAGGAGAAAGGAAAATTGGACGGTCTCCCTGTCAGTTCCGAGCAACGTTCGAACAATACGGCTTCACACTGCGATAACCATGAGCCTTTACACAGCGGAAATAAATGTTCTGTTTAACCACCCAGTCACTGAACACAATATATCCTCTTCTGCAACGATATCACTTATAATGACATTCAGGCTGAAATGTGCTTTTTAGACGCCGAAGCAGAAGCACCTGTTATATAACATCCTGCTTCTCTGGCACAATGCTACAGCGCTTAATTAAACTGGCCTGGGCAAGTTAATCAGTCATGTGCTGTATGCAGAGCATCGTATTGGCCAGTGGTGAGCGCGGAAGCAATTGCTGGAAGAAAGAGGGAGCAGGTTTGTTTCAAGTTACTGCTTCATTGAGCCAATCGATTACCAGCTACGAATTGTTCCTTATTTTGAAAAAAAAATTATATTTGGTTATATTTGTTATATAACTAACTACCTAACTAACCGGGATAATTTTGAGTTTAAAACAGAATGCACCGAATACAATTAATCTGGTCGAGGTGGTGCTACCATTGCAAAACTTGTTGGAAATGGGTTGTTTACAAAACTGGCAAAACATCGTCCACACGTGGTTATTTTGACTTTCGTACGAATGACCTAGATAAGCACTGGGCGGACGCCACAGAGCTTGCTGGTGACCTGTTTCCGATCGCTCGGCGATGCATGGCTGTGTTTGGCGTGTAGACGGTACGATGTTGGCCATTGCTTCCCAGGGGACCCGGGCGTTTCCGGTCGAGAACACCAGTCTTCCCAGCAAAAGTTAAACACTTTAATATATCTGCGCAAAGCTCAGCAAAAACCTGCGGTGGTGGTGCAGCTTCAACGTTTCGTTACAATGTTGCCATCTCTGCTACGCGATAGCGTACACATAAACGAGGACGGCCTCAGCAGGTACTATTTGTTTCATTACGCAGAGTCATCGCGGCTGCGTTAAAATAGTTTGTAATACAATACCAGTGGCGCATATCGCTAATTTGTAAGGCAATCTAGGCCTACCACGTGATTCTGGTCTGAGTCTACTTTCTGCGCTTACTTGCAAACATTTATGTGCACAGCTAATTAGACGGCAAGTGGCATAGTCTTAGCAGCGAAGATGACGGCCTGGTTGGTAACTACCTTTATCATCAGGAAGTATATAGGTAACCGAACATTATGTCCAAAATAATTAAAATTAGAGAGGGAATGACAAAGCAGTGCTGGTCAGGCAACACTTGTTCTTGGCAAACGATTACCTCATGTAAAAGTATATATATACACGGTCAAATGTTGCTTAATACTTGACGTCAGTCCACCATATGGAGCATTCTACCCAAGGGTAGTGGTATGCTTAATGCTGGGTTCCAGATGTCAAAGCCATCGACAACACAGGGGAGGGGCTAGAAAGCCGAAAAAAGCGCCCCTGCGATTCTCACCCCTGACTTGAAGGTACTCCTGGCCACCATGATGACTAAAATTGATGAGAAGTTTGAGGTACTTCGTCAAAAGACTTCAGCTGTTGTCGCGGTTGGCCCATCATAAAGGCCAGACGAGGAGACACCTGCCGCTGCAAGATCGTCTGCAACAACCCAACCCGAGCGACACCAAAGGCAAAACGCCACATACCCTCTTTATCGGGTAACACCACTTTTGATACGGGGTGGGCCTTGTTAGGGGATGAAGTTACATAGAGGCTAAGAACATGTATTCACACCAATGTGTATTTTCTTCTGCGCATTGAGCGAACTGATTATGACCTTGGCCCCCAGGATCCGGCCTCGCCCACCGCAGACAGGAAACGGACAGTCGTTCCAGAGGGAGGGGGTCGTCCATATTTGTGTGACGTATGCAACAATCAGGCCTGAGCAGTATCCAGAAGAGGGTAGCCAGCTTATGACCTTTGTGGATCACATACTGAAAAAGCATGCTCAGAAGGACCCCCCGAGTTTGGTTGGAATATGACTACATTTTCCTTGTCAGGGGAGAGGACTGGTGCTCCTTGGGATGTATCTAACTACCCTCTCTATGCCAACGTCAGGGGGAGAGGACTGGTGCTACTTGGGATTTCTCTAACTACCCTCTCTATGCAAACGTCAGGGGAGATGACTGGTGCTCCTTGTGATGTATCTAACTTCCCTCTCTATGCCAACGTCAGGGGGAGAGGACTGGTGCTCCTTGGGATGTATCTAACTACCCTCTCTATGCCAACGTCAGGGGGAGAGGACTGGTGCTCCTTGGGATGTATCTAACTACCCTCTCTATGCCAACGTCAGGGGGAGAGGACTGGTGCTCCTTGGGATGTCTCTAACTACCCTCTCTATGCCTACGTCAGGGGAGGGGACTGGTGCTCCTTGGGATGTCTCTAACTACCCTCTCTATGCCAATGTCAGGGGGAGAGGACTGGTGCTCCTTGGGATGTATTTAACTACCCTCTCTATGCCAACGTTAAAGCTAAATATAAAGTTAGAGCAGCTGACACATCTGTGTCATCGCAACCCTTTTGTGACAATGGTTCAAGAAGCACACAAACCCGCCCCTGCCGCTCCTATTATGTCTTTAACATGATTTAACAAGATTTAACAAGATTGCCATCCAAGGCAGAGGCCCAGATGGCAAGTAGACAACCATGTTTTTAAACATGTTCACACAAACCATAGATAATTTGTTCCATTAAGTGGTTGTCCTCTGTGAGAAAGAGTACTTCCTAATATCCAATGTACACTGACCCTTTACTAATGCTACCCCATGTCCTCTATCTTTCTTGAGTAAGAAAACATATTTCTATAAATATGTTCATACCCATTCTATATCTTAAGCACATCAATTTGATCTCCTCTGAACCGCCTTGTCTCTAGGGTTGTTAAACCACATTATTCCAGTCGTTCTTCATACTTAAGGTCTCTCATTTCTGGAATCATTTTAGTTGCTCTTTGTCTTTGTTTCATCTGCACATTTCAGTACGTTGCTTGTTATATTATCGTCCAAGTCATTGATAAATATTAAGAATAATAAAGGTCATAATACTGATCCCTGTGGTACCCCACTCAAAACTTATTTCCAAATTGAAACATCCCCATCTACTACAACACGCTGTCTTCTGCAATCAGCCGTTGTTCTATCCAGTCGAATATGCCATCCCCTATTCCACAAGCTTTTAATTTAAGTAGTAATCTTTGATGTTGCACTTTGTCAAAAGATTTCTGACAATCTGTGTATATAATTTATACTGGTGATCCCTCGTCTGGCCACTTAGTGATTTCTTCTAAAAAACATAACATATTTGTTAAGGATGACCTCGTTTTTAGGAATCCATGTTGATATGGATTAATAACTTTTTTCTCTTTTAAAATAATGTTATGAAGTTTGCTTCTTTCCAATGAACAGAAGCCACTCCTTCTTTTAATGACAAGTTGAACACTCTTACAAGTGCTACACTAATTTGTTCTATTATTTCCATTAGTAGTTCTGGATGAATTCCATCCGCTCCAGGTGATTTATTTTCTTTCGTTGACTTTATTTTCTTAGCTACAATTTCTTAAGTTTCAATTAACTGCCCTAAATAGTCCGATTTAGCCTCCTGAAATTTAGTATTTGGAACTGGCAGTGAACTAATATCCTCTGTGGAAAACACTGAACTGAAGTATCACTTTAGGTCTTCCGCCATTAAAACCTTGTGATATTATATTTCCAGCACTGTCTTCTAGTGGTCCAACCTTGCCTCGTACATTTTGTTTATACCTGATATATGCAAAAAAGCTCTTGCTGTCGTTTTTTTATGCTACATACTAATTTTTGCTCATAGCATCTCTTAGATTGTTTAGTTTCATTTGTTGCTGCAGTAAGTGCTTCTTTTTAATTTGTGTAGTCTTCATCCTTTCTGGCACGCCTATAAATCGTCCACAGAGTTTGCTTTTACGCTTTCTAATGGCTTCTTTTAATAAGTGTTTCTTTCTAGACCGTTTTCCTTGTTTTTTCAACGGAACAAAATTAATGATACTCTCGATTTCACATTCACATTCAATTGCAGTCTTATCCCTCAGCACATTACTCCAATCTAGCTTTGCTGAGAATGTTCTCATATCTTGATATTTCCCTTTCTGGAAGTTTCTTCTGTATTTTTTTTGTACTTTCTGATTTTACTTTGGTGTCAAAATGCATTTGATTATGATCAATGTTACCCAGCGGCTCATGTACTTTGACATTGTCCACTAATTCATGCTGTGAAGACAAAACTAAATCTAATACATTCTCTCCACTGGTTGGTTCTAGCACGTGTTGAGTAAGGAAGCCATCATGAATTAAAAGTAGAAACTGTTGGTCATCACCCCGTCTACTCTCTTGAGATTTCCATTGTATGTGTCCGTCATTGAAATCTCCCATTATGATACATTTCCCTTTACTCACTTCCTTTATAGCGTTTCGTAATTTTCTGTTTTCCTCTTCATTTATGTTTGGACGTCGGTAAACTAATCCGTATGTTAATGTCGAATTTCCTGTAACTATATTGAGCCAAGCAGCTTCCTCGCAATTTGCTTCCCTTTCTAATTTTATTTCGTAAGCCTGAATACAATCTTTAATATATAAAATGACTCCCCGTCCCCTTCTTCCTATTCGATCTCTTCTAAACATTACATATCCTGTCAGCCCTAATTCAGCATATGATATGTCCTTGTTGGCCCATGATTCGATTATACAATTATGTGAAGGTTAATATCTTCTACCATACTGTTTAATTTGTTTTTCTTATTTACAAAGCTCCTTGCCTTTAAACACACACATACATTTATACACAGCTTCAGAAATGTGTTTCGGACTGTTTGTTACTGGTTTGTGTGTACTATTGGCCTTTTTAGAGGCACCACTAAGTAACTCCCCCCCAGCGCTTCTAGTTTAAACAATGCTTGCTACCAAAAATATTTGTTATGCTTCCCATGCCACTTTCGACTGCTGCTGATCATCAGCAAGTTCATCAGCAAGAACTGCTGCACCCTTTCCACTAAGATGAAGCCCATCCCTCACGTACATATCAGCCCTCCCCCCAAAAAAAATATCAACACATCCAACTGCCTCTTCCCTACAAATGTGCTGAACGTGTTAATTGCCATCCTCCGGCAATTCCGATATCCCTGTCCCCTGCTTCCCATTTCCGGTAGAATCCCTGACATAATTATTTGCTCAACCCATATCTGCTTAGCTCCTCTAACTAACTACCTGTATTTCCGTCCTCCCTTGCCAGTACCCACAATTGTTTCCACCCTATTTGTGATAGCCTCTATTTTTGCCTTTGGAAAACAAACCACCACGTCGTCCCCCCCTCCCTCATTGCTTAATGAACTGTCAGTCTTCCTAACTTTCGAATCCCCCACAAACACCCTCGCTCTACTCCTCACCCACTCTATCACTACCTCAGAGCAGCTCTTGCGCCGGATGCCTTCCGTCGCATTCTGTCCCGCAGTTGTGTCAACAGACAGCATGTTGTCCATTTCCCTCTCACACATCAACATACCACCTTTCCCTCCCGTCCCCTGGCTATATTGCGCTCCTGGTGCCTTTGCTCCCGTAGCCTTCCCTCCCGTGTCCTTCCCTACTGTCTCCTTCGCTCCAGTCTCTTTCGTTCCCGTCTCCTTCGATCCCGTCTCATTTCTTCCCGTCTCCTTAGTTCTCATCGTCTTCCGCCTCATCTCGTTTCGTCCAGTTTCCTTCCGTCCTGTCTCATTCCGTCCTGACACCTTACCTCCTATCAGCCTCCTGCCAGGCTGAGGTGAGCTTTACCTAGCATCTTTCTCATCACCTTCTTCCACTTTCTCATCCACTGTCCCACCCCCAACGGAACCTCTAGCACAACCCACCTCTTCCCTTTTCCAACAATGCCACAACGAGCTGCCTCAACTGTTCCATCTCCACCTCTAGTCCCTTCCTCTTCGCACATTCCTTACACTCAAAATTAAAACTATCAGCCTGAACTTCAGCCCAGGACTCTTCAAACCCGGACTTGATGAAGTCTACCCAGTTGCTACAACTCCCGCAAACTAAATGCCTGGTCGCCTTTTCCTGCCGGTTGGACGGCACCATCACATTATTTAGATTATGCTAGATGAATGTATTTAATGGTGTTTTCACCTTTATTATTAAATCATTAAATAATGTAAATTTTATTTAAAGTTGACAATAATATACTTGCTAAATGTTTTCTATCTACTAAGTTCGCATGAGCCAAAAAAGCCTGCCCCTAGTGAATACGCAGAACACTATGTAACCAAAACAATAGGACTCGATGTACACCGACTTAAGCTAAATTCCTGCTGCTAGTTTTTTTACCGAACAAGTGTGAACAAGTGTGCTACGACTATATCATATATTACCTTATCTATGTAATTTATGTAAATTGATCACTTTATTTCAAATGTATTCAACAGTGTGAAGGATAGTTTGATACACCTATGTAATACACGAACTGTAAACAAACCCCTTTTATCACTCGTGGAAGTTGAGTCTGGGAATCCGAATTGCTACCTCAAAAATATTGCCTCTGACTAAATATTGACAAAAACGATTTCTTAGCATAACATGTTTTGTATAATATATGTGTAATAGTAATGATTATTCTAATCAATATTCCACTCTTTATGACACTTCACTGTGTTACCTTAATTTTCGAACTGCAAACAAACCCTATATGGCTATAACCTATTTTCGCTCGCTGACTTCCCTGCCGGAGTCCGGGACTAACTTACGCTAAAATACTGCTTCTGACTAAATGTTAACAGACACTTTCCTAATATATGTCTATAAGAAGTGTATGTATAACATATATAATAGTAATACTTATTCTGATGAAAATTCCACATTTTTACTGACAATTCACTGCACCAATTTCCGCGATGTGCGTCTGGGAACGTATTGACTATTGCACATATTACTCCTTGGAAATCTCTGTACACAATATATGTAGACAGGTGGATAATCAGATGAAAGGTATATATCCACTGCATCTGTTGATATGTGGCTTGTCACTATATCTTGAGTACTCGTGAAATAAGAGCTCTATAATAACAATGACCATATTGTTATACAGATACCAACATTGAGTCACACAAATCACAACATAATTTTATATAAGCTGCTAAAATTATTTTGGGGGAAGTATTATAATGATTACCTATTAAATACAAATATATGTTTATTATCTACAGTTTGAAATCAAGTTTATATCCACATATTATATACAAATGTAGTTATAGTGTTGGCATCATGACAACCCAGAACAGCCGAATAAGTACGGTTGGTCATTGGCATGATTAAACAAACATGGAAAAACACTCTAAAATACATTTTCATCCTACATTGTGGACCGAGATAAGCGGCTATATATATTTTAAGCCGATTGTATTGTGTACAGGAGAGAATAATATGGATAATCTAATTAAGTCAGCCATTTTGATTTCCAGATGGCCGACAAAGATATCCCATTTTTACTCAGTTAGTTCTAATAGTTAAAATAGTATATGTAAAAATTAACTTTAAAAAATTTCGAATTACCATTTCAATAGAGTGGGAGTATGTTGGTACAACTACATATGTTTCTATAACAAGATCCATTTGCACTTAAATAGCACAATATTGGTATTAAACAGTAGGTATTGATCTCCTGCTCTATTTGCAATTGATCAGTGCTACCAAACTCTACTCACCATCGTCACTTTCAGAATCAAGGACACCAACACATATGTCTGGTTTAGCTGAACCCTTGCAGGCAGCCACACAGTTCACGACAGCAGTAGCAGCACACGAGCATCTCTTTGTGCATTTGCTCTTCACACATGTACACTATTGCTTCCCAATCCCTGCTGGAGGTCTGGATGTCTTGACACATGTACACTATTGCTTCCCAATCCCTGCTGGAGGTCTGGATGGCTTGTCCAACATGACTGGAACCAGTTTTTCACCACGAATCTCTCTCCCAAATGATGTAGGGGCGGGTATGTTGGGGTGATTCTGTTGAGCAGCTTTGCAAATGTTAGATGAGTGCACGCAGCATATGGTAGTGAAATGCATATTCCGTTGGAAGAAGGCACGCGAGGTCTCCCTTTGTCGTACTGAATGCATGAGCTCTGACTTCATCCAAATTGTCGTCAAAGTTGCTACATAGCTTCAGGTAGAAGAGACAAGCTGATTTTTTACTTCACCAGACAATGATACATCAGTGTCTCCATACGTGGTCAATGCAGTTATATATTGTGCAGCAGATATAACTACTTTATACGCCTTTTTCTTTCCGCGTCGGTAGCTGTAACTCACTGTGTCACACCCACTCATGACGTCATCACACGGAAGAGTTTAAGCTGTAACTCACCGTGTCACACCCACTCATGACGTGATCACACGGAATAGTTTAAGCTGTAACTCACTGTGTCACACCCACTCATGACGTCATCACACGGAAGAGTTTAAGCTGTAACTCACTGTGTCACACCCACTCATGACGTCATCACACGGAAGAGTTTAAGCTGTAACCCACTGTGTCACACCCACTCATGACGTCATCACACGGAAGAGTTTAAGCTGTAACTCACTGTGTCACACCCACTCATGACGTGATCACACGGAAGAGTTTAAGCTGTAACTCACCGTGTCACACCCACTCGTGACGTCATCACACGGAAGAGTTTAAGCTGTAACTCACTGGGTCACACCCACTCATGTCGTCATCACACGGAAGAGTTTAAGCTGTAACTCACTGTGTCACACCCACTCATGACGTCATCACACGGAAGAGTTTAAGCTGTATCTCACTGTGTCACACCCACTCATGACGTGATCACACGGAAGAGTTTAAGCTGTAACTCACTGTGTCACACCCACTCATGACGTCATCACACGGAAGAGTTTAAGCTGCTGAAGACACTAACAGATGATTCATTCCAGCCAGCTCTCTCGCTATCCGGTGACAAGGTATGTTTGTCGCACCTACCTACATCCAGGGTTCTCCCAGACCAGGAATACGCACTCTGTGGTAGATGGCCATCACTAGAATGTCAGTGTTCTTGGCTTGTATAACAGCTTGTGATTAGCCGTAGTACTGCACACAGTATTATAGAGGTGTGAAAATACATGTTTATTTGCTTCTTCTTGAGATTCACACATCAAATCTGGTAGGGCTTGTGATCCATTTGCTTGAACGATGATAGGTTCACTGGAGGCCTCCAAGGATAAATTGCATATTCATAGGGACAATTTAAGGATGTTTGCACCACGTTTCGGCTAGGTACTTTTGCAACGGTGCATTTTTCTTACCGTTAGCGATGAAAGACTTCCATATTGGTATGGAAATGTTATCCTGAATTTCATATGTGGGACTTTCATATTGTGTCTTCTATCGCCTGAGCTGACCCACATACTTCCCGAATTACTACTGTTAGGTTTAAAATTCTAGATGATTGAGATGAACAACTGGTGATTTTGGGCTAGGGAGGGTTCATCGCAAAAAAAGTTTACTTGTAGGATGCACCCCGCATAATCCCTGTCTCATCCCTTGTTAGTTTTCTAGTTTCAGAGATTGAAGTGTTTTGATACATGTCTCCCCATTGGGCTGTAGCAATTAATGCCACACCTTTGATCTTCTGTCACAGGCCCTGAAATTGATTAGCCAGCATAAGATTCAAGTTTCCAGCATGGGCCATATTCTTAATGATATGTTTTGGCAAAACACAGTCTGAATGTAATTTCAACCTTTCTCGCTTTAATGAGCTCAGGCGCATGGTTAACCTACCATTAAAGCAGTCTGATACAGTACTCCCGTAAACAACAGTCACACTTCATGGTACAGACGTTGACTCTTTGAATCAAACACTTATGTTACCTGTGATCAAAATGACATCCCTTCGCCAGAAACTGATAGGTATGGCCAAAGAAAAGCCACTTTGAAACAAATGCAATATTTGATCGGCTCCCTTAATTTTGCATGCCGTGCTATAGTTCCAGGTCGTGCATTCCTGCGACGTCTCATCTGACTACTTGGTCATAAAGTCTATCAAGGGAGTGGCGCGCACACATCCTGATGTTGACCAGCGCCACCCATCTTTCCTCGCGGTTTTTGTCCCTCGTCATTAAATCAGTTCCGCTTTCAAAATACTCTTCTTACACCATTGTCTTGTTGCGCGCAATGTTTTATATGATGTTATTCGGCTTTCTAAAAGTGGGTGAGGTAACAACTAGCCCCCACAACCTCTCCGTGTCCCATTGCCTCACCAAACCCTCTAAATTACGATTGAGTTTCCGGTCATATAAACACATTTCTGGTCGTCCTTTCAACCTGGATGTTCTCCCAACAAGCAGAAGGATTTGTCCTCACCGTAGGATGTTAAACTATATCAAGGGTGGAAACGATCAGGGCCCTCTTTTCCTATTAAGTTGCCAGTTTAGAAAACCGCATTGATGAAGTATCTCACGACAGTCATTATGCATACGGATTGGCGTTTTACACCTCGGTTTGGAGGGACGATCGTGAGGCCACTCACCCCTCTGTTAGAGGAGGTATGGTCGTGAAGTGACCTACTCCTCTGTTCGCGGGGGGAGGTAGTGGAACAAATATTGCCTCTGTTGGTGGCGAAGCAAAATACAACATGCATTTGTATGACATTAGTATGGCCAAGAGACGTTAGTGAGAAAGCCTATCCATCTGCTGGCCGGGGGGGGGGATTCGCGGTCGTGAGGCGACCAAAATCCCCTTTTTGTGGTATATGCGCTGTGTGTCTGGCACACTGCAAACAGTATCGTTTATCTAAGCGGTTAGCCAAGAACATTTTCATTGGGTAATATTCGAGACCTATTTCAGTGTCCAATACTCTGGCTCCGCTTCATTTGCGCAGCCCTTTAGCGAGAGTGGTGGAAGCCCACCAGCAAACGGGTGAGGCCTTGGGGGTTACTACCCCCCACTTTTGTGTGTATTGAATTTTAAATTGTATCGCTGGTACTACGCTTGTGCAATTTGTATGCATGGATATGTTTCCTTATATTACATATGTTGGAACCTCACTGAGCAGCATCGAGGGTGGTTTTGTCAATGTAATCTTACAAACCAGTGTTGACTGTTTGCTTACGTTGTTTACACTAATTACTGACATGTACCAGCTGGTGTCTGCATTCATTTTTTCTGTTTGTGTACTTCCTACTCTGATGTAGGTGAAGTATGTCCCAGTCACTGTGCGTAGGTCTGCACAGACACACGACATAGTTTTGCCTGTGTAGGTACAGCTATATTATGTGTTTCTCACTCAAACAGAGAAAGGTCTACACAGACACACGACATAGTTTTGTCTGTGTAGGTACAGCTATATGTGTTTCATTACGATGACTAAATGGTTTGATGTGTCGTTCGTTCTCCCGTCGGAGTTGTACGACAAAGTGATCGATATAATACCATTACAGTATTGCATTTATCAACTTAAACGTGATATCACCAGCATTGCATTTGGTGGCATTACACTATTTCAAACAACTGTTAAATGCGCTCAACGTGTCATTAGGCGAGACAGTCAACTGACGTATCGACCTTTAGCAACTCAACAATAGCGTAATTGCAAGTGTATGGCTGCCATTCCAGGGGCTTAACAAAAACATCGCAAGCAACGATTTTGACACTGTTTTTTAAGAATGTCCTACTCTAGAGTTTGTGAGTCCATCACAGGTATTTTCCATTTCTCTTTGTGAGGTATTTTACTTCCAGTGGCATATCCACCAGGTAGAAGGGACCAACGGCTTTTACTGTCTTTTCCGAAAGAAACTGGCATAGTGGGGAGAACGAAGTTGCCCAAACTTCGACGCGGCGGAGGTTTTGAATCCCGGCCCCTCCGACCGAAAAGTCCGATGCTCTACCACAGCTGACTTTGAACCCCGGCCCCTCCGACCGAAAAGTCCGATGCTCTACCACAGCTGACTTTGAACCCCGGTTTGAACCAACGCTTGTTCATAACATCGGTAGAGTTGGTGTTCCCCTGTGGATGCGAATATTGGACAATGACAAAAACGCTCAAAACAATTAGACGGGTGTTGCACAAGTATGCTATGAGCTGCTATCAACATACACAGGCAGCAACATCTGATTAAAACAGAGTTCTGCAGTGGAGTGGGCTAAGTAAAAGACAAGATACGAGAAACGAGGCGGTTATTTGCTGGGCACTTCTACATATGCAACGATGAAACCGTGTGTGTGAGTTAGTGGATGAGTGAGTGGGTGGGTGAGTGAGTGAGTGAGTCAGTCAGTGAGTCAGTGAGTGAGTGAGTGAGTGCGTGGATGAGTCGAGAAAGTAAATCTGGAATGTTACAGAAACATCCTAATATCTACATTGGGCCTGGATCTACATGGACAGTGGGTTCCTTCCATCCCCAGGCCATATAGTCAACGAGAAGACTTGTTGGTTTACGTTTACTTCTGGTGCTATGGTAGGTACATGATCGAATTTCGACGAACACAATAAATTGTCAGTTGTTTTCATTGAGACACGAGCATGTAGCGATATGTTGGCAACCCCAAATGTAATACCCTGAGCTTCTGCCGGCACAACATTCAAAGAACCCACAATACCTATGTTGGTGGTGGCCGTGGTTGCTTCCTGATTACATGATCCGGTCGCGGCAACAACGTTTGCTGCAATTGGAAGGGCCGCCTGCAACAACTGTCGTATCTCACTCAACTCCCGCCGCATCTCACGCCCGAGCTGCTCAGTAGCACTCGTGCGCTTTTCCATGTCGATTTCCCATCCACCCCGCGCCGCATACGTAGCGGCAGCTCCCGAGATGCAAGCAGTCGCACTGACCTGCTCCAGTCCAGGATCTACCACGTCACTCTGTGTGGGGATATCTACTGCTTGATTAGCCCTGGCACTTTGTTGAGCTGACTCCTTGATGGGAGGCATCCTGTAAATCAAATCAACATTATGTACTCACGTATTAATCCTTACCAGTATTATTCCAGGTAGATAGTACCGGCTGTTCCGTCACGCCGCGGACCATTTCTAGTCGACCCGTACCACCGAAGGACCACATTTAGTCAACATCATTATCGGTCAACCCCTTCCATGTGTAACATTCATATTTGGCACACAGTGTGAATGTCATTGTATAATTTCACTCTAGAAGGAATACTATGCTGCTTCAAAAAAGGGCAAAGTTATACCACATTTACACGACAGTGGTCTAAATGTAAAAATTACGAAAGTGGCTGTTAATGTTGCGTATTTTTATGTACATGGAAAGCATGGAAATATTGAATGTATAAATTCAAGGTAAAAATGTGCTGCTGCAAGCATTGACAAAGTTATGCCACAATGTATAACGTAGTGGTAAAACACTTTAAATTGCGATCGCGTAGGAGTTCTTAAATTAAATATTAATGAATAAAATACATGACAAGCAATTAATTATTCGACAAATGACTTAGAGTATCGTGAACAGAAAACAAAGGTAATGAAGCCATTTTAAGAATAACTAATATGAAAGGAAGATCATGTGTGAAATCAGGAAAAGACATGCAGAATCAACATTACGTCTACCGTTATGACACCCTTACGACTACCGTTACGACACCCTTACGACTACCGTTATGACACCTTTACGACTACCGTTATTACACCCTTACGACTACCGTTACGACACCCTTACGATAACGAAGACCACGGTTAGATCATCCCAACTATAACAACGTAACATTCCAGTGATCATATTTTGTCAATACTAATCTTTCCGAAGACCATTTTTGGCTAACCCCTACCGTCACGCTTACCACATCTCCATGATTAAGAATTAATTTAGAATGTACGATTTACCTTCAACCCGTAGCGCTGGTCGGGTCTTGACAAATGAAAAATTCGAGTATAGGCTGCCAAAATGTACACGTGCAACTGGACTGACATTCAGGCGCAAGTGGACATAATGAAACTTGGATCTCAACAACACTCCCAGTCATCGGCCGCTGACTATTGGTTGAAATATTTTATTGCCACAGTGTATCTTGTTGCGCAGGAATTATTAAAATTACTACCCATAATGCCTCACTTCAATATGGGATGCATGCAATTATGTAAAATGAATTGACATTAAGCACCAGAGTTACCGGCTCACACATTGCGGTAATAGAACTAGATAGACAGGGACTTGACATTTAGTTCCCGTCCATTTGATATTAGCGACTGTCGAAACGAATTCCGCACTCGACACTCGGAAATACACTATTTGAGAAAATGCAACGTCTGCGCATAAGACATGGACCAGTCGCCGTGTATACATCACTCCCTTTCCGAAAGACCTTCACTGGCTTCTAGTGCACTGCTGTTTACAGCACAAGGTCATGTCTCACACCTCCCGTGTATACATCACTCCCTTTCCGAAAGACCTTCACTGGCTTCTAGTCCACTGCTGTTTACAGCACAAGGTCATGTCTCACACCTCCCGTGCTATCCACTACCAAGAACCTGAATATATCAGTGGTCTGATGTCAGTGTACAGACCGACGCGTTCATCTGAATCAACATTTTCATTGACTGAGAGAACTTTAGGTTTACCGGCATTATTTTCATTCAAATACTGCATTACTATTATTTAAATCCGTGTATGCTTTAATTTAATGAATTGTTTAATTACTCAATTCCATGTATACTCTTAGTTGTGTTATCCTTAATTTAATTAAGAAATTCATTATTTGAATTATTTAATAATTAATTTAAATTAATTGTATTTATTACATTAACCATTTATTATATGTATACTTTTATTTGTATTGTTTTAATATAATTTATTAATATTTAGATAGATAATTCCATATATACTCGTTACAATAATGTATTAATGCGTGTATATATATATATATATATATATATATATATATATATATATATATATATATATATATATATATATATATATATATATATATATATATATATATATATATGTATATAGTGGCGAAGTTATGCCAAATTGTACACGGTAGGGGTAAAAGGTAAAAACAGAGAAAACGGCCGTTAAAGTTTTGCATTATTTAAGTACATGGAAAGCAAGAAAATACTGGGTGTGTACCATTCAAATTTGGCACATTTTATTTATGTCATAGTATAATTGCACATTAGAAGGAAAAATATGCTGCACGGTACACGCGTTTGGGATCTAAACATAAAAAAGGAGAAAACTGATGTTAACGTTTTGCATTTTATGTACAAATAAAGCCTGGAAATATTGAGTGTGTAACATTCATATTTGGCAGTGTGAATGTTATTGCGTAATTTCACTCTAGAAAGAATACTATGCTGATTCAAAAATTGGCAAAGTTATACCACATTGTACACGACAGAAGTCTACAAAGTTATAGCACATTGTACACGACACTGGTCTACAAAGTTATAGCACATTGTACACGACAGTGGTCTATAAAGTTATACCACATTGTACACGACAGTGGTCTACAAAGTTGTACCACATTGTACACGACAGTGGTCTACAACGTTATAGCACATTGTACACGACAGTGGTCTACAAAGTTATAGCACATTGTAAACGACAGTGGTCTACAAAGTTATAGCACATTGTACACGACAGTGGTCTATAAAGTTATACCACATTGTACATGACAGTGGTCTACAAAGTTGTACCACATTGTACACGACAGTGGTCTACAAAGTTATAGCACATTGTACACGACAGTGGTCTATAAAGTTATACCACATTGTACACTACAGTGGTCTACAAAGTTATACCACATTGTACACGACAGTGGTCTACAAAGTTATAGCACATTGTACACGACAGTGGTCTATAAAGTTATACCACATTGTACACGACAGTGGTCTACAAAGTTATACCACACTGTACACGACAGTGGTCTACAAAGTTATAGCACATTGTACACGACAGTGGTCTACAACGTTATAGCACATTGTACAAGACAGTGGTCTATAAAGTTATACCACATTGTACACGACAGTGGTCTACACAGTTGTACCACATTGTACACGACAGTGGTCTACAAAGTTATAGCACATTGTACACGACAGTGGTCTACAAAGTTATAGCACATTGTACACGACAGTGGTCTACAAAGTTATAGCACATTGTACACGACAGTGGTCTACAAAGTTATAGCACATTGTACACGACAGTGGTCTACAAAGTTATAGCACATTGTACACGACAGTGGTCTATAAAGTTATACCACATTGTACACGACAGTGGTCTACACAGTTGTACCACATTGTACACGACAGTGGTCTACAAAGTTATAGCACATTGTACACGACAGTGGTCTACAAAGTTATAGCACATTGTACACGACAGTGGTCTACAAAGTTATAGCACATTGTACACGACAGTGGTCTACAAAGTTATATCACATTGTACACGACAGTGGTCTATAAAGTTATACCACATTGTACACGACAGTGGTCTACAAAGTTATAACACATTGTACACGACAGTGGTCTACAAAGTTATAGCACATTGTACACGACAGTGGTCTATAAAGTTATACCACATTGTACACGACAGTGGTCTACAAAGTTGTACCACATTGTACACGACAGTGGTCTACAAAGTTATAGCACATTGTACACGACAGTGGTCTACAAAGTTATACCACATTGTACACGACAGTGGTCTACAAAGTTATAGCACATTGTACACGACAGTGGTCTACAAAGTTATAGCACATTGTACACGACAGTGGTCTATAAAGTTATACCACATTGTACACGACAGTGGTCTACAAAGTTGTACCACATTGTACACGACAGTGGTCTACAAAGTTATAGCACATTGTACACAACAGTGGTCTACAAAGTTATAGCACATTGTACACGACAGTGGTCTACAAAGTTATACCACATTGTACACGACAGTGGTCTACAAAGTTATAGCACATTGTACACGACAGTGGTCTACAAAGTTATACCACATTGTACACGACAGTGGTCTACAAAGTTATATCACTTTGTACACGACAGTGGTCTACAAAGTTATAGCACATTGTACACGACAGTGGTCTACAAAGTTATACCACACTGTACACGACAGTGGTCTACAAAGTTATAGCACATTGTACACGACAGTGGTCTACAAAGTTATAGCACATTGTACACGACAGTGGTCTACAAAGTCATAGCACATTGTACACGACAGTGGTCTATAAAGTTATACCACATTGTACACGACAGTGGTCTACAAAGTTATACCACATTGTACACGACAGTGGTCTACAAAGTTATAGCACATTGTACACGACAGTGGTCTATAAAGTTATACCACATTGTACACGACAGTGGTCTACAAAGTTATACCACACTGTACACGACAGTGGTCTACAAAGTTATACCACATTGTACACGACAGTGGTCTACAAAGTTGTACCACATTGTACACGACAGTGGTCTACAAAGTTATAGCACATTGTACACGACAGTGGTCTACAAAGTTATAGCACATTGTACACGACAGTGGTCTACAAAGTTATAGCACATTGTACACGACAGTGGTCTATAAAGTTATACCACATTGTACACGACAGTGGTCTACAAAGTTATAGCACTTTGTACACGACAGTGGTCTACAAAGTTATAGCACATTGTACACGACAGTGGTCTATAAAGTTATACCACATTGTACACGACAGTGGTCTACAAAGTTATACCACACTGTACACGACAGTGGTCTACAAAAGTTATAGCACATTGTACACGACAGTGGTCTATAAAGTTATACCACATTGTACACGACAGTGGTCTACAAAGTTATACCACACTGTACACGACAGTGGTCTACAAAGTTATAGCACATTGTACACAACAGTGGTCTACAAAATTATAGCACTTTGTACACGACAGTGGTCTACAAAGTTATAGCACATTGTACACGACAGTGGTCTATAAAGTTATACCACATTGTACACGACAGTGGTCTACAAAGTTATACCACACTGTACACGACAGTGGTCTACAAAGTTATAGCACATTGTACACGACAGTGGTCTACAAAGTTATAGCACATTGTACACGACAGTGGTCTATAAAGTTATACCACATTGTACACGACAGTGGTCTACAAAGTTGTACCACATTGTACACGACAGTGGTCTACAAAGTTATAGCACATTGTACACAACAGTGGTCTACAAAGTTATAGCACATTGTACACGACAGTGGTCTACAAAGTTATACCACATTGTACACGACAGTGGTCTACAAAGTTATAGCACTTTGTACACGACAGTGGTCTACAAAGTTATAGCACATTGTACACGACAGTGGTCTACAAAGTTATAGCACATTGTACACGACAGTGGTCTATAAAGTTATACCACATTGTACACGACAGTGGTCTACACAGTTGTACCACATTGTACACGACAGTGGTCTACAAAGTTATAGCACATTGTACACGACAGTGGTCTACAAAGTTATAGCACATTGTACACGACAGTGGTCTACAAAGTTATAGCACATTGTACACGACAGTGGTATACAAAGTTATAGCACATTGTACACGACAGTGGTCTATAAAGTTATACCACATTGTACACGACAGTGGTCTACAAAGTTATACCACATTGTACACGACAGTGGTCTACAAAGTTATAGCACATTGTACACGACAGTGGTCTATAAAGTTATACCACATTGTACACGACAGTGGTCTACAAAGTTATACCACACTGTACACGACAGTGGTCTACAAAATCATAGCACATTGTACACGACAGTGGTCTACAAAGTTATACCACATTGTACACGACAGTGGTCTACAAAGTTATAGCACATTGTACACGACAGTGGTCTATACAGTTATACCACATTGTACACGACAGTGGTCTACAAAGTTGTACCACATTGTACACGACAGTGGTCTACAAAGTTATAGCACATTGTACACGACAGTGGTCTACAAAGTTATAGCACATTGTACACGACAGTGGTCTACAAAGTTATAGCACATTGTACACGACAGTGGTCTACAAAGTTATAGCACATTGTACACGAAAGTGGTCTACAAAGTTATAGCACATTGTACACGACAGTGGTCTACAAAGTTATACCACATTGTACACGACAGTGGTCTACAAAGTTATAGCACATTGTACACGACAGTGGTCTATAAAGTTATACCACATTGTACACGACAGTGGTCTACAAAGTTGTACCACATTGTACACGACAGTGGTCTACAAAGTTATAGCACATTGTACACGACAGTGGTCTACAAAGTTATAGCACATTGTACACGACAGTGGTCTAAAAAGTTATAGCACATTTTACACGACAGTGGTCTACAAAGTTATAGCACATTGTACACGACCGTGGTCTACAAAGTTATAGCACATTGTACACGACAGTGGTCTACAAATTTATAGCACATTTTACACGACATAAGTCTACAAAGTTATAGCACATTGTACACGACAGTGGTCTACAAAGTTATAGCACATTGTACACGACAGTGGTCTGTAAAGTTATACCACATTGTACACGACAGTTGTCTACAAAGTTGTACCACATTGTACACAACAGTGGTCTACAAAGTTATAGCACATTGTACACGACAGTGGTCTACAAAGTTATAGCACATTGTACACGACAGTGGTCTTTAAATTTATACCACATTGTACACGACAGTGGTCTACAAAGTTATAGCACATTGTACACGACATTGGTCTACAAAGTTATAGCACATTGTACACGACAGTGGTCTATAAAGTTATACCACATTGTACACGACAGTGGTCTACAAAGTTGTACCACATTGTACACGACAGTGGTCTACAAAGTTATAGCACATTGTACACAACAGTGGTCTACAAAGTTATAGCACATTGTACACGACAGTGGTCTACAAAGTTATAGCACATTGTACACGACAGTGGTCTATAAAGTTATACCACATTGTACACGACAGTGGTCTACAAAGTTGTACCACATTGTACACGACAGTGGTCTACAAAGCTATAGCACATTGTACACGACAGTGGTCTATAAAGTTATACCACATTGTACACGACAGTGGTCTACAAAGTTATAGCACTTTGTACACGACAGTGGTCTACAAAGTTATAGCACATTGTACACGACAGTGGTATATAAAGTTATACCACATTGTACACGACAGTGGTCTACAAAGTTATACCACACTGTACACGACAGTGGTCTACAAAGTTATAGCACATTGTACACGACAGTGGTCTACAAAGTTATAGCACATTGTACACGACAGTGGTCTATAAAGTTATACCACATTGTACACGACAGTGGTCTACACAGTTGTACCACATTGTACACGACAGTGGTCTACAAAGTTATAGCACATTGTACACGACAGTGGTCTACAAAGTTATAGCACATTGTACACGACAGTGGTCTACAAAGTTATACCACATTGTACACGACAGTGGTCTACAAAGTTATAGCACATTGTACACGACAGTGGTCTATAAAGTTATACCACATTGTACACGACAGTGGTCTACAAAGTTGTACCACATTGTACACGACAGTGGTCTACAAAGTTATAGCACATTGTACACGACAGTGGTCTACAAAGTTATAGCACATTGTACACGACAGTGGTCTACAAAGTTATAGCACATTGTACACGACAGTGGTCTACAAAGTTATAGCACATTGTACACGACAGTGGTCTACAAAGTTATAGCACATTGTACACGACAGTGGTCTACAAAGTTATAGCACATTGTACACGACAGTGGTCTACAAAGTTATAGCACATTGTACACGACAGTGGTCTACAAAGTTATACCACATTGTACACGACAGTGGTCTACAAAGTTGTACCACATTGTACACGACAGTGGTCTACAAAGTTATAGCACATTGTACACAACAGTGGTCTACAAAGTTATAGCACATTGTACACGACAGTGGTCTACAAAGTTATAACACATTGTACACGACAGTGGTCTTTAAAGTTATACCACATTGTACACGACAGTGGTCTACAAAGTTATAGCACATTGTACACGACAGTGGTCTATAAAGTTATACCACATTGTACACGACAGTGGTCTACAAAGTTATACCACACTGTACACGACAGTGGTCTACAAAGTTATAGCACATTGTACACGACAGTGGTCTACAAAGTTAAACCACATTGTACACGACAGTGGTCTACAAAGTTATAGCACATTGTACACGACAGTGGTCTATAAAGTTATACCACATTGTACACGACAGTGGTCTACAAAGTTGTACCACATTGTACACGACAGTGGTCTACAAAGTTATAGCACATTGTACACGACAGTGGTCTACAAAGTTATAGCACATTGTACACGACAGTGGTCTACAAAGTTATAGCACATTGTACACGACAGTGGTCTACAAATTTATAGCACATTTTACACGACATACGTCTACAAAGTTATAGCACATTGTACACGACAGTGGTCTACAAAGTTATAGCACATTGTACACGACAGTGGTCTATAAAGTTATACCACATTGTACACGACAGTGGTCTACAAAGTTGTACCACATTGTACACAACAGTGGTCTACAAAGTTATAGCACATTGTACACGACAGTGGTCTACAAAGTTGTACCACATTGTACACGACAGTGGTCTACAAAGTTATACCACATTGTACACGACAGTGGTCTACAAAGTTATACCACATTGTACACGACAGTGGTCTACAAAGTTATAGCACATTGTACACGACAGTGGTCTAAAAGTAAAAATGACGGAAGTGGCTGTTAATGTTGTGTATTCTTTATGTACATGGAAAGCATGGAAATATTGAATGTATAAACTCAAGGTAAAAATGTGCTGCTGCAAGCATTGGTAAAGTTATGCCGCAATTTATAAAGTAGTGGTAAAACAGAGATTTTAAATTGCGATTTCCTAGGAATTCTTAAATTAAATATTAATGAACAAAATACATGACAAGCATTTAATTATATTGCAAAATTAAAACACAATAACATTATGTTGGTCAAGACAAATCTGAGAAATTATTATAATAGGACCCACAAAATTATTTCACCAGAGTACATAGTACTGCCCATAGTCAAAGCTGTGCCTAAAACAAACTTAACTTGGGTAATCGTGATTTCTCTGTCGCTGCGCCTAGGGTCTAAAGTGAGCTCCCCATCACTTTAAAAAACATCTGAAACTATAGCTATTTTCCAAAAAAAACTCAATACACATTTATTCCATATTGCATTTCCACCATAAATCTTCGGTTGTCCCTCGTTCTGATAATGACTTTAGCGCGTCCCTGTTCATGATTATGCATAATGATTCTGTGTTGTTGCGCCTCTGAGCTCAGGTACCTGAGGATATAGGCGCCATAGAAGTTAATTATTATTATATATATATATATATATATATATATATATATATATATATATCTCAATCTCAATCTGACGGATGCAGGGAGGGTTATCACTCAACTCACCAATTCCCAGCTGGCAGCAGACGTCCAGAACGCTCCTGCTGCATAATCGAAAGGTGTTGGCTCTGTTGAAGCAGACGTTCACTCCAGTCAGCTACTGGTAGGTTGGGGCTCCGGCATATTACGTAACCAAATCATGCATTGCCGCACAAGATGAACGCAACAAATTCAATAACTTCAATAAATATTATGCTGATTGCTATTTCTTGGCAGGAACGTTCAAAATGTATTTGACACAAGAGGCGTACAATCACACATTGTATATATAACATTTTAATCGTAAGATGAATATTCAGTTTAGCTGAAAGACCATCTTATCACACAAACATGACAATAAGTATTAGGGATGCAGTAATTTTAATGTGCTGACACGTGCGTGGTGACTCTATACCATGAAGTTTGTCCTTGGGTGGACTCGCGTCTTCTGAGCCTGATGACTGACACATTTTTTCTCTGACTGGTTGATACCACTTGATATCTTGCCCAGAAGGATAAGCATCTGATCACCTGACAATGTATGTATGTATATATATATATATATATATATATATATATATATATATATATTTGAAAATAAACATAACTCCGAGCACCATCATATCTTTTTGCATACTAATTGCAATAAACACTTGTAACATCCCTCACATCCAACATATCCATAAAATCGCATCCATTTCTTCATTCACATCCACCACATACATCACATCCGTCTCACCTATCACATCCGTCTCATCCATCACACCCGTCACGTCCATCACATCCATCTCTTCCATCATCCATTCACCCATCCTATCTACCCCATCCATCTCATTCATCCCATCCGTCCCATCTTTCACATCCCTCAAATTTATCACACCCATTACACACATTACATCTATCCCATACCTTCCTTAACTTCCGTCCCACCTGTCCTCTCCATCCCGTCATTCCATTTCATCTATTCATCCGATTCATGACATCCATCCCACCTCTCCAATCTATCACTTCCACCAAATCCATCACATCCTTCAGAACCATAACACCCATCCCGTCCATCTCGTCTACCACGTCAATCTATCACATCCATCCCATCTCTCTCATCCATCACATCCATCACACCCATCACATCTATCATCCATCACCCCATCACTCCCTTCGCATCCATAGCACCCTTCACATCCATCATATACCCATGCAACCGGTACCATCCATCACTTCCACCCGTCCATCACGTCCATCACATCCATCATATCCACCACATCCATCCCAACCATCCCATCCCTCATATCCATCCAATCCATAATATCCACCCGTCCAACCCATCCATCAATTTCATCTATTCATCCGATCCATGACATCCATCCCATCCATCCCATCTATCACTTCCACGTATTCATCAGATCCATCACATCCATCACATCAATCACATCCATCAAACCATCACGTCCATCACGTCTACCCCGTCCATCTATCACATTCATCTCGTCCATCCATCGCATCCATCCATCCCATCTATCATATGCATCCCATCCCTCACGTCCATCCATCCCGTCCATCCCGTCAGTTTCATTCATCCATCACATCCACTCGTCCATCCTGTTAATCCATTCCATCCATTTCATCCATTATCCATCATATCCATCACACCCATCACGTCCGTCAAATCCACCACACCCATTAATAACATCATTTATCCTACCATCCTTTCATCCATCACATCCATCGCATCATCCCCGTCAATCCCATCCTTCTCAAACCATTCATTACTTCCACCCAATCCTTTAAATCCATCCCATTCATTATATCTACTCGTCCATCCCGTCAATCCATTCCATCCCATTCATCCCATCTATCGCATATATCACATCCATCCCATCCATCACACCACGTGTCCTCCACGTTCAACCACCCCTCCCACCCACATCTTCTGTGGTAAAAACTGCGCTGAAATACTCATTCAGGACCTCTGCCATTTGAAACCCGTATGAAATTATGTTTCCCCTGTTGTTTTCCAGTGGTTCGACCTTATCTCGAACTTTCTGTTTACTCCTTACATAAGCATAGAAACTCTTGCTGTCATGTTTTATATTACCTGCCAATTTTTTTTAAAGGTTCTTTTAGATTTTCTAATTTAATTTGTAGCTAGGTTAAGTGCCTCTATGTAATTTGCATAGTTTTCATCCTTTCTGGTACGCCTATAAATCCTCCACATAGTTTGCTTAAACACTATTTTTCCAATAGCTTCTTTTGACAAGTGTTTCTTTCTATATCGTTTTCCTTGTTTTTGTTTCAAGGGAACACATTTATCGATGATACTCTCAATTTCATATTTTAGAATATTCCAACATTCAATTGCGGTCTTATCCATGAGCATGTTATTCCAATCTAGCTTTGCTAAGTATTTTCTCATATCTTTGTAGTTACCTTTGTGGAAGTTTCTCCTATACGTTTTTTTATTTTTACTTTCTGATTCTACATTGATGTCAAAATGTATTTGATTGTGGTCACTGTTACCCAATGGTTCATGTATTTTTCCATTGTCCACTAATTCTTTTGTGATGATAAAACTATATCTAATATATCTTCTCCCCTGGTTGGTTCTAGCACGTGCTGACTAAGAAAGCTATCCTCAATTAAAAATATAAATTGTTGGTCCTCACCCCCTGTACTCTCTAGAGATTTCCATTGTATGTGTCCATGGTTAAAATCTCCCATTATGATATTCCCCTTTATTAACTTCCTTTATAGCATTTTGTGTTTTTGTGTTATCCTCTTCGTTTGTTTGGACTTCGGTAAACTTATCCAATAGTTAATTTTGAATTTCCTGAAACTATTTTGCACCAAACAGCTTCATCGTAATCTGCTTCGCTTTCTAATTTTATTTCATCAGCCTGAATAGATTCTTTAACATATAAAATAACTTTTCTTCTCATTCTTCCTATTCGATCTCTCCTAAACATTACGTATCCTGTCAATCCTAATTCAGCATCTGTAATGTCTGTGTTGGCCCATGATTCGGTTAAACCAATTATGTGAGGGTCAATATCTTCTACCATAATGTTTAATTCGTTTTTCTTATTTACTATACTCCTAGCATTTAAACAAACACATTTATAACCTGCTTCAGACACATTTTTCGGACATTTTTTATTGATTTATCTGTGCTAGTAGTCTCTTGTCCTGCTTAAGGCATCTCTAAATACCCCCCTGCGCTTCTAGTTTAAATAGTGTTTACTACCAAAAATATTTGATATGCTACCCATGCCACTGTCTACTGCTGCTGAGAGCCCATCAAGAAGTATACTAAGCTTGACACAGTTAATTAATTTAACCATATTTTTTACGGAATCAGGACTTAATCTTGCTGAAAGCATACCATGTACAAATGCAAATAATGTTACTAAATTTCTCAAGAACAAGAATAAAAATGGTTTCAGATTTACATAAATACAAGAGGATTCAGTATCACAAATAACCTACAACCTTCCAAATACAAATAGCTATGGTTTTCATGCAATATCATGCAAATTATTAAAATTCATTGAACCAGAAATAGTAAAACCTTTAACATCATTAATCAATCAAGTGCCGAACACAGGACAATTTCCGGAAAAAACTTAAAGTAGCAAAAGTTATTCTTATATTTTAGAATAATTGTCCCACTTTATTCACAAATATCCATGTTGCCTGTTATTTCAATTCGCCTTGGAAAGAATTATGAATAACCAATTACTCATATATTATTATAAATTCGTGCACGAACAATTACCAGTATACTTATAGAACACAACACTAATTTACTTACAGAACTGGCAGATAAACAAAACTACACACATACACCATCATCTCACGCGTAAACACAACAAAATACACGCACTTAGAACACAGCACTAATTAGAAAAACATTTCTGAAATATAATTTTCAAAATATCATCAACTATACTCCATACATCTTAAAAGATAAGGTGATCACATAAAGCTTACAGAGATATATACATTATGGTAACAATTATTTTATAAACAGCTATTTATGCGAATGCACTGATATTAACTGCTACACGTGCACGTATGGTTAAGAGTTACTGCACTATTATGTACAATTGGCTCAATAAACAATTCTGTCTCTCTGTTTGCCTGTCTATTCAGCCGATCTATGACACCCTTCCCATCCGTCATATCTATCACTTCCATCACATCCATCAGATTCATCATATCCATAACACCATTCACATCCATCACATCAATCAAACCCATCAGAACCATCACACCCATCACGTCCATCACGTCCATCCCATCTACCATATGCATCCCATCCATCACATCCATCCCGTCCATCCCGTCTATTACATACATCCATCCAATATATTCCACCCATTCCATCCATCACGTCCTTCACATCCATCCACCATATCCATCCAATCCATCCCACACACCCATTCCGTCCGTCTATAAAATCCCATCCATCTCACCCATTCCGTCCACCCCGTCCATCCATCACATTCATCCCCTCCATCCATCGCATCCATCACATCCGTCACAACAGTCACATCACACCTATCCCATCCATCAGATCCATCCATTTCATCCATCAAATCCATCAACAGCATCACACCCATTCCCTCCATCCATCACATCAATTTCGTCCATCCATCACATCCATCCGTTCATCCTGTCAATCACATCCATTACGTCCTTCACATCCATTCCGTCCATCAATCACATCCATCCCTTCCACCCATCATATCCACCTTGTCCACCCAACAGCGATTGTCTTAATTCTGAATTGTAAATTCATATATTAATTTAAGTATTTGTTGGCATGTGATGGTCTAAGTACAAAGGTTGTACTTAGACCACGGGCGTGTTGTTATTGAGGAACGTAGACGAATCACTTGACAAGGTCATTTTCTACCGATGTTTACACCTTCACAAATCCCTTGACTGAGGCGGAGCACCACTTCAGTCTCCACGATAAGAAGATGAAAGATAATAAATCACCTGGAGTTGATGGGATACCACCAAAACTGCTTAAAGAAATTGTTGAGCAAATTAGTACACCACTTGCAAAAATTTTTAACTTGTCACTAAAAGAAGGAATAGTTCCTTCAGAATGGAAAGAAGCAAATATTATGCCACTATTTAAGAAGGGATCGAGGAACAAGCCAACAAATTACAGACCAGTGAGTTTAACATCAGTTGTATGTAAATTACTCGAAACATTAATTAGAGACCACATGGTTGAATTCCTTGTAAAACATAAATTAATAAATAAATCTCTACATGGGTTCCTAAAAGCAAGGTCATGTCTAACCAATCTTTTTGTTTTTTTGAAGAAATTACAAAGTGGGTATAGGTAATGATGTAATCAACTGGATAAAAAAGTGGCTTACACACAGAAGACAGAGAGTAATAGTAGATGGTGAGATTTCAAACTGGAAATCTGTTTTGAGTGGGGTACCAGTAATATGCTCTATACTGTTTTAATATATATATTTATATATATATATATATATATATATATATATATATATATATATATATATATATATATATATATATATATATATATATATATATACAGAAAGGTTACTAATGATACAGATAAACAAAGTTTACAGGATGATATATATAAATTAGTTAAATGGTCAGAAAAATTGCAAATGTTATTGATTTTTTTGGGGAAGTGTAAATGTGTGCACATAGGACTTGGAAACATGGACGAAGAATATAAAATGGGGGATGCTGTCCTAGGTAGAACCACACAAGAAAAGGACTTAGGAGTAACATTTAGTGCTGACATGAAAGTTTCAGAGCAATGTGGGTTTGCTGCTTCGAAAGGAAATCAAATTCTAGGGCTAATTAGGAGAACTATCACGTATAAGGAGAAACAACTAATTGTACCCTTGTACAAAGCGATAGTTAGACCACATCTAGAATATTGTATTCAGGCATGGAGGCCGTATCGTAAAAAGGACATAGGCAAGCAAGAAAGAATACAACGAAAAGCAACTAAAATGATTCAAAAATTTAGAGACCTTAGTTACGAAAGGAGAGGAGACCAAAAAGAAGTGTTAAAAATAATGAACGGTTATGAGGATGTTGATAAGAATATGTTCTTCAAACTTAAAGAAGGCAGTAGAACCAGAGAACACAAAGCAGCATTAATTATGGAGCCATGTAGGTTGGACATGAGAAATTACTCTATCTCACAGAGGGTGATAAATAAATGGAACAAACTGCAAAATGATTGTGTTAATGCTAGTAGTGTCAATATGTTTAAAAATAGAATTGACAGATATTTGATAAGGGCAGGCTACACATATATATTAGAAAATTGTTGGACTCTCGATAAACCTGTGGCTTCCTTGTCCACTTGCCATATGGAACTTGTTATTTGGGATGGCAATCTTGTTAAAATCTTGTTAAATCTTGTCTCTGATGTTTTCGTACACTGTATCGCCACACCACTGGGTGCGCCGTCGCCTCCAGTCTCATTGCGAAGTTCATTCCATTCCAGTCCACTGCTCTGTGTTGTCGACCCAACTCTTCTTCCACAGACGTAGTCGCGTCAATTTTTATCCGGCCGGTTTCTCTGTTTGTTTAAATGTACCGCACAATGAGTAACCTTTAGGATAGTGGACACTTAACGGTGAATAATTAATGTCGAACATGTTTCATGGCTACATTGTTATATTTGTATTGCATCCTGTCGGCAGACATGACTACATTGTTATATTTGTATTGTATTCTGTCGGCAGACATGACTACATTGTTATATTTGTATTGTATTCTGTCGGCAGACATGACTACATTGTTATATTTGTATTGTATTCTGTCGGCAGACATGACTACATTGTTATATTTGTATTGTATTCTGTCGGCAGACATGACTACATTGTTATATTTGTATTGTATCCTGTCGGCAGACATGACTACATTGTTATATTTGTATTGTATTCTGTCGGCAGACATGACTACATTGTTATATTTGTATTGTATTCTGTCGGCAGACATGACTACATTGTTATATTTGTATTGTATTCTGTCGGCAGACATGACTACATTGTTATATTTGTATTGTATCCTGTCGGCAGACATGACTACATTGTTATATTTGTATTGCATCCTGTCGGCAGACATGACTACATTGTTATATTTGTATTGCATCCTGTCGGCAGACATGACTACATTGTTATATTTGTATTGTATTCTGTCGGCAGACATGACTACATTGTTATATTTGTATTGTATTCTGTCGGCAGACATGACTACATTGTTATATTTGTATTGTATCCTGTCGGCAGACATGACTACATTGTTATATTTGTATTGTATTATGTCGGCAGACATGACTACATTGTTATATTTGTATTGTATTCTGTCGGCAGACATGACTACATTGTTATATTTGTATTGTATTCTGTCGGCAGACATGACTACATTGTTATATTTGTATTGTATCCTGTCGGCAGACATGACTACATTGTTATATTTGTATTGTATTCTGTCGGCAGACATGACTACATTGTTATAGTTGTATTGCATCCTGTCGGCAGACATGACTACATTGTTATATTTGTATTGTATCCTGTCGGCAGACATGACTACATTGTTATATTTGTATTGCATCCTGTCGGCAGACATGACTACATTGTTATATTTGTATTGTATTCTGTCGGCAGACATGACTACATTGTTATATTTGTATTGTATTCTGTCGGCAGACATGACTACATTGTTATATTTGTATTGTATTCTGTCGGCAGACATGACTACATTGTTATATTTGTATTGTATCCTGTCGGCAGACATGACTACATTGTTATATTTGTATTGTATTCTGTCGGCAGACATGACTACATTGTTATATTTGTATTGTATTCTGTCGGCAGACATGACTACATTGTTATATTTGTATTGTATTCTGTCGGCAGACATGACTACATTGTTATATTTGTATTGTATCCTGTCGGCAGACATGACTACATTGTTATATTTGTATTGCATCCTGTCGGCAGACATGACTACATTGTTATATTTGTATTGCATCCTGTCGGCAGACATGACTACATTGTTATATTTGTATTGTATTCTGTCGGCAGACATGACTACATTGTTATATTTGTATTGTATTCTGTCGGCAGACATGACTACATTGTTATATTTGTATTGTATCCTGTCGGCAGACATGACTACATTGTTATATTTGTATTGTATCCTGTCGGCAGACATGACTACATTGTTATATTTGTATTGTATTCTGTCGGCAGACATGACTACATTGTTATATTTGTATTGTATTCTGTCGGCAGACATGACTACATTGTTATATTTGTATTGTATTCTGTCGGCAGACATGACTACATTGTTATATTTGTATTGTATCCTGTCGGCAGACATGACTACATTGTTATATTTGTATTGTATCCTGTCGGCAGACATGACTACATTGTTATATTTGTATTGTATTCTGTCGGCAGACATGACTACATTGTTATAGTTGTATTGTATTCTGTCGGCAGACATGACTACATTGTTATATTTGTATTGTATCCTGTCGGCAGACATGACTACATTGTTATATTTGTATTGTATTCTGTCGGCAGACATGACTACATTGTTATAGTTGTATTGTATTCTGTCGGCAGACATGACTACATTGTTATATTTGTATTGTATTCTGTCGGCAGACATGACTACATTGTTATATTTGTATTGTATCCTGTCGGCAGACATGACTACATTGTTATATTTGTATTGTATTATGTCGGCAGACATGACTACATTGTTATATTTGTATTGTATTCTGTCGGCAGACATGACTACATTGTTATATTTGTGTTGTATTCTGTCGGCAGACATGACTACATTGTTATATTTGTATTGTATTCTGTCGGCAGACATGACTACATTGTTATATTTGTATTGTATCCTGTCGGCAGACATGACTACATTGTTATATTTGTATTGTATTATGTCGGCAGACATGACTACATTGTTATATTTGTATTGTATTCTGTCGGCAGACATGACTACATTGTTATATTTGTGTTGTATTCTGTCGGCAGACATGACTACATTGTTATATTTGTATTGTATTCTGTCGGCAGACATGACTACATTGTTATATTTGTATTGTATTCTGTCGGCAGACATGACTACATTGTTATATTTATATTGTATTCTGTCGGCAGACATGACTACATTGTTATATTTGTATTGTATCCTGTCGGCAGACATGACTACATTGTTATATTTGTATTGTATTATGTCGGCAGACATGACTACATTGTTATATTTGTATTGCATCCTGTCGGCAGACATGACTACATTGTTATATTTGTATTGCATCCTGTCGGCAGACATGACTACATTGTTATATTTGTATTGTATCCTGTCGGCAGACATGACTACTTTGTTATATTTGTATTGCATCCTGTCGGCAGACATGACTACATTGTTATATTTGTATTGTATTCTGTCGGCAGACATGAATACATTGTTATATTTGTATTGTATTCTGTCGGCAGACATGACTACATTGTTATATTTGTATTGCATCCTGTCGGCAGACATGACTACATTGTTATATTTGTATTGCATCCTGTCGGCAGACATGACTACATTGTTATATTTGTATTGTATCCTGTCGGCAGACATGACTACATTGTTATATGTGTATTGTATTCTGTCGGCAGACATGACTACATTGTTATATTTGTATTGCATCCTGTCGGCAGACATGACTACATTGTTATATTTGTATTGTATTCTGTCGGCAGACATGACTACATTGTTATATTTGTATTGTATCCTGTCGGCAGACATGACTACATTGTTATATTTGTATTGCATCCTGTCGGCAGACATGACTACATTGTTATATTTGTATTGCATCCTGTCGGCAGACATGACTACATTGTTATATTTGTATTGCATCCTGTCGGCAGACATGACTACATTGTTATATTTGTATTGCATCCTGTCGGCAGACATGACTACATTGTTATATTTGTATTGCATCCTGTCGGCAGACATGACTACATTGTTATAGTTGTATTGTATCCTGTCGGCAGACATGACTACATTGTTATATTTGTATTGCATCCTGTCGGCAGACATGACTACATTGTTATATTTGTATTGCATCCTGTCGGCAGACATGACTACATTGTTATAGTTGTATTGTATCCTGTCGGCAGACATGACTACATTGTTATATTTGTATTGCATCCTGTCGGCAGACATGACTACATTGTTATAGTTGTATTGTATCCTGTCGGCAGACATGACTACATTGTTATAGTTGTATTGTATCCTGTCGGCAGACATGACTACATTGTTTTATTTGTATTGCATCCTGTCGGCAGACATGACTACATTGTTATAGTTGTATTGTATCCTGTCGGCAGACATGACTACATTGTTATATTTGTATTGCATCCTGTCGGCAGACATGACTACATTGTTATAGTTGTATTGTATCCTGTCGGCAGACATGACTACATTGTTATAGTTGTATTGTATCCTGTCGGCAGACATGACTACATTGTTATAGTTGTATTGTATCCTGTCGGCAGACATGACTACATTGTTATATTTGTATTGCATCCTGTCGGCAGACATGACTACATTGTTATAGTTGTATTGTATCCTGTCGGCAGACATGACTACATTGTTATAGTTGTATTGTATCCTGTCGGCAGACATGACTACATTGTTATAGTTGTATTGTATCCTGTCGGCAGACATGACTACATTGTTATAGTTGTATTGTATCCTGTCGGCAGACATGACTACATTGTTATAGTTGTATTGTATCCTGTCGGCAGACATGACTACATTGTTATAGTTGTATTGTATCCTGTCGGCAGACATGACTACATTTTTATAGTTGTATTGTATTCTGTCGGCAGACATGACTACATTGTTATATTTGTATTGTATTCTGTCGGCAGACATGCGTGACGAACGTAGCACTCAACTCAGCTTGCAGCTTTTGATTAGTTTCACTGCGAAAACAAAAGCACTATTTGTCACAACAGTTTACTGCATGTGTGACACCGATACAATGGAACAGCAGATATAATTATATTAGGTATTAACTAATACGTGTAACGTCTAAATGCCACAGCGTTGTTGAGTGGAGCCATTATTGTTAATAACATTTAGTAATAGAAGTGATATACAGCATTGGCACATTACGGCCCAGGCTAACATGCTAGGGATCTAGGAGAAGGACAACTCTGATTCTAAAACCTGGGTAGACCCAACTCATTAGCCTTGGCAGGCAGTGGGGCTAGGAGAAGGAAAACTCTGATTCTAAAACCTGGGTAGACCCAACACATTAGCCTTTGCAAGCATTGGGGCTAGGAGAAGGAAAACTCTGATTCTAAAACCTGAGTGGATCCAACACATTAGCCTTGGCAGGCAGTGGGGCTAGGAGAAGGAAAACTCTGATTCTAAAACCTGGGTAGACCCAACTCATTAGCCTTGGCAGGCAGTGGGTCTAGGAGAAGGAAAACTCCGACTTCAAACCATGGACAGGTCAAGTCATCTAGAAGACAATGATCTAGAGGAAAGGTTCGACTAACTGACCCAAATTACATGTCATATCACTTAGTAATTACGAGATTGGCTACCGCGTGCGAGGGAACCGACGCGCTGGGACTCAGCCACCAGCGAGAAATCAGCGAAGACCTGGAATGTCGAACAGCCGGCATCGGCTCTCATGCGAAGTCCGGTTTGCCACCCTCAATGTGGGTACAACGACTGGAAAAAGAGTGGAGGTGGTTGAGCTAATGAAGAGGAAGCAGCTCTTGGTGATGGGGGTCCAAGAAGCGAAGTGGAAAGGGGTTATAGCAGTGAACCTGGGTGAAGGATTTAAGATGCTGCATGCAGGGGGAGATGAAAAGACAAATGGAGTTGGAGTGATTATGAACGAGGAATACAGTAAGTCACCAAGGTAGAGAGATGGGGAGGCAGGATCATTGCAGTGTGGATATTGGTCGGAAGACAGATGATGTGTATACTATCAGTATATGCACCACAGACAGGGAGAACGCAAGAAGATAAGGACGCATTCCGAAGAGACAGTACAGTGAGGAGACAGTAGGAAAGAATGGATTGGGCTCAAGAAACAGAGAGGGACAAGACCTGGTGGAGATGCTCGCCAAAAACCAGTTGGTGGTGGTAAACTCCTTCTTCCAGAAGAGGGAGTCACACAAGATAACCTACATAAGTGGGAACAGCAGAAAATATATCTGCTGATTGTCAGAAGCTGTCGGCGAAACAAGGTTAGCCACTGCAAGGTTTTGGCAGGAGAGAACATAACGAGCCAATATAAACCATTGGATTATGAAATGAGGATAGGAAGAGACAAACAAAGGATTGGGTAGCAAAGGCAGGTGATCAGGTGGTGGAAATGTGAAGGAGAGGTGATGAAAAAATACAAAAGCGAAGTCGATAGGAAGTTCAGGCTACTTAAAGAAGAAAGGGAGGATGTGGAAGCAGATTGGACAGAATTTAAGGAAGGCTTTGTTGGAACAGCTGAGGAGATATGTGGCCGAACATCAGGAAAATCCATACAAAGTCGAAAGAAGAGAGAACAATTGTGTAGGAACCCGGAAGTTGACAAGCTATAAAAGAAAAGAAGGAGGCACTGAAGTGTGCGCAAGAAGCGAGTGATGCAGAAAAGACAAGACTGAAGCAGAAGTACTGGGAGAAGAAGAACGCAGCAAGCAAGGCTAAAGCAGAAGTACCGGGAGAAGAAGAACGCAGCAAACAAAACTGAAGCAGAAGTACCGGGAGAAGAAGAACGCAGCAAAAAAAAAACTGAAGCAGAAGTACCGGGAGAAGAAGAACGCAGCAAACAAAACTGAAGCAGAAGTACCGGGAGAAGAAGAACGCAGCAAACAAAACTGAAGCAGAAGTACCGGGAGAAGAAGAACGCAGCAAACAAAACTGAAGCAGAAGTACCGGGAGAAGAAGAACGCAGCAAACAAGGTTGAAGCAGAAGTACCGGGAGAAGAAGAACGCAGCAAACAAGGCTAAATCAGAAGTACCGGGAGAAGAAGAACGCAGCAAACAAGGCTGAAGCAGAAGTACCGGGATAAGAAGAACGCAGCAAACAAGGCTGAAGCAGAAGTACCGGGAGAAGAAGAACGCAGCAAACAAGGTTGAAGCAGAAGTACCGGGAGAAGAAGAACGCTGCAAACAAGGTTGAAGCAAAAGTACCGGGAGAAGAAGAACGCAGCAAACAAGGCTGAAGCAGAAGTACCGGGAGAAGAAGAACGCAGCAAACAAAACTGAAGCAGAAGTACCGGGAGAAGAAGAACGCAGCAAACAAAACTGAAGCAGAAGTACCGGGAGAAGAAGAACGCAGCAAACAAGGTTGAAGCAGAAGTTCCGGGAGAAGAAGAACGCAGCAAACAAGGTTGAAGCAGAAGTACCGGGAGAAGAAGAACGCAGCAAACAAGGCTAAAGCAGAAGTACCGGGAGAAGAAGAACGCAGCAAACAAGGCTGAAGCAGAAGTACCGGGAGAAGAAGAACGCAGCAAACAAAACTGAAGCAGAAGTACCGGGAGAAGAAGAACGCAGCAAACAAGGCTGAAGCAGAAGTACCGGGAGAAGAAGAACGCAGCAAACAAGGCTGAAGCAGAAGTACCGGGAGAAGAAGAACGCAGCAAACAAGGCTGAAGCAGAAGTATCGGGAGAAGAAGAACGCAGCAAACAAGGCTGTTGCGAAAGCAAGAGATAAGAAACAACAGGAATGGTGCGATAGGATTGAAGAAGATGGTGGGAGAAAATTTATCTTCCAGCTGTCCAGATATAGATACAGAGATAGCAAAGATACTAATCGCAACATCAGCAATGAAGAGAAACGATGGATCATTGGTCATAGGTGTATGGTGTATGGGAGGAGTATTTCAAGAAACTACTAAACCCGGAGGTAGAATGTGAGATGGAGATACCACATTATGTAAGGAGAGAGCTGGCGGTGAGGACATGACGCACTAACCACAATCCGTCCCACGTTCGTCGTTGTCCACTTCGGTACGAACGACATTGCTAACGGCGCACCCGCTGTGACGGTGGCCGCTGCAGTGGTGCAATTAGCGCCACTACCGAACAGACACGTGACTGTCTGTTCGGCGCTACATCGTTCATCGCGTCTCGATATAAACAAACTCATCGACATCTACAACGGCATATGATTATTATATTCTTGTCGCGCTAACAGCCTAGTGCAATCTCGCTTTACATTTTCATTATCATCTAATAGTGTTCATATCATGTTCATGTCGCGCTACCAGCCTAGTGCAATCACGCTTTACGTTTCGTTATTTTCTAATATTGTTCATATCATATTCATGTCACGCTACCAGCCTAGTGCAATCTCGCTTTACGTTTTCGCTATATTCTAATAGTGTTCATATCATGTTCATGTCGCGCTACCAGCCTAGTGCAATCTCGCTTTACGTTTTCGCTATCTTCTAATAGTGTTCATAGCATGTTCATGTCGCGCTACCAGCCTAGTGCAACCCTGGCTCGTGCCTCCAATACCTGCTAATGAAGCATACGCAGTACTTCAAGTCGCGCTACCAGCCTAGTGCAGTCTCGCTTGATACGTCTTCGATAGCTGCTAATACAGTGTTTACATTTTGTTTATGCCGCGCTACCAGCCTAGTGCATTATTAACTTCATGCCTTCAGTATCTGTGTGTTCACATGTTGTTTATGCCGCGCTACCAGCCTAGTGCATTATTAACTTCATGCCTTCAGTATATGTGTGTTCACATTTTGTTTATGCCGCGCTACCAGCCTAGTGCATTTTTAACTTCATGCCTTCAGTATCTGTGTGTTCACATGTTGTTTATGCCGCGCTACCAGCCTAGTGCATTATTAACTTCACGCCTTCAGTACCTGTGTGTTCACATTTTGTTTTTGCCGCGCTACCAGCCTAGTCCATTATTAACTTCATGCCTTCAGTATCTGCTAATGCAGTATTCCCACTACTTTCAATTTATGTTGCTTGCTAATACAATGTTCACACTACATTCAAGTCGCGCTACCAGCCTAGTGCAATTCTGGCGATATGCCTTCATTACCCGCTTATGCAGCGTTCACACTATATAACTTACCGCCATGCAACATATATCTGCTTTAGCCGTCATGCCGAACCTGCCGCCAGCCAAGCGTGGACGTCCAATGACCAGCGCAAGAACAGCCGCCTCCAGCACTGTTCAACAAAACACAACAGCACAAGAGACACGACGCCGTCACGCCACTCCTGCTCGAACACTGTCCACCAGGACACGACGCCGTCACGCCACTCCTGCTCGAAAACTGTCCACCAGGACACGACGCCGTCACGCCACTCCTGCTCGAACACTGTCCACCAGGACACGACGCCGTCACGCCACTCCTGCTCGAACACTGTCCACCAGGACACGACGCCGTCACGCCACTCCTGCTCGAACACTGTCCACCAGGACACGATGCCGTCACGCCACTCCTGCTCGAATACCGTCTCGAGGCGTGAATGCAGGGCACGAAATAAGCGGCCTCGCATTGCATTTTGTGATGCATATATTGCGGTTTGCTAGTCAACTGCATTTTTGTATCGCAAACTTTGCGATGCAATATTCGTGAATAATTTTGCTTTGATCAAGCGTTAACTGTTGTAGCATCGTAGGCATGGGCGCCGCCATTTTTCTAGCGTGAAACGGAAATGCGATTTTACCAATGCATAGTCCCCTAGCATTAGGCTAGCGCTACCGATCGCCAATTGCGCCATAGGCGAAACGGTGTCCCATTTGGCGAAAAGAAAAAAACTCTTCGCCAATTTGGCGAAATGCTTTTACAGCCACATTAATGGCGCAATGTCGTATAAGCGGCAAACCCATGAATCATAGCTGCCTGCCACCCATGGAATTGTTTTCACGCCCCCTAATCTATAATTGCCCGGCGATAAGCCAACGATTTAATTGCTCTCAGCGAAAGTTCCCGTCCTGCTGGGCAGCTACAAAAATAATAACATTATAACTCGTAAAATGTGGGAGCTCACTTCCTCGCAGTTTTTTAGTTTATTATTGTACTTCGGCGGGTGACAGAAAACGATGCAGCCACGTTTGATCAAGGACTGGTCTGTACGTTTTCCGTGGGCGTGGCTTATTAACGAGAGCAAAAACCATGCGAAAGCAAAGAACGTGTTTGTTACCGGGAAGGACTGCGCCAAGCCCAAGAAGGACAACTTGGCAAAACACGAGATATCTGCCAACCACCGGAGATCGACGTTGCTGCCGAAGCGCCAGATGGACTTCGTGACTGCGAACGATCACGTGAAGTCTGCGATTATTGCCAATATGTGGACCGCGTTGGTGCAAGCGAAGCACTGTCTGCTGATAGTTAAGAACGCTTTTATACGAGGAAGCCTTCAAGATCTGGACAGTGAAGGAGCAGCGTCACGGATTCACTGGTTTAGTGAAACGGGTGGACACTGTCGCAGAGACCAGAGTAGTGGTGGTGGACACTTGGGGCAACACTTGTATGGTGACGTTATCTGTGTTGGAGATTTGCAGTGTGATCGATTTTCTTGTTTTATATTTCTAATCAAACGTTGGTGTTATGTTTTCTTGTGACTATCTATATGTTTAATATACGTATATTTTGTTTATATTATATGTCGTATATTAGGCCCAGTAAAAAAAGAAACTAGTTTCTCGTCCAGACTTTTTATAAAGGAAGAGGGAGGCCCTTATTATTTACTATTTATGAATTTTGTGCTATTAGTTTCGAAGATGGCCACCATGTCTTAGATGCTCACTGTGGTTGATTAAAAGACAAGCTGTAGGTTTCTCGAGGCAATATAGAACATGCCAGTGATGTATATTACTATACAGCCTGCCATTCCATTATCAAATACATTACTTTTTAGCAGGAATGGCAGATGAATAGAAACATTTACGTAAATGTAATATGGCACATACCTGTTACACCGAAAAACTACCTAGATTGACTAGAAGCAAACAAAAAGCAAACGCAATGTTGAATGTATATTTATGAGTGTTGTGTAGGTTTGGCCATGGTTTCATTAGTTTGTATCACAGGCATACAACTAAATGTTGTGTAGGTTTGGCCATGGTTTCATTAGTTTGTATCACAGGCATACAACTAAATGTTGTGTAGGTTTGGCTGTGGTTTCATTAGTTTGTATCACAGGCATACAACTAAATGGCATTTATACTGATTGAGACTAGAATTACATAAGTGGGTCTGCGTAAAGACTATTTAATGCAAGGCATCATCATTCGAATCTTATTTTAGACTTTGTAGAATGCACATACATCCCTACACTTTGTATGATGAATAACGCGTAAACTGAAAGAGTATAAAAGTACTTCGTACAGCAAGTTTTGGACAAAGATTTCTTCACAGAACCGAAAAAACGTTTTAAAATAATCTTTTTTTCTGTAGTAAATAAAAAAAGGAGGCGTAGACAAAAATAGGAAGTGGTCGGGGACGAGAAACTAGTTTCTTTTTACTAGGCCTTATCACATTATTTTATGTCATGTTTTGCATTTTGACGTTTAGCCATCTTAGTATCTGCTAAAAAATGGCTAAACAAAATCTCATTTCGCTAAAGAAAATTTGAACCTTTAGCCAAATTGGCTAAACAGATTTTAGGCCCATCGCTAGCCTAGCTAGCGCAATACTTGCTAGAGGGGTTACATCAATTCGTTTGCACGTGCGTGGCAGCATACAGAGTTGTTTCGAAGTGCAGGCTCAGAGATTCCGCTAGCCTATGAAATATTCCAGTAACCGGTACACCTGCAATGATGTCTGAGAGTTCAAAACGTAGCATCCCATATACGTTGTGCACCAGTCGAAATCACAGGCGTTTGCAGTCGCAACAATAAATTTGATGATGATCAGTACTCCTGATTAAGCACCACGGTAACTGCTGTCTGTGACTGTTTAATCTGTTGCGAAATCTACGGGTGCTTACTACAACTGTTTACTGTAGAAATTGACCCCTGGGCCTGGCTCTCCTTGCCAGCTGCAAGACAAACGCCTGAATCCAATCACAGCCCAACTTGTTTATATAGTAATTATCATCTAGCCAGTAAGACGAAAGGCGGGAAAACATAGGGAGTAACCCCAGCACTTGTTGGGTTGACACTGCAATAAACAAATGGCTGCAATCGTTCATGGCATATAGACTAGCTATAGTGGCAGAGGCCAGAGCGGGAGACAACTTGATCTTAGAAGAAATCATGTTTTTCGGTGCGCATTTTGAATATTCCGCGCAACATTTTAACATATGTTGCCGCTGGATGTGTTTTCTGAAGAAAAAAGTATAAATTATTATTTTATTTGTAACAAAGATTTCACATTCAACTCCCAATTCGCCATTTTATAGCATCAAAACCTCCCGATAACAACGCCTTTTCCCATTAATTAAAAAAAGCATTGCAAAGTAGTTTTATGCCACCAACAACCGAGTGTATTGCTCATGTTATAAATGCCTGGGAACAGCGCGCTGTCTCAATTCCCAAAATATTTGCATTACGGTCGTTGACAACATTATAACCACATCAAGGCATCGTCGACCACACGCATGAATGTATAAAAGTGCAAAACCAAGAAATGGTGTTGTTTTCATAAATCCCCAAATCACAAATAATCTGCTATACAAAATTCGTGTTTGCTATGCAAAACTCATTTTGCATAGCAACAATTGCTATGCAATTTTTTAGATTTATTTCGTGCCCTGGAATGTGTCATCTGCATATATATGTGCACTAGTATAATCGCAACCAATCGTTCTATGTGACGGCGATCATACATTCGGTGGCAATGACTTCTAACGCGTTTCGAAGCCAACGACGTAAATCACCTACTTACCCAGCTAGCGGTTATTCAAGCTGAGACATGCCGCCAAAATTCAACAACGAAATTTACTTTATCAACAAAGTGCAGTTTGACGCACACGACTATTTTGTTAACTTACTGATCTTACTGCATATCGTATAACCTCAGTTGGTGCATCGTACACAATTAGTAATACGTTGTGATTCACCAGTCAAAGTTACTGTTTTAAAAGTGCGGACGCTCAGACACCGAGATCCTCGGCCATGTTGATTTACCTTAGAGGAGCTTCGTGAGGACATCTGGCGAGCTGGCGTGTAACAAGTACTAACAATTTAATTCGACAGGGGCGCCACATAGTGTACAGCAATTAGAGATTAAACAAATATAAATTATTATCTAAAGCAGTGCAGAGTCACTAATTTGTCTGGACCGTAGCCAGGTTAAAAAAAAGTTGTTTCGTATTTGCCGAGATATATTAACAAAGCGCGTCGCACGGCATTAACTTACGGAATATTCAAATGTGCAGTTTTTAATTACTGTTACAATTACATTTAGCAATATCCTCATAGCCTACGCATATATGACACATACATGTGAAACAGTTCATTTTATATTTATTAATTTGTTGAGATTAGCTTCTATTCATATCTGCCAACATCTACATGCATATCAAATGTTGTGCAAATATTGCTACAAATATGTTTTTCTCACTTAAGAGAGACAGTAGATCAAGAGGATATGAAGTAACATTAATGAAGGATCAGTGTAGATTAGACACCAGAAAGTAATGGGGGGGGGGGCAAAGGGCAAATATGGGAAACACATTAAGCCAAAGGAACCCCCTTATTAAAATATAACTTTGAATTACATGATATACCATCGTATACCATGGGGTACCATGGTATTTTGTTATATTACATGGTATTACATGGTAAACTGTGGTACACCAGGGTTTACCTGTTTCAAAACACCATGGATTACCATGGTATATCTTAGTATTTTACCATGGTTTACCATGATTTACCATGGTTTACCTGTTTCCAAACACATATGGCATTTACCAATGGCCTCCCCAAATACGCCACTGCTCATTCTCGCAGAGGACAATCAATTAATGGAACAGTTTATCTAAAAAGGTAATTTTCTTATATAGCACTGTATCCAGTCCTTAGGACTGCTCAAAGCGCTTTACATTTCACCCCTCTCAGACCTCATTCCAAGGCCATTTCAACTTATCTGAGAAGCATTCAACCACGCTGCAATTACTGCGCGAAGACTAATCGTTCACATATCCACCACTGTCTGTATTATCAGGTACTCATTTATACAGCTGAGTAGGGTGATCAAACTTGCCAAAGGTCCGAAGCGACCGCAGTGGGATTTAAAACCGGGTTCGACTGAGAGTCCGGCATTCTAACCGGTATGCCATCGCGCCCCACTATCTAGAGCTTGTGTAAATGCTAACAGCGTGAATATGTTTATCAACAAAATATCCCGGGTGGGTATATTATCTAGATTGTGTAAACAATATCAGTTAACGTGAATAAGTTTAACAGAAAAATTGACAAATATCTCAGAAGGGCGGGTTACACATAAATGGAAGATTGTTGGACTCGCAGTAAACCAATGGCTTCCTTCTTCTTCTTCCGGGTACGAGTCAACCCTCTCTTCAAGGCTTATAGACTCGATGTGTGTGCACATGTGCACATGCACCAGTGCTGTAAGAGAAAGTAATACAATATTTAGAAGAAAGAGAAAACATGATAGTGTGCGTGTAGAACTGCAATTTGAGGAGAAGAAACGTTGATACTGTGAAAACTGCAACATCAATTAATGGTGCAAGCTGGAGATCTTGTGTCTGAAAGTCTTCAAACTTGGTGCTGTAGCTGCGTTGGCTGGCAGGTTGTTCCAGTTGGCTACTGTACGGGATAAACAAGATATACTGGATGAATTGCTTAGTGATTAGGGGGAGTTGAAAAGCTTCAGAATGCGTGTGTCGAGAGGGTCTCACCAGGGGTATAAGTTGGGGGAAGAGGTCCAGGGCGACTATGCCATGTAATATCTTATAAAACATGACAAGGCGGATGTCGGTTCTCCTTTGCTGGAGGCTGCGCCAGTGCAAGTGTTTGATCATAGTGCTGACACTTGCTTCACGGTTGTAGTTGTTACAAACATACCGTGCTGCCCGTCTTTGGACCATCTCTGTTTTTTGTACGTTTGTGTGTAGGGGTCCCATATGGTAGCGGCATATTCTAACTGGGGTCTAATTAAAGTGAAATAAGCACTGGTTAAAACATTTCCTGGCCAATTTTGAGATTTCTTCGTAGGAAAGCTAAGGATGCATTTGCTTTTTTTGACAGTGTTTTATTTATGATCACACCGAGATATTTCGCGTTGTCCTCCTTCACGACTATCTGTCCGTGAAGATTGTATTGTTTGTATTTGGGGTTACGGGTTCTGGTTATGTGGAGGACACTACATTCCTGGGGATTGAACTCCATTTGCCATGTTTCTTCCCACTTGGCCAGTTTGTAGTTCTTTGTCCACAAGAGATGTATATCGGTGTATTTAGGGGCGAATGCGGTCGTCCCCACCCCCCACTATGGTGGTAGCTGTGCGCTGAACAGGACAGGACTGGCGCGCTCGTTAACCTATGTAAATCATTTTCACGGGGTCACTTCCTCAATGAAAAATCCAGGCTACACCCTGGTAAGAGAGACATGCGTCACTTATCATGCTGACAATTAATGTCTGTAGTGTTGACATCCACATATTCAGTATTGAAACACGTTGCTAATGTCACACTTTTCACACTGACCATGGATGGATCAATTGCTAGCATCTGAAATTGTGCGCGGAGAGCCTGACAGTGATGGCAGATAGCGCACGACCTGGCAGTATTGACAGATAGCAGACAACCTGGCAGTGGTGGCAGATAGCGCACGACCTGGCAGTGGTGACAGATAGCAGACAACCTGGCAGTGATGGCAGATAGCAGACAACCTGGCAGTGGTGGCAGATAGCAGACAACCTGGCAGTGGTGGCAGATAGCAGACAACCTGGCAGTGGTGGCAGATAGCAGACAACCTGGCAGTGGTGGCAGATAGCAGACAACCTGGCAGTGGTGGCAGATAGCAGACAACCTGGCAGTGATGGCAGATAGCAGACAACCTGGCAGTGGTGGCAGATAGCGCACGACCTGGCAGTGGTGACAGATAGCAGACAACCTGGCAGTGGTGGCAGATTGCGCACGAGCTGGCAGTGGTGGCAGAGAGCAGACAACCTGGCAGTGGTGGCAGATTGCGCACGAGCTGGCAGTGGTGGCAGAGAGCAGACAACCTGGCAGTGATGGCAGATTGCGCACGACCTGGCAGTGGTGGCAGAGAGCAGACAACCTGGCAGTGGTGGCAGATTGCGCACGAGCTGGCAGTGGTGACAGATAGCAGACAACCTGGCAGTGGTGGCAGATTGCGCACGACCTGGCAGTGGTGGCAGAGAGCAGACAACCTGGCAGTGGCGGCAGATTGCGCACGACCTGGCAGTGGTGGCAGAGAGCAGACAACCTGGCAGTGGTGGCAGATTGCGCACGAGCTGGCAGTGGTGGCAGAGAGCAGACAACCTGGCAGTGGTGGCAGATTGCGCACGACCTGGCAGTGGTGGCAGAGAGCAGACAACCTGGCAGTGGTGGCAGATAGCAGACAACCTGGCAGTGGTGGCAGATAGCAGACAACCTGGCAGTGGTGGCAGATAGCGCACGACCTGGCAGTGGTGGCATATAGCAGACAACCTGGCAGTGGTGGCAGATTGCGCACGACCTGGCAGTGGTGGCAGATAGCAGACAACCTGGCAGTGATGGCAGATAGCGCACGACCTGGCAGTGGTGGCATATAGCAGACAACCTGGCAGTGGTGGCAGATTGCGCACGACCTGGCAGTGGTGGCAGAGAGCAGACAACCTGGCAGTGGCGGCAGATTGCGCACGACCTGGCAGTGGTGGCAGAGAGCAGACAACCTGGCAGTGGTGGCAGATTGCGCACGAGCTGGCAGTGGTGGCAGAGAGCAGACAACCTGGCAGTGGTGGCAGATTGCGCACGACCTGGCAGTGGTGGCAGATAGCAGACAACCTGGCAGTGGCGGCAGATTGCGCACGAGCTGGCAGTGGTGACAGATAGCAGACAACCTGGCAGTGGCGGCAGATTGCGCACGACCTGGCAGTGGTGACAGATAGCAGACAACCTGGCAGTGGTGGCAGATTGCGCACGACCTGGCAGTGGTGGCAGATAGCAGACAACCTGGCAGTGGTGGCAGATTGCGCACGAGCTGGCAGTGGTGGCAGAGAGCAGACAACCTGGCAGTGGTGGCAGATTGCGCACGAGCTGACAGTGGTGGCAGATAGCAGACAACCTGGCAGTGGTGGCAGATTGCGCACGACCTGGCAGTGGTGGCAGAGAGCAGACAACCTGGCAGTGGTGGCAGATTGCGCACGAGCTGGCAGTGGTGGCAGAGAGCAGACAACCTGGCAGTGGTGGCAGATTGCGCACGAGCTGGCAGTGGTGGCATATAGCAGACAACCTGGCAGTGGTGGCAGATTGCGCACGAGCTGGCAGTGGTGGCAGAGAGCAGACAACCTGGCAGTGGTGGCAGATTGCGCACGAGCTGGCAGTGGTGGCAGAGAGCAGACAACCTGGCAGTGGTGGCAGATTGCGCACGAGCTGGCAGTGGTGGCATATAGCAGACAACCTGGCAGTGGTGGCAGATTGCGCACGACCTGGCAGTGGTGGCAGATAGCAGACAACCTGGCCGTGATGGCAGATAGCGCACGACCTGGCAGTGGTGGCATATAGCAGACAACCTGGCAGTGGTGGCAGATTGCGCACGACCTGGCAGTGGTGGCAGAGAGCAGACAACCTGGCAGTGGTGGCAGATTGCGCACGACCTGGCAGTGGTGACAGATAGCAGACAACCTGGCAGTGGCGGCAGATTGCGCACGAGCTGGCAGTGGTGGCAGAGAGCAGACAACCTGGCAGTGGTGGCAGATTGCGCACGACCTGGCAGTGGTGGCAGAGAGCAGACAACCTGGCAGTGGTGGCAGATTGCGCACGACCTGGCAGTGGTGGCATATAGCAGACAACTTGGCAGTGGTGGCAGATTGCGCACGACCTGGCAGTGGTGGCAGAGAGCAGACAACCTGGCAGTGGTGGCAGATTGCGCACGACCTGGCAGTGGTGGCAGATAGCAGACAACCTGGCAGTGGCAGCAGATTGCGCACGAGCTGGCAGTGGTGGCATATAGCAGACAACCTGGCAGTGGTGGCAGATTGCGCACGAGCTGGCAGTGGTGGCAGATAGCAGACAACCTGGCAGTGGTGGCATATAGCAGACAACCTGGCAGTGGTGGCATATAGCAGACAACCTGGCAGTGGTGGCAGATTGCGCACGACCTATTCTTCGTGGCTGTTCGTTGTATTCTTCGTGGCTGTTCGTTGTATTCTTCGTGGCTGTTCGTTGTATTCTTCGTGGCTGTTCGTTGTATTCTTCGTGGCTGTTCGTTGTATTCTTCGTGGCTGTTCGTTGTATTCTTCGTGGCTGTTCGTTGTATTCTTCGTGGCTGTTCGTTGTATTCTTCGTGGCTGTTCGTTGTATTCTTCGTGGCTGTTCGTTGTATTCTTCGTGGCTGTTCGTTGTATTCTTCGTGGCTGTTCGTTGTATTCTTCGTGGCTGTTCGTTGTATTCTTCGTGGCTGTTCGTTGTATTCTTCGTGGCTGTTCGTTGTATTCTTCGTGGCTGTTCGTTGTATTCTTCGTGGCTGTTCGTTGTATTCTTCGTGGCTGTTCGTTGTATTCTTCGTGGCTGTTCGTTGTATTCTTCGTGGCTGTTCGTTGTATTCTTCGTGGCTGTTCGTTGTATTCTTCGTGGCTGTTCGTTGTATTCTTCGTGGCTGTTCGTTGTATTCTTCGTGGCTGTTCGTTGTATTCTTCGTGGCTGTTCGTTGTATTCTTCGTGGCTGTTCGTTGTATTCTTCGTGGCTGTTCGTTGTATTCTTCGTGGCTGTTCGTTGTATTCTTCGTGGCTGTTCGTTGTATTCTTCGTGGCTGTTCGTTGTATTCTTCGTGGCTGTTCGTTGTATTCTTCGTGGCTGTTCGTTGTATTCTTAGTGGCTGTTCGTTGTATTCTTAGTGGCTGTTCGTTGTATTCTTAGTGGCTGTTCGTTGTATTCTTAGTGGCTGTTCGTTGTATTCTTAGTGGCTGTTTGTTGTATTCTTAGTGGATGTTTGTTGTATTCTTAGTGGCTGTTCGTTGTATTCTTAGTGGCTGTTCGTTGTATCATCAGTCATTCATAAGAAGACCAAAACGATGCGGGTGATGCCATCGTCAAAGTTAGATTTGAAGGTTATGTTCAAGGTCACAAAGGTCACCTGGGGTCAAAATGGCGCTTTTTTTATACGAACTGACATTATACTTGAGACACCTTTGCAAAAACACAAAACTAAACCATTTGTATAACACAGTTTTTGGTTTGCTCGTGCACTGTCTGTGTTACCAGGTTGGACTTTAAATTTGAACGTGCAGTAATTTTGTGGAATAATTCAACGCAAAAGTGTAATTTTTACGAAATGTGTTGCTAGATGGTATCCCTCAACAGGTTGAGCACACGTGTTGTCTGGCTCTGCTCTGCGCATGCTCATACGAACGGAGAGGGCGACTTCGGAGGGTTCAGAGGAGAACGATTTCTGGTTGGTATGATGTAGTTGGTGCATATAAAGGGTGAGGAAGTATATCATTTAAAACGAGACATGTCAACTGATTTCCAGGCAACTGTCATTATTGGTCAAGCGGCTGCTTACTGAAACGGAACAAGCCGCCCAGCACATGTTTGTCTAGAGGGGCAAAGGGTGCTGCTATACTTGAGCAGCCAAGTGTTAAATGAACGATCGTATTGATGCGTAACTTACGTAACTTGTTGACAAACTCGAGAAACGACAATTGCTTCCTCCAAAATGGGGCCCAAGCCTAGAAAGCGTAATGCAGCCGAATGTCGCGCAGCTGAAGATCCAATTTCTAGTAAAATTACGGACATATTATGTGATGAACAATACTTAGACACATCAAAGATATGCTCTTCCCAACAACATTGACGGTAAAGCTTAATGAACTGTTATAAAGATTCAACAATCAGGCTAAAGAATCGGAAATAACGAAAGAGAAAATAACCAAACAAGAAGTGAAGGTGAGTTCCATGGAAGAGGTTGATCGGCTTGAGTAATACTCACGTCGATCTAACATCAGATTAAAGAGACTCTCTGAAAGCAAAGACGGAGAAGATCCACTCAAACTCATTCTAAAAGTCAGCAATGACAAATGGAGATCTCCCCCACTCGAGGCTGTCCAAGTTGGAAGATGCCACAGAGTTGGGCGACCAAAGGAAGGAACAAAACGACCCATCATAGTTCGGTTTTATCGGGACAGCATCAGGGACAAAGTGTTTCGGGACAGCATCAGGGACGAAGTGTTTCGGGACAGCATCAGGGACAAAGTGTTTAGAGCAAAGAAATCCGTAAAGACCAACAACCAGACTGACAAGATGTTCATCAACGAAGACCTCACAGCCCAGCGAGCCCATCTAGCCTTCGAGCTCAGCGAGCCCGTCTAGCCTTCAAGCCCAGCGAGCCCATCTAGCCTTAGAGCCCAGCGAGCCCGTCTAGCCTTCGAACCCAGCGAGCCCGTCTAGCCTTAGAGCCCAGCTAGCCCGTCTAGCCTTCAAGCCCTGCGAGCCCGTCTAGCCTTCAAGCCCAGCGAGCCCGTCTAGCCTTAGAGCCCAGCGAGCCCCTCTAGCCTTCGAGCCCAGCGAGCCCGTCTAGCCTTCGAGCCCAGCGAGCCCGTCTAGCCTTCGAGCCCAGCGAGCCCGTCTAGCCTTCGAGCCCAGCGAGCCCGTCTAGCCTTAGAGCCCAGCGAGCCCGTCTAGCCTTCGAGCCCAGCGAGCCCGTCTAGCCTTCGAGTCCAGAAACATAAAGAAGTCCAAAAGAATCAGTGATTGGTGGACATTCAGTGTAAAGGACCTTACAAACAACATTTGAGAGATTAGCTCTTGGAGGACTTTGATCGCCACTTTCATGTCCATGCAGTGGACTGATGTTACTGATGTTACTGATGTTACCCATGTTACCCATGTTACCCATGTAACCGATGTTACCCATGCAACCGATGTTACCCATGTTACCCATGTAACCGATGTTACCCATGTAACCGATGTTACCCATGTAACCGATGTTACCGATGTTACCCATGTTACCGATGTTACCCATGTTACCGATGTTACCGATGTTACCCATGTTACCGATGTTAACCATGTTACCCATGTTACCGATGCTACCCATGTTACCCATGTTACCCATGTTACCCATGTTACCCATGTTACCCATGTTACCGATGTTACCCATGTTACCGATGTTACCCATGTTACCGATGTTACCCATGTTACTCATGTTACCCATGTTACTCATGTTACCCATGTTACTCATGTTACCCATGTTACTCATGTTACCCATGTTACTCATGTTACTGATGTTACCCATGTTACCCATGTTACCGATGTTACCGATGTTACTTACCCATGTTACCGATGTTACCCATGTTACCGATGTTACCCATGTTACCCATGTTACTGATGTTACCCATGTTACTGATGTTACCCATGTAACCGATGTTACCCATGTTACTGATGTAACCGATGTTACTCATGTTACTGATGTTACCCATGTTACTGATGTTACCCATGTTACTGATGTTACCGATAGACTGTGGTCGCCGCGGTCACGAATGTACCGAGGTAACTCGTCAGCCTCCACCCGCGGTGGAAATATTTTTATGAACATCAGTTGCTCCGGGGATACGCTTTATTTCTTGTGTCTTTTTATACTATGTTTTTATACTATGTTTTTATACTATGTTCTGGTTATTGTTGCTTAATGCTTTGTTGGTCAAGTGTTGTTCACCATTCTGTTGTGTAAGGTAATAGGTTGTGGTAATAGTTATCCCTATACTTATGTGTGTTATAATGGATTTCTCGACAGAATTTTAGTGTATTCACAATAAATCCTCGCCCCATTAGCCACGAAAGCCTGCTCCAGTACATTTTCTTTTTCTTTCTTTTCTTCTTTTCTAATGTGTTCTCTTATCCTTTGCTCATAAATTTATGAATATGCTTTGTTGACTTAAACAAAATGTTTATTTATAAGGTCTTTATAATGTCTCGCGACATGCATCACGTCAAGCATACAATTTTAACACACCAGGCACACATCCATCTTCATGCAAATGAAATTACTAATATATAAATTAAACTATTTAATATGTCATTTGACGAATCCTTCTTACAGTTCCAGGTAGGGGTACACGCATACTCTTTAAACAAAGTAATAAATGCACAACAACAAAATGATCAAGATGGAATCAAACATTCCTCATATTATAATTAAAATCAATGTTGCAGTTTATTACACGACAACAACTGTTTCGGTAAATCAAACACTAATGTACAGTCTACCAATGCTAACTGTTGTGAATTAGAGGCTTACGCTGAGGAACTTAAGTGAATTTTAACTATAGTGCAATATACATTCAGGGCTAAAGGAACATGATGATACTTCTCAAATACAACTAAACAATTATGATTCATAACAAGGAAAACATGCAGCAGTAAAGCCGGTTTAATAATATACCTTCCTAAAATATAAATATAAAAACGTTAAGATTCTAGAGAACTGGGAAGTACAATTAATAAACGTAACATGTAAATGGGAGTGACCTATCAAAAGCAATTATAATTGGAAAGATTTACAGGCCTCCTAGGGACTGAAATGCAAATGATAGACAATTCATAAATGAACTTGCAATACCTCTGTACTAATATTTTTTACAATAAACGTAAAACTGAGATAATAGTTGCAGGTGGCTTTAATATAAATTTACTAAAAGTAAATGAGAAAAAATATTTAGCGATATTATCGACACCGTCAGAACAGCGATTCTTTCAAAAATACGCTACCAACTAGATTTACACTTTTAAACGGAACTCTTCTTCCATAATTTCTTCTGTAAACCAACTGAAGTCACATGACATTCACAGCAGGAATATTAACCAAGACATTTTTAGATCATCAACCTTATTTTACCAAAAAAAAAAACCAACAAGCTTAGAACATACAACAAGCTTAGTCCCTACAGCCAGATTCCCTACAGCCAGAGTCCCTACAGCCAGAGTCCCTATAGCCAGAGCCCTATAGCCAGAGTCCCTATAGCAAGAGTCCCTATAGCAAGAGTCCTTATAGTCAGAATCCACTATATAAAGACACATTTAATTAATAAATAAAAGTCGGACAAAAACACACTTGGAAGAGAGTCGTTTATTATTATTGCAGCACTCAGTAACAATACATCAACATTACACAACCAAGCAACGCCTCTTGTGATAATCGTCTGTCACATACGTAGCGTAGCCGTAGCTCAACGTCCGTCACAGACGTAGCGTAGCCGTGGCTCAGCGTCCGTCACAGACGTAGCGTAGCCGTGGCTCAGCGTCCGTCACAGACGTAGCGTAGCCGTGGCTCAGCGTCTGTCACAGACGTAGCGTAGCCGTGGCTCAGCGTCCGTCACAGACGTAGCGTAGCCGTGGCTCAGCGTCCGTCACAGACGTAGCGTAGCCGTGGCTCAGCGTCTGTCACAGACGTAGCGTAGCCGTGGCTCAGCGTCTGTCACAGACGTAGCGTAGCCGTGGCTCAGCGTCTGTCACAGACGTAGCGTAGCCGTGGCTCAGCGTCTGTCACAGCATTGTCGTTGGTAAGTTTGTGATATCTACATGATGTTAACATTATCCTTTGTGTGCGAGCATTGTCGTTGGTAAGTTTCTGATATCTACATGATGTTAACATTATCCTTTGTGTGCGAGCATTGTCGTTGGTAAGTTTGTGCTATTTACATGATGTTAACATTATCCGTTGTGTGCGAGCAGTGTCGTTGGTAAGTTTCTGATATCTACATGATGTTAACATTATCCTTTGTGTGCGAGCAGTGTCGTTGGTAAGTTTCTGATATCTACATGATGTTAACATTATCCGTTGTGTGCGAGCATTGTCGTTGGTAAGTTTGTGATATCTACATGATGTTAACATTATCCGTTGTGTGCGATCATTGTCGTTGGTAAGTTTGTGATATCTACATGATGTTAACATTATCCGTTGTGTGCGAGCATTGTCGTTGGTAAGTTTGTGATATCTACATGATGTTAACATTATCCTTTGTGTGCGAGCATTGTCGTTGGTAAGTTTGTGATATCTACATGATGTTAACATTATCCGTTGTGTGCGAGCATTGTCGTTGATAAGTTTCTGATATCTACATGATGTTAACATTATCCTTTGTGTGCGAGCATTGTCGTTGGTAAGTTTGTACTATCTACATGATGTTAACATTATCCGTTGTGTGCGAGCAGTGTCGTTGGTAAGTTTCTGATATCTACATGATGTTAACATTATCCTTTGTGTGCGAGCAGTGTCGTTGGTAAGTTTCTGATATCTACATGATGTTAACATTATCCGTTGTGTGCGAGCATTGTCGTTGGTAAGTTTGTGATATCTACATGATGTTAACATTATCCGTTGTGTGCGAGCATTGTCGTTGGTAAGTTTGTGATATCTACATGATGTTAAAATTATCCGTTGTGTGCGAGCATTGTCGTTGGTAAGTTTCTGATATCTACATGATGTTAACATTATCCTTTGTGTGCGAGCATTGTCGTTGGTAAGTTTCTGATATCTACATGATGTTAACATTATCCGTTGTGTGCGAGCATTGTCGTTGGTAAGTTTCTGATATCTACATGATGTTAACATTATACTTTGTGTGCGAGCATTGTCGTTGGTAAGTTTCTGATATCTACATAATGTTAACATTATCCTTTGTGTGCGAGCATTGTCGTTGGTAAGTTTCTGATATCTACATGATGTTAACATTATCCGTTGTGTGCGAGCATTGTCGTTGGTAAGTTTTTTTATATCTACATGATGTTAACATTATCCGTTGTGTGCGAACATTGTCGTTGGTAAGTTTGTGATATCTACATGATGTTAACATTATCCGTTGTGTGCGAGCAGTGTCGTTGGTAAGTTTCTGATATCTACATGATGTTAACATTATCCTTTGTGTGCGAGCATTGTATTTGGTAAGTTTCTGATATCTACATGATGTTAACATTATCCTTTGTGTGCGAGCATTGTCGTTGGTAAGTTTCTGATATCTACATGATGTTAACATTATCCTTTGTGTGCGAGCATTGTCGTTGGTAAGTTTCTGATATCTACATGATGTTAACATTATCCTTTGTGTGCGAGCATTGTCGTTGGTAAGTTTCTGATATCTACATGATGTTAACATTATCCGTTGTGTGCGAGCATTGTCGTTGGTAAGTTTTTTTATATCTACATGATGTTAACATTATCCGTTGTGTGCGAACATTGTCGTTGGTAAGTTTGTGATATCTACATGATGTTAACATTATCCGTTGTGTGCGAGCAGTGTCGTTGGTAAGTTTCTGATATCTACATGATGTTAACATTATCCTTTGTGTGCGAGCATTGTATTTGGTAAGTTTCTGATATCTACATGATGTTAACATTATCCTTTGTGTGCGAGCATTGTCGTTGGTAAGTTTCTGATATCTACATGATGTTAACATTATCCTTTGTGTGCGAGCATTGTCGTTGGTAAGTTTCTGATATCTACATGATGTTAACATTATCCTTTGTGTGCGAGCATTGTCGTTGGTAAGTTTCTGATATCTACATGATGTTAACATTATCCTTTGTGTGCGAGCAGTGTCGTTGGTAAGTTTCTGATATCTACATGATTTTAACATTATCCTTTGTGTGCGAGCATTGTCGTTGGTAAGTTTCTGATATCTACATGATTTTAAAATTAACCGTTGTGTGCGAGCATTGTCGTTGGTAAGTTTCTGATATCTACATGATGTTAACATTATCCTTTGTGTGCGAGCATTGTCTTTGGTAAGTTTCTGATATCTACATGATGTTAACAGTATCCTTTGTGTGCGAGCATTGTCGTTGGTAAGTTTGTGATATCTACATGATGTTAACATTATCCGTTGTGTGCGAGCATTGTCGTTGGTAAGTTTCTGATATCTACATGATGTTAACAGTATCCTTTGTGTGCGAGCATTGTCGTTGGTAAGTTTGTGATATCTACATGATGTTAACATTATCCGTTGTGTGCGAGCATTGTCGTTGGTAAGTTTCTGATATCTACATGATGTTAACATTATCCTTTGTGTGCGAGCAGTGTCGTTGGTAAGTTTCTGATATCTACATGATGTTAACATTATCCGTTGTGTGCGAGCATTGTCGTTGGTAAGTTTGTGATATCTACATGATGTTAACATTATCCGTTGTGTGCGAGCATTGTCGTTGGTAAGTTTGTGATATCTACATGATGTTAACATTATCCGTTGTGTGCGAGCATTGTCGTTGGTAAGTTTGTGATATCTACATGATGTTAACATTATCCTTTGTGTGCGAGCATTGTCGTTTGTAAGTTTGTGATATCTACATGATGTTAACATTATCCTTTGTGTGCGAGCATTGTCGTTGGTAAGTTTCTGATATCTACATGATGTTAACATTATCCTTTGTGTGCGAGCATTGTCGTTGGTAAGTTTCTGATATCTACATGATGTTAACATTATCCTTTGTGTGCGAGCAGTGTCGTTGGTAAGTTTCTGATATCTACATGATTTTAACATTATCCTTTGTGTGCGAGCATTGTCGTTGGTAAGTTTCTGATATCTACATGATTTTAAAATTAACCGTTGTGTGCGAGCATTGTCGTTGGTAAGTTTCTGATATCTACATGATGTTAACATTATCCTTTGTGTGCGAGCATTGTCTTTGGTAAGTTTCTGATATCTACATGATGTTAACAGTATCCTTTGTGTGCGAGCATTGTCGTTGGTAAGTTTGTGATATCTACATGATGTTAACATTATCCGTTGTGTGCGAGCATTGTCGTTGGTAAGTTTCTGATATCTACATGATGTTAACAGTATCCTTTGTGTGCGAGCATTGTCGTTGGTAAGTTTGTGATATCTACATGATGTTAACATTATCCGTTGTGTGCGAGCATTGTCGTTGGTAAGTTTCTGATATCTACATGATGTTAACATTATCCTTTGTGTGTGAGCAGTGTCGTTGGTAAGTTTCTGATATCTACATGATGTTAACATTATCCGTTGTGTGCGAGCATTGTCGTTGGTAAGTTTGTGATATCTACATGATGTTAACATTATCCGTTGTGTGCGAGCATTGTCGTTGGTAAGTTTGTGATATCTACATGATGTTAACATTATCCGTTGTGTGCGAGCATTGTCGTTGGTAAGTTTGTGATATCTACATGATGTTAACATTATCCTTTGTGTGCGAGCATTGTCGTTTGTAAGTTTTTGATATCTACATGATGTTAACATTATCCGTTGTGTGCGAGCATTGTCGTTGGTAAGTTTCAGATATCTACATGATGTTAACATTATCCTTTGTGTGCGAGCATTGTCGTTGGTAAGTTTCTGATATCTACATGATGTTAACATTATCCTTTGTGTGCGAGCATTGTCGTTGGTAAGTTTGTGCTATCTACATGATGTTAACATTATCCGTTGTGTGCGAGCAGTGTCGTTGGTAAGTTTCTGATATCTACATGATGTTAACATTATCCTTTGTGTGCGAGCATTGTCGTTGGTAAGTTTCTGATATCTACATGATGTTAACATTATCCTTTGTGTGCGAGCAGTGTCGTTGGTAAGTTTCTGATATCTACATGATGTTAACATTATCCGTTGTGTGCGAGCATTGTCGTTGGTAAGTTTCTGATATCTACATGATGTTAACATTATCCTTTGTGTGCGAGCATTGTCGTTGGTAAGTTTCTGATATCTACATGATGTTAACATTATCCTTTGTGTGCGAGCATTGTCGTTGGTAAGTTTGTGCTATCTACATGATGTTAACATTATCCGTTGTGTGCGAGCATTGTCGTTGGTAAGTTTCTGATATCTACATGATGTTAACATTATCCTTTGTGTGCGAGCATTGTCGTTGGTAAGTTTCTGATATCTACATGATGTTAACATTATCCTTTGTGTGCGAGCAGTGTCGTTGGTAAGTTTCTGATATCTACATGATGTTACCATTATCCGTTGTGTGCGAGCATTGTCGTTGGTAAGTTTTTTATATCTACATGATGTTAACATTATCCGTTGTGTGCGAACATTGTCGTTGGTAAGTTTGTGATATCTACATGATGTTAACATTATCCGTTGTGTGCGAGCAGTGTCGTTGGTAAATTTCTGATATCTACATGATGGTAACATTATCCTTTGTGTGCGAGCATTGTATTTGGTAAGTTTCTGATATCTACATGATGTTAACATTATCCTTTGTGTGCGAGCATTGTCGTTGGTAAGTTTCTGATATCTACACGATGTTAACATTATCCTTTGTGTGCGAGCATTGTCGTTGGTAAGTTTCTGATATCTACATGATGTTAACATTATCCTTTGTGTGCGAGCATTGTCGTTGGTAAGTTTCTGATATCTACATGATTTTAACATTATCCTTTGTGTGCGAGCATTGTCGTTGGTAAGTTTCTGATATCTACATGATTTTAAAATTAACCGTTGTGTGCGAGCATTGTCGTTGGTAAGTTTCTGATATCTACATGATGTTAACATTATCCTTTGTGTGCGAGCATTGTCGTTGGTAAGTTTCTGATATCTACATGATGTTAACAGTATCCTTTGTGTGCGAGCATTGTCGTTGGTAAGTTTGTGATATCTACATTATGTTAACATTATCCGTTGTGTGCGAGCATTGTCGTTGATAAGTTTGTGATATCTACATAATGTTAACATTATCCATTGTGTGCGAGCATTGTCGTTGGTAAGTTTGTGATATCTACATGATGTTAACATTATCCGTTGTGTGCGAGCATTGTCGTTGGTAAGTTTGTGATATCTACATGATGTTAACATTATCCGTTGTGTGCGAGCATTATCGTTGGTAAATTTCTGATATCTACATGATGTTAACATTATCCTTTGTGTGCGAGCATTGTCGTTGGTAAGTTTGTGATATCTACATGATGTTAACATTATCCGTTGTGTGCGAGCATTGTCGTTGGTAAGTTTCTGATATCTACATGATGTTAACATTATCCTTTGTGTGCGAGCATTGTCGTTGGTAAGTTTCTGATATCTACATGATGTTAACATTATCCTTTGTGTGCGAGCATTGTCGTTGGTAAGTTTGTGCTATCTACATGATGTTAACATTATCCGTTGTGTGCGAGCATTGTCGTTGGTAAGTTTATGATATCTACATGATGTTAACATTATCCTTTGTGTGCGAGCATTGTCGTTGGTAAGTTTCTGATATCTACATGATGTTAACATTATCCGTTGTGTGCGAGCATTGTCGTTGGTAAGTTTCTGATATCTACATGATGTTAACATTATCCTTTGTGTGCGAGCATTGTCGTTGGTAAGTTTGTGATATCTACATGATGTTAACATTATCCGTTGTGTGCGAGCATTGTCGTTGGTAAGTTTGTGATATCTACATGATGTTAACAGTATCCTTTGTGTGCGAGCATTGTCGTTGGTAAGTTTGTGATATCTACATTATGTTAACATTATCCGTTGTGTGCGAGCATTGTCGTTGATAAGTTTGTGATATCTACATAATGTTAACATTATCCATTGTGTGCGAGCATTGTCGTTGGTAAGTTTGTGATATCTACATGATGTTAACATTATCCGTTGTGTGCGAGCATTGTCGTTGGTAAGTTTGTGATATCTACATGATGTTAACATTATCCGTTGTGTGCGAGCATTATCGTTGGTAAATTTCTGATATCTACATGATGTTAACATTATCCTTTGTGTGCGAGCATTGTCGTTGGTAAGTTTGTGATATCTACATGATGTTAACATTATCCGTTGTGTGCGAGCATTGTCGTTGGTAAGTTTCTGATATCTACATGATGTTAACATTATCCTTTGTGTGCGAGCATTGTCGTTGGTAAGTTTCTGATATCTACATGATGTTAACATTATCCTTTGTGTGCGAGCATTGTCGTTGGTAAGTTTGTGCTATCTACATGATGTTAACATTATCCGTTGTGTGCGAGCATTGTCGTTGGTAAGTTTATGATATCTACATGATGTTAACATTATCCTTTGTGTGCGAGCATTGTCGTTGGTAAGTTTCTGATATCTACATGATGTTAACATTATCCGTTGTGTGCGAGCATTGTCGTTGGTAAGTTTCTGATATCTACATGATGTTAACATTATCCTTTGTGTGCGAGCATTGTCGTTGGTAAGTTTGTGATATCTACATGATGTTAACATTATCCGTTGTGTGCGAGCATTGTCGTTGGTAAGTTTGTGATATCTACATGATGTTAACATTATCGTTTGTGTGCGAGCATTGTCGTTGGTAAGTTTCTGATATCTACATGATGTTAACATTATCCTTTGTGTGCGAGCATTGTCGTTGGTAAGTTTGTGCTATCTACATGATGTTAACATTATCCGTTGTGTGCGAGCATTGTCGTTGGTAAGTTTCTGATATCTACATGATGTTAACATTATCCTTTGTGTGCGAGCATTGTCGTTGGTAAGTTTCTGATATCTACATGATGTTAACATTATCCTTTGTGTGCGAGCAGTGTCGTTGGTAAGTTTCTGATATCTACATGATGTTAACATTATACGTTGTGTGCGAGCATTGTCGTTGGTAAGTTTTTGATATCTACATGATGTTAACATTATCCGTTGTGTGCGAACATTGTCGTTGGTAAGTTTGTGATATCTACATGATGTTAACATTATCCGTTGTGTGCCAGCATTGTCGTTGGTAAGTTTGTGATATCTACATGATGTTAACATTATCCGTTGTGTGCGAGCATTGTCCTTGGTAAGTTTGTGATATCTACATGATGTTAACATTATCCGTTGTGTGCGAGCATTGTCGTTGGTAAGTTTCTGATATCTACATGATGTTAACATTATCCTTTGTGTGCGAGCATTGTCGTTGGTAAGTTTCTGATATCTACATGATGTTAACATTATCCTTTGTGTGCGAGCATTGTCGTTGGTAAGTTTGTGCTATCTACATGATGTTAACATTATCCTTTGTGTGCGAGCATTGTCGTTGGTAAGTTTCTGATATCTACATGATGTTAACATTATCCTTTGTGTGCGAGCATTGTCGTTGGTAAGTTTCTGATATCTACATGATGTTAACATTATCCTTTGTGTGCGAGCATTGTCGTTGGTAAGTTTCTGATATCTACATGATGTTAACATTATCCTTTGTGTGCGAGCAGTGTCGTTGGTAAGTTTCTGATATCTACATGATGTTAACAGTATCCTTTGGGTGCGAGCATTGTCGTTGGTAAGTTTGTGATATATACATGATGTTAACATTATCCGTTGTGTGCGAGCATTGTCGTTGGTAAGTTTGTGATATCTACATGATGTTAACATTATCCGTTGTGTGCGAGCATTGTCGTTGGTAAGTTTGTGATATCTACATGATGTTAACATTATCCGTTGTGTGCGAGCATTGTCGTTGGTAAGTTTGTGATATCTACATGATGTTAACATTATCCGTTGTGTGCGGGCATTGTCGTTGGTAAGTTTCTGATATCTACATGATGTTAACATTATCCTTTGTGTGCGAGCATTGTCGTTGGTAAGTTTGTGCTATCTACATGATGTTAACATTATCCGTTGTGTGCGAGCAGTGTCGTTGGTAAGTTTCTGATATCTACATGATGTTAACATTATCCTTTGTGTGCGAGCAGTGTCGTTGGTAAGTTTCTGATATCTACATGATGTTAACATTATCTTTTGTGTGCGAGCATTGTATTTGGTAAGTTTCTGATATCTACATGATGTTAACATTATCCTTTGTGTGCGAGCATTGTCGTTGGTAAGTTTCTGATATCTACATGATGTTAACATTATCCTTTGTGTGCGAGCATTGTCGTTGGTAAGTTTCTGATATCTACATGATGTTAACATTATCCTTTGTGTGCGAGCATTGTCGTTGGTAAGTTTCTGATATCTACATGATGTTAACATTATCCTTTGTGTGCGAGCATTGTCGTTGGTAAGTTTGTGCTATCTACATGATGTTAACATTATCCGTTGTGTGCGAGCATTGTCGTTGGTAAGTTTCTGATATCTACATGATGTTAACATTATCCTTTGTGTGCGAGCATTGTCGTTGGTAAGTTTCTGATATCTACATGATGTTAACATTATCCTTTGTGTGCGAGCAGTGTCGTTGGTAAGTTTCTGATATCTACATGATGTTAACATTATCCGTTGTGTGCGAGCATTGTCGTTGGTAAGTTTTTTATATCTACATGATGTTAACATTATCCGTTGTGTGCGAACATTGTCGTTGGTAAGTTTGTGATATCTACATGATGTTAACATTATCCGTTGTGTGCGAGCAGTGTCGTTGGTAAGTTTCTGATATCTACATGATGTTAACATTATCCTTTGTGTGCGAGCATTGTATTTGGTAAGTTTCTGATATCTACATGATGTTAACATTATCCTTTGTGTGCGAGCATTGTCGTTGGTAAGTTTCTGATATCTACATGATGTTAACATTATCCTTTGTGTGCGAGCATTGTCGTTGGTAAGTTTCTGATATCTACATGATGTTAACATTATCCTTTGTGTGCGAGCATTGTCGTTGGTAAGTTTCTGATATCTACATGATGTTAACATTATCCTTTGTGTGCGAGCAGTGTCGTTGGTAAGTTTCTGATATCTACATGATTTTAACATTATCCTTTGTGTGCGAGCATTGTCGTTGGTAAGTTTCTGATATCTACATGATTTTAAAATTAACCGTTGTGTGCGAGCATTGTCGTTGGTAAGTTTCTGATATCTACATGATGTTAACATTATCCTTTGTGTGCGAGCATTGTCGTTGGTAAGTTTCTGATATCTACATGATGTTAACAGTATCCTTTGTGTGCGAGCATTGTCGTTGGTAAGTTTCTGATATCTACATGATGTTAACAGTATCCTTTGTGTGCGAGCATTGTCGTTGGTAAGTTTGTGATATCTACATGATGTTAACATTATCCGTTGTGTGCGAGCATTGTCGTTGGTAAGTTTGTGATATCTACATGATGTTAACATTATCCGTTGTGTGCGAGCATTATCGTTGGTAAGTTTCTGATATCTACATGATGTTAACATTATCCTTTGTGTGCGAGCATTGTCGTTGGTAAGTTTCTGATATCTACATGATGTTAACATTATCGTTGGTAAGCACATCTTGGCTACTAGTTATACCGTAGATAAAAAGCTCCCCTTTACCTCTTACGTGGTTTAAACAACGGGGTGAAAGCGAATTCTTTCCAAAAATGCTTAATTACATTCGGTCGCTGGTAAAGTATTTTTACCATCATAACTACTGACAATAACGCTTAATACTTATATTTAAAACATATCACATATCACATATCACATATCACATATCACATATCACATATCACATATCACATATCACATATCACATATCACATATCACAACGCTAGCACCATTTATGGAGCACCGGAACGTACCCTTTCTCGACATCCACGCTTCGTACTTCGCCTTTTCCTTCAGTTCAGTCACGTTTGGTTTGTCTGCAATGGACACAAGAGCAAGTTAAGGGCGCATAAAGACGTCGCACTGTGCTGTTTGGCTCACTCCTTAATGGTCTGGCTGTTTGGCTCACTCCTTAATGGTCTGGCTGTTTGGCTCACTCCTTAATGGTCTGGCTGTTTGGCTCACTCCTTAATGGTATGGCTGTTTGGCTCACTCCTTAATGGTCTGGCTGTTTGGCTCACTCCTTAATGGTCTGGCTGTTTGGCTCACTCCTTAATGGTCTGGCTGTTTGGCTCACTCCTTAATGTTCTGGTCGCTTGGCTTACTCCTTAATGGTCTGGCTGTTTGGCTTACTCCTTAATGTTCTGGTCGCTTGGCTTACTCCTTAATGTTCTGATCGCTTGGCTTACTCCTTAATGTTCTGGCTGTTTGGCTTACTCCTTAATGTTCTGGTCGCTTGGCTTACTCCTTAATGTTCTGGTCGCTTGGCTTACTCCTTAATGTTCTGGTCGCTTGGCTTACTCCTTAATGTTCTGGTCGCTTGGCTTACTCCTTAATGGTCTGGCTGTTTGGCTTACTCCTTAATGTTCTGGCTGTTTGGCTTACTCCTTAATGTTCTGGCTGTTTGGCTTACTCCTTAATGTTCTGGCTGTTTGGCTTACTCCTTAATGGTCTGGCTGTTTGGCTTACTCCTTAATGGTCTGGCTGTTTGGCTTACTCCTTAATGGTCTGGCTGTTTGGCTTACTCCTTAATGTTCTGGCTGTTTGGCTTACTCCTTAATGTTCTGGTCGCTTGGCTTACTCCTTAATGTTCTGGTCGCTTGGCTTACTCCTTAATGTTCTGGCTGTTTGGCTTACTCCTTAATGTTCTGGCTGTTTGGCTTACTCCTTAATGTTCTGGCTGTTTGGCTTACTCCTTAATGTTCTGGCTGTTTGGCTTACTCCTTAATGTTCTGGTCGCTTGGCTTATTCCTTAAAATCTGGAAGAGAAGTTTTTCATACTTGATGTTTGCGATGTTTATAAAATACAATGTCTACGAGTGTATTAAACTTTAAATGTAACATTTATTATAACGCTCTCAAACCAAACTTCAGGTGTAACCGCCGCACCACCATTTTAAGGTACGCAACCGCCGCACCACCATTTTAAGGTACGCAACCGCCGCACCACCATTTTAAGGTACGCAACCGCCGCACCACCATTTTAAGGTACGCAACCGCCGCACCACCATTTTAAGGTACGCAACCGCCGCACCACCATTTTAAGGTACGCAACCGCCGCACCACCATTTTAAGGTACGCAACCGCCGCACCACCATTTTAAGGTACGCAACCGCCGCACCACCATTTTAAGGTACGCAACCGCCGCACCACCATTTTAAGGTACGCAACCGCAGCACCACCATTTTAAGGTACGCAACCGCAGCACCACCATTTTAAGGTACGCAACCGCAGCACCACCATTTTAAGGTACGCAACCGCAGCACCACCATTTTAAGGTACGCAACCGCCGCACCACCATTTTAAGGTACGCAACCGCCGCACCACCATTTTAAGGTATGTAACCGATGCACCACCATTTTAAGGTACGCAACCGCCGCACCACCATTTTAAAGTACGTAACCGCCGCACCACCATTTTAAGGTACGCAACCGCCGCACCACCATTTTAAGGTATGTAACCGATGCACCACCATTTTAAGGTACGCAACCGCCGCACCACCATTTTAAAGTACGTAACCGCCGCACCACCATTTTAAAGTACGTAACCGCCGCACCACCATTTTAAGGTACGTATGGTGTAGTACATGTATAACATGATGTACTTACATACGCACACGTACGCGCGTATGCACGCGTACACACGCACTCGTACACTCATGCAAGTACACACATTTATTTTATACATATGCAAACTAAACCTTCATAAACTATGTTTTATACAACAACTGACCTCTATCGCAGTCCCCCACGGTCGCCTGTTTGTACAGACTGTACAGGTTCGCGAACACCTCGTTAGGTGGCGTCTTCTCCAACTTCCGCACATTATCAGCAGCCGCCTTGAAATCCTAAGGAATCGAATCATAAGCCACGTAAATCCCAGACGTTGGGAATGCGGTAAACGTCAATAGACATGCTATAAAATCATACATTCGTCTCATTAATTTGGTTTCAAAAAGACACATGGATCCGACATTCATGTAATCAATTCGTACACATTCTAAGGCTCTTTCTGCGGGTGACAGCAGCGCACTTTAAGCAAGCCACTTGACACGACGCGTTCACGACTGTTCCGACGAAGAAGAATCGAGTGTGGCTGGGCGCCAACGATGTGGCTGGGCGCCAACGATGTGGCTGTGCGCCAACGATGTGGCTGTGCGCCAACGATGTGGCTGTGCGCCAACGATGTGTCTGTGCGCCAACGATGTGTCTGTGCGCCAACGATGTGTCTGTGCGCCAACGATGTGGCTGTGCGACAACGATGTGGGCTGTGCACCAACGATGTGGCTGTGCACCAACGATGTGGCTGTGCACCAACGATGTGGCTGTGCGACAACGATGTGGCTGTGCGACAACGATGTGGGCTGTGCACCAACGATGTGGCTGTGCACCAACGATGTGTCTGGGCGCCAACGATGTGTCTGGGCGCCAACGATGTGTCTGGGCGCCAACGATGTGGCTGTGCACCAACGATGTGGCTGTGCGCCAACGATGTGGCTGTGCGACAACGATGTGGCTGTGCACCAACGATGTGGCTGTGCGACAACGATGTGGCTGTGCGACAACGATGTGGCTGTGCGACAACGATGTGGCTGTGCGACAACGATGTGGCTGTGCGACAACGATGTGGCTGTGCACCAACGATGTGGATGTGCACCAACGATGTGGCTGTGCGCCAACGATGTGGCTGTGCGACAACGATGTGGCTGTGCGACAACGATGTGGCTGTGCACCAACGATGTGGCTGTGCGACAACGATGTGGCTGTGCGACAACGATGTGGCTGTGCGACAACGATGTGGCTGTGCGACAACGATGTGGCTGTGCGACAACGATGTGGCTGTGCGACAACGATGTGGCTGGGCACCAACGATGTGGCTGGGCACCAACGATGTGGCTGGGCAACAACGATGTGGCTGGGCACCAACGATGTGGCTGTGCGACAACGATGTGGCTGTGCACCAACGATGTGGCTGTGCGACAACGATGTGACTGTGCGACAACGATGTGGCTGTGCGACAACGATGTGGCTGGGCACCAACGATGTGTCTGGGCACCAACGATGTGGCTGGGCACAAACGATGTGGGTGGGCACAAACGATGTGGCTGTGCGCCAACGATGTGGCTGTGCGCCAACGATGTGGCTGTGCGACAACGATGTGGCTGTGCGACAACGATGTGGCTGGGCACCAACGATGTGGCTGTGCACCAACGATGTGGCTGTGCACCAACGATGTGGCTGTGCGACAACGATGTGGCTGTGCGACAACGATGTGGCTGTGCACCAACGATGTGGCTGTGCACCAACGATGTGTCTGTGCACCAACGATGTGGCTGTGCACCAACGATGTGGCTGTGCGACAACGATGTGGCAGTGCGACAACGATGTGGCTGTGCGACAACGATGTGTCTGGGCGCCAACGATGTGGCTGTGCGCCAACGATGTGGCTGTGCGACAACGATGTGGCTGTGCGACAACGATGTGGCTGTGCGACAACGATGTGGCTGTGCGCCAACGATGTGGCTGTGCGACAACGATGTGGCTGGGCACCAACGATGTGGCTGTGCGACAACGATGTGGCTGTGCACCAACGATGTGGATGTGCACCAACGATGTGGCTGGGCGACAACGATGTGGCTGGGCGACAACGATGTGTCTGTGCGCCAACGATGTGGCTGTGCGACAACGATGTGGCAGTGCGACAACGATGTGGCTGTGCGACAACGATATGTCTGGGCGCCAACGATGTGGCTGTGCGCCAACGATATGGCTGTGCGACAACGATGTGGCTGTGCGACAACGATGTGGCTGTGCGACAACGATGTGGCTGTGCGACAACGATGTGGCTGTGCGCCAACGATGTGGCTGTGCGACAACGATGTGGCTGGGCGACAACGATGTGGCTGGGCGACAACGATGTGGCTGGGCGCCAACGATGTGGCTGTGCGACAACGATGTGGCTGTGCGACAACGATGTGGCTGTGCGACAACGATGTGGCTGTGCACCAACGATGTGGCTGTGCGACAACGATGTGGCTGTGGGACAACGATGTGGCTGTGCGCCAACGATGTAGCTGTGCACCAACGATGTGGCTGTGCACCAACGATGTGGCAGTGCGCCAACGATGTGGCTGTGCGCCAACGATGTGGCTGTGCGACAACAATGTGGCTGTGCGACAACGATGTGGCTGGGCACCAACGATGTGGCTGTGCGACAACGATGTGGCTGTGCACCAACGATGTGGATGTGCACCAACGATGTGGCTGTGCGCCAACGATGTGGCTGTGCGACAACGATGTGGCTGTGCGACAACGATGTGGCTGTGCACCAACGATGTGGCTGTGCGACAACGATGTGGCTGTGCGACAACGATGTGGCTGTGCGACAACGATGTGGCTGTGCGACAACGATGTGGCTGTGCGACAACGATGTGGCTGTGCGACAACGATGTGGCTGGGCACCAACGATGTGGCTGGGCACCAACGATGTGGCTGGGCACCAACGATGTGGCTGGGCACCAACGATGTGGCTGTGCGACAACGATGTGGCTGTGCACCAACGATGTGGCTGTGCGACAACGATGTGGCTGTGCGACAACGATGTGGCTGTGCGACAACGATGTGGCTGGGCACCAACGATGTGTCTGGGCACCAACGATGTGGCTGGGCACAAACGATGTGGGTGGGCACAAACGATGTGGCTGTGCGCCAACGATGTGGCTGTGCGCCAACGATGTGGCTGTGCGACAACGATGTGGCTGTGCGACAACGATGTGGCTGGGCACCAACGATGTGGCTGTGCACCAACGATGTGGCTGTGCACCAACGATGTGTCTGTGCACCAACGATGTGACTGTGCGACAACGATGTGGCTGTGCGACAACGATATGGCTGTGCGACAACGATGTGGCTGTGCGACAACGATGTGGCTGGGCACCAACGATGTGGCTGGGCACCAACGATGTGGCTGTGCGACAACGATGTGGCTGTGCTCCAACGATGTGGCTGTGCACCAACGATGTGGCTGTGCACCAACGATGTGTCTGGGCGCCAACGATGTGTCTGGGCGCCAACGATGTGGCTGTGCAACAACGATGTGGCTGTGCAACAACGATGTGGCTGTGCGCCAACGATGTGGCTGTGCGACAACGATGTGGCTGTGCGACAACGATGTGGCTGTGCGACAACGATGTGGCTGTGCGACAACGATGTGGCTGTGCACCAACGATGTGGCTGTGCACCAACGATGTGGCTGTGCGACAACGATGTGGCTGGGCACCAACGATGTGGCTGTGCACCAACGATGTGGCTGTGCACCAACGATGTGTCTGTGCACCAACGATGTGACTGTGCGACAACGATGTGGCTGTGCGACAACGATGTGGCTGTGCGACAACGATGTGGCTGTGCGACAACGATGTGGCTGGGCACCAACGATGTGGCTGGGCACCAACGATGTGGCTGTGCGACAACGATGTGGCTGTGCTCCAACGATGTGGCTGTGCACCAACGATGTGGCTGTGCACCAACGATGTGTCTGGGCGCCAACGATGTGTCTGGGCGCCAACGATGTGGCTGTGCAACAACGATGTGGCTGTGCGACAACGATGTGGCTGTGGGACAACGATGTGGCTGTGCGCCAACGATGTAGCTGTGCACCAACGATGTGGCTGTGCACCAACGATGTGGCAGTGCGCCAACGATGTGGCTGTGCGCCAACGATGTGGCTGTGCGACAACAATGTGGCTGTGCGACAACGATGTGGCTGGGCACCAACGATGTGGCTGTGCGACAACGATGTGGCTGTGCACCAACGATGTGGATGTGCACCAACGATGTGGCTGTGCGCCAACGATGTGGCTGTGCGACAACGATGTGGCTGTGCGACAACGATGTGGCTGTGCACCAACGATGTGGCTGTGCGACAACGATGTGGCTGTGCGACAACGATGTGGCTGTGCGACAACGATGTGGCTGTGCGACAACGATGTGGCTGTGCGACAACGATGTGGCTGTGCGACAACGATGTGGCTGGGCACCAACGATGTGGCTGGGCACCAACGATGTGGCTGGGCACCAACGATGTGGCTGGGCACCAACGATGTGGCTGTGCGACAACGATGTGGCTGTGCACCAACGATGTGGCTGTGCGACAACGATGTGGCTGTGCGACAACGATGTGGCTGTGCGACAACGATGTGGCTGGGCACCAACGATGTGTCTGGGCACCAACGATGTGGCTGGGCACAAACGATGTGGGTGGGCACAAACGATGTGGCTGTGCGCCAACGATGTGGCTGTGCGCCAACGATGTGGCTGTGCGACAACGATGTGGCTGTGCGACAACGATGTGGCTGGGCACCAACGATGTGGCTGTGCACCAACGATGTGGCTGTGCACCAACGATGTGTCTGTGCACCAACGATGTGACTGTGCGACAACGATGTGGCTGTGCGACAACGATGTGGCTGTGCGACAACGATGTGGCTGTGCGACAACGATGTGGCTGGGCACCAACGATGTGGCTGGGCACCAACGATGTGGCTGTGCGACAACGATGTGGCTGTGCTCCAACGATGTGGCTGTGCACCAACGATGTGGCTGTGCACCAACGATGTGTCTGGGCGCCAACGATGTGTCTGGGCGCCAACGATGTGGCTGTGCAACAACGATGTGGCTGTGCAACAACGATGTGGCTGTGCGCCAACGATGTGGCTGTGCGACAACGATGTGGCTGTGCGACAACGATGTGGCTGTGCGACAACGATGTGGCTGTGCGACAACGATGTGGCTGTGCGCCAACGATGTGGCTGTGCGACAACGATGTGGCTGGGCGACAACGATGTGGCTGGGCGACAACGATGTGGCTGGGCGCCAACGATGTGGCTGTGCGACAACGATGTGGCTGTGCGACAACGATGTGGCTGTGCGACAACGATGTGGCTGTGCGACAACGATGTGGCTGTGCACCAACGATGTGGCTGTGCGACAACGATGTGGCTGTGGGACAACGATGTGGCTGTGCGCCAACGATGTAGCTGTGCACCAACGATGTGGCTGTGCACCAACGATGTGGCAGTGCGCCAACGATGTGGCTGTGCGCCAACGATGTGGCTGTGCGACAACAATGTGGCTGTGCGACAACGATGTGGCTGGGCACCAACGATGTGGCTGTGCGACAACGATGTGGCTGTGCACCAACGATGTGGATGTGCACCAACGATGTGGCTGTGCGCCAACGATGTGGCTGTGCGACAACGATGTGGCTGTGCGACAACGATGTGGCTGTGCACCAACGATGTGGCTGTGCGACAACGATGTGGCTGTGCGACAACGATGTGGCTGTGCGACAACGATGTGGCTGTGCGACAACGATGTGGCTGTGCGACATCGATGTGGCTGTGCGACAACGATGTGGCTGGGCACCAACGATGTGGCTGGGCACCAACGATGTGGCTGGGCACCAACGATGTGGCTGGGCACCAACGATGTGGCTGTGCGACAACGATGTGGCTGTGCACCAACGATGTGGCTGTGCGACAACGATGTGGCTGTGCGACAACGATGTGGCTGTGCGACAACGATGTGGCTGGGCACCAACGATGTGTCTGGGCACCAACGATGTGGCTGGGCACAAACGATGTGGGTGGGCACAAACGATGTGGCTGTGCGCCAACGATGTGGCTGTGCGCCAACGATGTGGCTGTGCGACAACGATGTGGCTGTGCGACAACGATGTGGCTGGGCACCAACGATGTGGCTGTGCACCAACGATGTGGCTGTGCACCAACGATGTGTCTGTGCACCAACGATGTGACTGTGCGACAACGATGTGGCTGTGCGACAACGATATGGCTGTGCGACAACGATGTGGCTGTGCGACAACGATGTGTCTGGGCACCAACGATGTGGCTGGGCACCAACGATGTGGCTGTGCGACAACGATGTGGCTGTGCTCCAACGATGTGGCTGTGCACCAACGATGTGGCTGTGCACCAACGATGTGTCTGGGCGCCAACGATGTGTCTGGGCGCCAACGATGTGGCTGTGCAACAACGATGTGGCTGTGCAACAACGATGTGGCTGTGCGCCAACGATGTGGCTGTGCGACAACGATGTGGCTGTGCGACAACGATGTGGCTGTGCGACAACGATGTGGCTGTGCGACAACGATGTGGCTGTGCACCAACGATGTGGCTGTGCACCAACGATGTGGCTGTGCGACAACGATGTGGCTGGGCACCAACGATGTGGCTGTGCACCAACGATGTGGCTGTGCACCAACGATGTGTCTGTGCACCAACGATGTGACTGTGCGACAACGATGTGGCTGTGCGACAACGATGTGGCTGTGCGACAACGATGTGGCTGTGCGACAACGATGTGGCTGGGCACCAACGATGTGGCTGGGCACCAACGATGTGGCTGTGCGACAACGATGTGGCTGTGCTCCAACGATGTGGCTGTGCACCAACGATGTGGCTGTGCACCAACGATGTGTCTGGGCGCCAACGATGTGTCTGGGCGCCAACGATGTGGCTGTGCAACAACGATGTGGCTGTGCGACAACGATGTGGCTGTGGGACAACGATGTGGCTGTGCGCCAACGATGTGTCTGTGCACCAACGATGTGACTGTGCGACAACGATGTGGCTGTGCGACAACGATATGGCTGTGCGACAACGATGTGGCTGTGCGACAACGATGTGGCTGGGCACCAACGATGTGGCTGGGCACCAACGATGTGGCTGTGCGACAACGATGTGGCTGTGCTCCAACGATGTGGCTGTGCACCAACGATGTGGCTGTGCACCAACGATGTGTCTGGGCGCCAACGATGTGTCTGGGCGCCAACGATGTGGCTGTGCAACAACGATGTGGCTGTGCAACAACGATGTGGCTGTGCGCCAACGATGTGGCTGTGCGACAACGATGTGGCTGTGCGACAACGATGTGGCTGTGCGACAACGATGTGGCTGTGCGACAACGATGTGGCTGTGCACCAACGATGTGGCTGTGCACCAACGATGTGGCTGTGCGACAACGATGTGGCTGGGCACCAACGATGTGGCTGTGCACCAACGATGTGGCTGTGCACCAACGATGTGTCTGTGCACCAACGATGTGACTGTGCGACAACGATGTGGCTGTGCGACAACGATGTGGCTGTGCGACAACGATGTGGCTGTGCGACAACGATGTGGCTGGGCACCAACGATGTGGCTGGGCACCAACGATGTGGCTGTGCGACAACGATGTGGCTGTGCTCCAACGATGTGGCTGTGCACCAACGATGTGGCTGTGCACCAACGATGTGTCTGGGCGCCAACGATGTGTCTGGGCGCCAACGATGTGGCTGTGCAACAACGATGTGGCTGTGCGACAACGATGTGGCTGTGGGACAACGATGTGGCTGTGCGCCAACGATGTAGCTGTGCACCAACGATGTGGCTGTGCACCAACGATGTGGCAGTGCGCCAACGATGTGGCTGTGCGCCAACGATGTGGCTGTGCGACAACAATGTGGCTGTGCGACAACGATGTGGCTGGGCACCAACGATGTGGCTGTGCGACAACGATGTGGCTGTGCACCAACGATGTGGATGTGCACCAACGATGTGGCTGTGCGCCAACGATGTGGCTGTGCGACAACGATGTGGCTGTGCGACAACGATGTGGCTGTGCACCAACGATGTGGCTGTGCGACAACGATGTGGCTGTGCGACAACGATGTGGCTGTGCGACAACGATGTGGCTGTGCGACAACGATGTGGCTGTGCGACAACGATGTGGCTGTGCGACAACGATGTGGCTGGGCACCAACGATGTGGCTGGGCACCAACGATGTGGCTGGGCACCAACGATGTGGCTGGGCACCAACGATGTGGCTGTGCGACAACGATGTGGCTGTGCACCAACGATGTGGCTGTGCGACAACGATGTGGCTGTGCGACAACGATGTGGCTGTGCGACAACGATGTGGCTGGGCACCAACGATGTGTCTGGGCACCAACGATGTGGCTGGGCGACAACGATGTGGCTGTGCGACAACGATGTGGCTGGGCACCAACGATGTGGCTGGGCACCAACGATGTGGCTGTGCGACAACGATGTGGCTGTGCTCCAACGATGTGGCTGTGCACCAACGATGTGGCTGTGCACCAACGATGTGTCTGGGCGCCAACGATGTGTCTGGGCGCCAACGATGTGGCTGTGCAACAACGATGTGGCTGTGCGACAACGATGTGGCTGTGGGACAACGATGTGGCTGTGCGCCAACGATGTAGCTGTGCACCAACGATGTGGCTGTGCACCAACGATGTGGCAGTGCGCCAACGATGTGGCTGTGCGCCAACGATGTGGCTGTGCGACAACAATGTGGCTGTGCGACAACGATGTGGCTGGGCACCAACGATGTGGCTGTGCGACAACGATGTGGCTGTGCACCAACGATGTGGATGTGCACCAACGATGTGGCTGTGCGCCAACGATGTGGCTGTGCGACAACGATGTGGCTGTGCGACAACGATGTGGCTGTGCACCAACGATGTGGCTGTGCGACAACGATGTGGCTGTGCGACAACGATGTGGCTGTGCGACAACGATGTGGCTGTGCGACAACGATGTGGCTGTGCGACAACGATGTGGCTGTGCGACAACGATGTGGCTGGGCACCAACGATGTGGCTGGGCACCAACGATGTGGCTGGGCACCAACGATGTGGCTGGGCACCAACGATGTGGCTGTGCGACAACGATGTGGCTGTGCACCAACGATGTGGCTGTGCGACAACGATGTGGCTGTGCGACAACGATGTGGCTGTGCGACAACGATGTGGCTGGGCACCAACGATGTGTCTGGGCACCAACGATGTGGCTGGGCACAAACGATGTGGGTGGGCACAAACGATGTGGCTGTGCGCCAACGATGTGGCTGTGCGCCAACGATGTGGCTGTGCGACAACGATGTGGCTGTGCGACAACGATGTGGCTGGGCACCAACGATGTGGCTGTGCACCAACGATGTGGCTGTGCACCAACGATGTGTCTGTGCACCAACGATGTGACTGTGCGACAACGATGTGGCTGTGCGACAACGATGTGGCTGTGCGACAACGATGTGGCTGTGCGACAACGATGTGGCTGGGCACCAACGATGTGGCTGGGCACCAACGATGTGGCTGTGCGACAACGATGTGGCTGTGCTCCAACGATGTGGCTGTGCACCAACGATGTGGCTGTGCACCAACGATGTGTCTGGGCGCCAACGATGTGTCTGGGCGCCAACGATGTGGCTGTGCAACAACGATGTGGCTGTGCAACAACGATGTGGCTGTGCGCCAACGATGTGGCTGTGCGACAACGATGTGGCTGTGCGACAACGATGTGGCTGTGCGACAACGATGTGGCTGTGCGACAACGATGTGGCTGTGCGCCAACGATGTGGCTGTGCGACAACGATGTGGCTGGGCGACAACGATGTGGCTGGGCGACAACGATGTGGCTGGGCGCCAACGATGTGGCTGTGCGACAACGATGTGGCTGTGCGACAACGATGTGGCTGTGCGACAACGATGTGGCTGTGCACCAACGATGTGGCTGTGCGACAACGATGTGGCTGTGGGACAACGATGTGGCTGTGCGCCAACGATGTAGCTGTGCACCAACGATGTGGCTGTGCACCAACGATGTGGCAGTGCGCCAACGATGTGGCTGTGCGCCAACGATGTGGCTGTGCGACAACAATGTGGCTGTGCGACAACGATGTGGCTGGGCACCAACGATGTGGCTGTGCGACAACGATGTGGCTGTGCACCAACGATGTGGATGTGCACCAACGATGTGGCTGTGCGCCAACGATGTGGCTGTGCGACAACGATGTGGCTGTGCGACAACGATGTGGCTGTGCACCAACGATGTCGCTGTGCGACAACGATGTGGCTGTGCGACAACGATGTGGCTGTGCGACAACGATGTGGCTGTGCGACAACGATGTGGCTGTGCGACATCGATGTGGCTGTGCGACAACGATGTGGCTGGGCACCAACGATGTGGCTGGGCACCAACGATGTGGCTGGGCACCAACGATGTGGCTGGGCACCAACGATGTGGCTGTGCGACAACGATGTGGCTGTGCACCAACGATGTGGCTGTGCGACAACGATGTGGCTGTGCGACAACGATGTGGCTGTGCGACAACGATGTGGCTGGGCACCAACGATGTGTCTGGGCACCAACGATGTGGCTGGGCACAAACGATGTGGGTGGGCACAAACGATGTGGCTGTGCGCCAACGATGTGGCTGTGCGCCAACGATGTGGCTGTGCGACAACGATGTGGCTGTGCGACAACGATGTGGCTGGGCACCAACGATGTGGCTGTGCACCAACGATGTGGCTGTGCACCAACGATGTGTCTGTGCACCAACGATGTGACTGTGCGACAACGATGTGGCTGTGCGACAACGATATGGCTGTGCGACAACGATGTGGCTGTGCGACAACGATGTGGCTGGGCACCAACGATGTGGCTGGGCACCAACGATGTGGCTGTGCGACAACGATGTGGCTGTGCTCCAACGATGTGGCTGTGCACCAACGATGTGGCTGTGCACCAACGATGTGTCTGGGCGCCAACGATGTGTCTGGGCGCCAACGATGTGGCTGTGCAACAACGATGTGGCTGTGCAACAACGATGTGGCTGTGCGCCAACGATGTGGCTGTGCGACAACGATGTGGCTGTGCGACAACGATGTGGCTGTGCGACAACGATGTGGCTGTGCGACAACGATGTGGCTGTGCACCAACGATGTGGCTGTGCACCAACGATGTGGCTGTGCGACAACGATGTGGCTGGGCACCAACGATGTGGCTGTGCACCAACGATGTGGCTGTGCACCAACGATGTGTCTGTGCACCAACGATGTGACTGTGCGACAACGATGTGGCTGTGCGACAACGATGTGGCTGTGCGACAACGATGTGGCTGTGCGACAACGATGTGGCTGGGCACCAACGATGTGGCTGGGCACCAACGATGTGGCTGTGCGACAACGATGTGGCTGTGCTCCAACGATGTGGCTGTGCACCAACGATGTGGCTGTGCACCAACGATGTGTCTGGGCGCCAACGATGTGTCTGGGCGCCAACGATGTGGCTGTGCAACAACGATGTGGCTGTGCGACAACGATGTGGCTGTGGGACAACGATGTGGCTGTGCGCCAACGATGTGTCTGTGCACCAACGATGTGACTGTGCGACAACGATGTGGCTGTGCGACAACGATATGGCTGTGCGACAACGATGTGGCTGTGCGACAACGATGTGGCTGGGCACCAACGATGTGGCTGGGCACCAACGATGTGGCTGTGCGACAACGATGTGGCTGTGCTCCAACGATGTGGCTGTGCACCAACGATGTGGCTGTGCACCAACGATGTGTCTGGGCGCCAACGATGTGTCTGGGCGCCAACGATGTGGCTGTGCAACAACGATGTGGCTGTGCAACAACGATGTGGCTGTGCGCCAACGATGTGGCTGTGCGACAACGATGTGGCTGTGCGACAACGATGTGGCTGTGCGACAACGATGTGGCTGTGCGACAACGATGTGGCTGTGCACCAACGATGTGGCTGTGCACCAACGATGTGGCTGTGCGACAACGATGTGGCTGGGCACCAACGATGTGGCTGTGCACCAACGATGTGGCTGTGCACCAACGATGTGTCTGTGCACCAACGATGTGACTGTGCGACAACGATGTGGCTGTGCGACAACGATGTGGCTGTGCGACAACGATGTGGCTGTGCGACAACGATGTGGCTGGGCACCAACGATGTGGCTGGGCACCAACGATGTGGCTGTGCGACAACGATGTGGCTGTGCTCCAACGATGTGGCTGTGCACCAACGATGTGGCTGTGCACCAACGATGTGTCTGGGCGCCAACGATGTGTCTGGGCGCCAACGATGTGGCTGTGCAACAACGATGTGGCTGTGCGACAACGATGTGGCTGTGGGACAACGATGTGGCTGTGCGCCAACGATGTAGCTGTGCACCAACGATGTGGCTGTGCACCAACGATGTGGCAGTGCGCCAACGATGTGGCTGTGCGCCAACGATGTGGCTGTGCGACAACAATGTGGCTGTGCGACAACGATGTGGCTGGGCACCAACGATGTGGCTGTGCGACAACGATGTGGCTGTGCACCAACGATGTGGATGTGCACCAACGATGTGGCTGTGCGCCAACGATGTGGCTGTGCGACAACGATGTGGCTGTGCGACAACGATGTGGCTGTGCACCAACGATGTGGCTGTGCGACAACGATGTGGCTGTGCGACAACGATGTGGCTGTGCGACAACGATGTGGCTGTGCGACAACGATGTGGCTGTGCGACAACGATGTGGCTGTGCGACAACGATGTGGCTGGGCACCAACGATGTGGCTGGGCACCAACGATGTGGCTGGGCACCAACGATGTGGCTGGGCACCAACGATGTGGCTGTGCGACAACGATGTGGCTGTGCACCAACGATGTGGCTGTGCGACAACGATGTGGCTGTGCGACAACGATGTGGCTGTGCGACAACGATGTGGCTGGGCACCAACGATGTGTCTGGGCACCAACGATGTGGCTGGGCGACAACGATGTGGCTGTGCGACAACGATGTGGCTGGGCACCAACGATGTGGCTGGGCACCAACGATGTGGCTGTGCGACAACGATGTGGCTGTGCTCCAACGATGTGGCTGTGCACCAACGATGTGGCTGTGCACCAACGATGTGTCTGGGCGCCAAAGATGTGTCTGGGCGCCAACGATGTGGCTGTGCAACAACGATGTGGCTGTGCGACAACGATGTGGCTGTGGGACAACGATGTGGCTGTGCGCCAACGATGTAGCTGTGCACCAACGATGTGGCTGTGCACCAACGATGTGGCAGTGCGCCAACGATGTGGCTGTGCGCCAACGATGTGGCTGTGCGACAAAAATGTGGCTGTGCGACAACGATGTGGCTGGGCACCAACGATGTGGCTGTGCGACAACGATGTGGCTGTGCACCAACGATGTGGATGTGCACCAACGATGTGGCTGTGCGCCAACGATGTGGCTGTGCGACAACGATGTGGCTGTGCGACAACGATGTGGCTGTGCACCAACGATGTGGCTGTGCGACAACGATGTGGCTGTGCGACAACGATGTGGCTGTGCGACAACGATGTGGCTGTGCGACAACGATGTGGCTGTGCGACAACGATGTGGCTGTGCGACAACGATGTGGCTGGGCACCAACGATGTGGCTGGGCACCAACGATGTGGCTGGGCACCAACGATGTGGCTGGGCACCAACGATGTGGCTGTGCGACAACGATGTGGCTGTGCACCAACGATGTGGCTGTGCGACAACGATGTGGCTGTGCGACAACGATGTGGCTGTGCGACAACGATGTGGCTGGGCACCAACGATGTGTCTGGGCACCAACGATGTGGCTGGGCACAAACGATGTGGGTGGGCACAAACGATGTGGCTGTGCGCCAACGATGTGGCTGTGCGCCAACGATGTGGCTGTGCGACAACGATGTGGCTGTGCGACAACGATGTGGCTGGGCACCAACGATGTGGCTGTGCACCAACGATGTGGCTGTGCACCAACGATGTGTCTGTGCACCAACGATGTGACTGTGCGACAACGATGTGGCTGTGCGACAACGATGTGGCTGTGCGACAACGATGTGGCTGTGCGACAACGATGTGGCTGGGCACCAACGATGTGGCTGGGCACCAACGATGTGGCTGTGCGACAACGATGTGGCTGTGCTCCAACGATGTGGCTGTGCACCAACGATGTGGCTGTGCACCAACGATGTGTCTGGGCGCCAACGATGTGTCTGGGCGCCAACGATGTGGCTGTGCAACAACGATGTGGCTGTGCAACAACGATGTGGCTGTGCGCCAACGATGTGGCTGTGCGACAACGATGTGGCTGTGCGACAACGATGTGGCTGTGCGACAACGATGTGGCTGTGCGACAACGATGTGGCTGTGCGCCAACGATGTGGCTGTGCGACAACGATGTGGCTGGGCGACAACGATGTGGCTGGGCGACAACGATGTGGCTGGGCGCCAACGATGTGGCTGTGCGACAACGATGTGGCTGTGCGACAACGATGTGGCTGTGCGACAACGATGTGGCTGTGCACCAACGATGTGGCTGTGCGACAACGATGTGGCTGTGGGACAACGATGTGGCTGTGCGCCAACGATGTAGCTGTGCACCAACGATGTGGCTGTGCACCAACGATGTGGCAGTGCGCCAACGATGTGGCTGTGCGCCAACGATGTGGCTGTGCGACAACAATGTGGCTGTGCGACAACGATGTGGCTGGGCACCAACGATGTGGCTGTGCGACAACGATGTGGCTGTGCACCAACGATGTGGATGTGCACCAACGATGTGGCTGTGCGCCAACGATGTGGCTGTGCGACAACGATGTGGCTGTGCGACAACGATGTGGCTGTGCACCAACGATGTGGCTGTGCGACAACGATGTGGCTGTGCGACAACGATGTGGCTGTGCGACAACGATGTGGCTGTGCGACAACGATGTGGCTGTGCGCCAACGATGTGGCTGTGCGACAACGATGTGGCTGTGCGACAACGATGTGGCTGGGCACCAACGATGTGGCTGTGCACCAACGATGTGGCTGTGCACCAACGATGTGTCTGTGCACCAACGATGTGACTGTGCGACAACGATGTGGCTGTGCGACAACGATATGGCTGTGCGACAACGATGTGGCTGTGCGACAACGATGTGGCTGGGCACCAACGATGTGGCTGGGCACCAACGATGTGGCTGTGCGACAACGATGTGGCTGTGCTCCAACGATGTGGCTGTGCACCAACGATGTGGCTGTGCACCAACGATGTGTCTGGGCGCCAACGATGTGTCTGGGCGCCAACGATGTGGCTGTGCAACAACGATGTGGCTGTGCAACAACGATGTGGCTGTGCGCCAACGATGTGGCTGTGCGACAACGATGTGGCTGTGCGACAACGATGTGGCTGTGCGACAACGATGTGGCTGTGCGACAACGATGTGGCTGTGCACCAACGATGTGGCTGTGCACCAACGATGTGGCTGTGCGACAACGATGTGGCTGGGCACCAACGATGTGGCTGTGCACCAACGATGTGGCTGTGCACCAACGATGTGTCTGTGCACCAACGATGTGACTGTGCGACAACGATGTGGCTGTGCGACAACGATGTGGCTGTGCGACAACGATGTGGCTGTGCGACAACGATGTGGCTGGGCACCAACGATGTGGCTGGGCACCAACGATGTGGCTGTGCGACAACGATGTGGCTGTGCTCCAACGATGTGGCTGTGCACCAACGATGTGGCTGTGCACCAACGATGTGTCTGGGCGCCAACGATGTGTCTGGGCGCCAACGATGTGGCTGTGCAACAACGATGTGGCTGTGCGACAACGATGTGGCTGTGGGACAACGATGTGGCTGTGCGCCAACGATGTAGCTGTGCACCAACGATGTGGCTGTGCACCAACGATGTGGCAGTGCGCCAACGATGTGGCTGTGCGCCAACGATGTGGCTGTGCGACAACAATGTGGCTGTGCGACAACGATGTGGCTGGGCACCAACGATGTGGCTGTGCGACAACGATGTGGCTGTGCACCAACGATGTGGATGTGCACCAACGATGTGGCTGTGCGCCAACGATGTGGCTGTGCGACAACGATGTGGCTGTGCGACAACGATGTGGCTGTGCACCAACGATGTGGCTGTGCGACAACGATGTGGCTGTGCGACAACGATGTGGCTGTGCGACAACGATGTGGCTGTGCGACAACGATGTGGCTGTGCGACAACGATGTGGCTGTGCGACAACGATGTGGCTGGGCACCAACGATGTGGCTGGGCACCAACGATGTGGCTGGGCACCAACGATGTGGCTGGGCACCAACGATGTGGCTGTGCGACAACGATGTGGCTGTGCACCAACGATGTGGCTGTGCGACAACGATGTGGCTGTGCGACAACGATGTGGCTGTGCGACAACGATGTGGCTGGGCACCAACGATGTGTCTGGGCACCAACGATGTGGCTGGGCACAAACGATGTGGGTGGGCACAAACGATGTGGCTGTGCGCCAACGATGTGGCTGTGCGCCAACGATGTGGCTGTGCGACAACGATGTGGCTGTGCGACAACGATGTGGCTGGGCACCAACGATGTGGCTGTGCACCAACGATGTGGCTGTGCACCAACGATGTGTCTGTGCACCAACGATGTGACTGTGCGACAACGATGTGGCTGTGCGACAACGATGTGGCTGTGCGACAACGATGTGGCTGTGCGACAACGATGTGGCTGGGCACCAACGATGTGGCTGGGCACCAACGATGTGGCTGTGCGACAACGATGTGGCTGTGCTCCAACGATGTGGCTGTGCACCAACGATGTGGCTGTGCACCAACGATGTGTCTGGGCGCCAACGATGTGTCTGGGCGCCAACGATGTGGCTGTGCAACAACGATGTGGCTGTGCAACAACGATGTGGCTGTGCGCCAACGATGTGGCTGTGCGACAACGATGTGGCTGTGCGACAACGATGTGGCTGTGCGACAACGATGTGGCTGTGCGACAACGATGTGGCTGTGCGCCAACGATGTGGCTGTGCGACAACGATGTGGCTGGGCGACAACGATGTGGCTGGGCGACAACGATGTGGCTGGGCGCCAACGATGTGGCTGTGCGACAACGATGTGGCTGTGCGACAACGATGTGGCTGTGCGACAACGATGTGGCTGTGCGACAACGATGTGGCTGTGCACCAACGATGTGGCTGTGCGACAACGATGTGGCTGTGGGACAACGATGTGGCTGTGCGCCAACGATGTAGCTGTGCACCAACGATGTGGCTGTGCACCAACGATGTGGCAGTGCGCCAACGATGTGGCTGTGCGCCAACGATGTGGCTGTGCGACAACAATGTGGCTGTGCGACAACGATGTGGCTGGGCACCAACGATGTGGCTGTGCGACAACGATGTGGCTGTGCACCAACGATGTGGATGTGCACCAACGATGTGGCTGTGCGCCAACGATGTGGCTGTGCGACAACGATGTGGCTGTGCGACAACGATGTGGCTGTGCACCAACGATGTGGCTGTGCGACAACGATGTGGCTGTGCGACAACGATGTGGCTGTGCGACAACGATGTGGCTGTGCGACAACGATGTGGCTGTGCGACATCGATGTGGCTGTGCGACAACGATGTGGCTGGGCACCAACGATGTGGCTGGGCACCAACGATGTGGCTGGGCACCAACGATGTGGCTGGGCACCAACGATGTGGCTGTGCGACAACGATGTGGCTGTGCACCAACGATGTGGCTGTGCGACAACGATGTGGCTGTGCGACAACGATGTGGCTGTGCGACAACGATGTGGCTGGGCACCAACGATGTGTCTGGGCACCAACGATGTGGCTGGGCACAAACGATGTGGGTGGGCACAAACGATGTGGCTGTGCGCCAACGATGTGGCTGTGCGCCAACGATGTGGCTGTGCGACAACGATGTGGCTGTGCGACAACGATGTGGCTGGGCACCAACGATGTGGCTGTGCACCAACGATGTGGCTGTGCACCAACGATGTGTCTGTGCACCAACGATGTGACTGTGCGACAACGATGTGGCTGTGCGACAACGATATGGCTGTGCGACAACGATGTGGCTGTGCGACAACGATGTGTCTGGGCACCAACGATGTGGCTGGGCACCAACGATGTGGCTGTGCGACAACGATGTGGCTGTGCTCCAACGATGTGGCTGTGCACCAACGATGTGGCTGTGCACCAACGATGTGTCTGGGCGCCAACGATGTGTCTGGGCGCCAACGATGTGGCTGTGCAACAACGATGTGGCTGTGCAACAACGATGTGGCTGTGCGCCAACGATGTGGCTGTGCGACAACGATGTGGCTGTGCGACAACGATGTGGCTGTGCGACAACGATGTGGCTGTGCGACAACGATGTGGCTGTGCACCAACGATGTGGCTGTGCACCAACGATGTGGCTGTGCGACAACGATGTGGCTGGGCACCAACGATGTGGCTGTGCACCAACGATGTGGCTGTGCACCAACGATGTGTCTGTGCACCAACGATGTGACTGTGCGACAACGATGTGGCTGTGCGACAACGATGTGGCTGTGCGACAACGATGTGGCTGTGCGACAACGATGTGGCTGGGCACCAACGATGTGGCTGGGCACCAACGATGTGGCTGTGCGACAACGATGTGGCTGTGCTCCAACGATGTGGCTGTGCACCAACGATGTGGCTGTGCACCAACGATGTGTCTGGGCGCCAACGATGTGTCTGGGCGCCAACGATGTGGCTGTGCAACAACGATGTGGCTGTGCGACAACGATGTGGCTGTGGGACAACGATGTGGCTGTGCGCCAACGATGTGTCTGTGCACCAACGATGTGACTGTGCGACAACGATGTGGCTGTGCGACAACGATATGGCTGTGCGACAACGATGTGGCTGTGCGACAACGATGTGGCTGGGCACCAACGATGTGGCTGGGCACCAACGATGTGGCTGTGCGACAACGATGTGGCTGTGCTCCAACGATGTGGCTGTGCACCAACGATGTGGCTGTGCACCAACGATGTGTCTGGGCGCCAACGATGTGTCTGGGCGCCAACGATGTGGCTGTGCAACAACGATGTGGCTGTGCAACAACGATGTGGCTGTGCGCCAACGATGTGGCTGTGCGACAACGATGTGGCTGTGCGACAACGATGTGGCTGTGCGACAACGATGTGGCTGTGCGACAACGATGTGGCTGTGCACCAACGATGTGGCTGTGCACCAACGATGTGGCTGTGCGACAACGATGTGGCTGGGCACCAACGATGTGGCTGTGCACCAACGATGTGGCTGTGCACCAACGATGTGTCTGTGCACCAACGATGTGACTGTGCGACAACGATGTGGCTGTGCGACAACGATGTGGCTGTGCGACAACGATGTGGCTGTGCGACAACGATGTGGCTGGGCACCAACGATGTGGCTGGGCACCAACGATGTGGCTGTGCGACAACGATGTGGCTGTGCTCCAACGATGTGGCTGTGCACCAACGATGTGGCTGTGCACCAACGATGTGTCTGGGCGCCAACGATGTGTCTGGGCGCCAACGATGTGGCTGTGCAACAACGATGTGGCTGTGCGACAACGATGTGGCTGTGGGACAACGATGTGGCTGTGCGCCAACGATGTAGCTGTGCACCAACGATGTGGCTGTGCACCAACGATGTGGCAGTGCGCCAACGATGTGGCTGTGCGCCAACGATGTGGCTGTGCGACAACAATGTGGCTGTGCGACAACGATGTGGCTGGGCACCAACGATGTGGCTGTGCGACAACGATGTGGCTGTGCACCAACGATGTGGATGTGCACCAACGATGTGGCTGTGCGCCAACGATGTGGCTGTGCGACAACGATGTGGCTGTGCGACAACGATGTGGCTGTGCACCAACGATGTGGCTGTGCGACAACGATGTGGCTGTGCGACAACGATGTGGCTGTGCGACAACGATGTGGCTGTGCGACAACGATGTGGCTGTGCGACAACGATGTGGCTGTGCGACAACGATGTGGCTGGGCACCAACGATGTGGCTGGGCACCAACGATGTGGCTGGGCACCAACGATGTGGCTGGGCACCAACGATGTGGCTGTGCGACAACGATGTGGCTGTGCACCAACGATGTGGCTGTGCGACAACGATGTGGCTGTGCGACAACGATGTGGCTGTGCGACAACGATGTGGCTGGGCACCAACGATGTGTCTGGGCACCAACGATGTGGCTGGGCGACAACGATGTGGCTGTGCGACAACGATGTGGCTGGGCACCAACGATGTGGCTGGGCACCAACGATGTGGCTGTGCGACAACGATGTGGCTGTGCTCCAACGATGTGGCTGTGCACCAACGATGTGGCTGTGCACCAACGATGTGTCTGGGCGCCAACGATGTGTCTGGGCGCCAACGATGTGGCTGTGCAACAACGATGTGGCTGTGCGACAACGATGTGGCTGTGGGACAACGATGTGGCTGTGCGCCAACGATGTAGCTGTGCACCAACGATGTGGCTGTGCACCAACGATGTGGCAGTGCGCCAACGATGTGGCTGTGCGCCAACGATGTGGCTGTGCGACAACAATGTGGCTGTGCGACAACGATGTGGCTGGGCACCAACGATGTGGCTGTGCGACAACGATGTGGCTGTGCACCAACGATGTGGATGTGCACCAACGATGTGGCTGTGCGCCAACGATGTGGCTGTGCGACAACGATGTGGCTGTGCGACAACGATGTGGCTGTGCACCAACGATGTGGCTGTGCGACAACGATGTGGCTGTGCGACAACGATGTGGCTGTGCGACAACGATGTGGCTGTGCGACAACGATGTGGCTGTGCGACAACGATGTGGCTGTGCGACAACGATGTGGCTGGGCACCAACGATGTGGCTGGGCACCAACGATGTGGCTGGGCACCAACGATGTGGCTGGGCACCAACGATGTGGCTGTGCGACAACGATGTGGCTGTGCACCAACGATGTGGCTGTGCGACAACGATGTGGCTGTGCGACAACGATGTGGCTGTGCGACAACGATGTGGCTGGGCACCAACGATGTGTCTGGGCACCAACGATGTGGCTGGGCACAAACGATGTGGGTGGGCACAAACGATGTGGCTGTGCGCCAACGATGTGGCTGTGCGCCAACGATGTGGCTGTGCGACAACGATGTGGCTGTGCGACAACGATGTGGCTGGGCACCAACGATGTGGCTGTGCACCAACGATGTGGCTGTGCACCAACGATGTGTCTGTGCACCAACGATGTGACTGTGCGACAACGATGTGGCTGTGCGACAACGATGTGGCTGTGCGACAACGATGTGGCTGTGCGACAACGATGTGGCTGGGCACCAACGATGTGGCTGGGCACCAACGATGTGGCTGTGCGACAACGATGTGGCTGTGCTCCAACGATGTGGCTGTGCACCAACGATGTGGCTGTGCACCAACGATGTGTCTGGGCGCCAACGATGTGTCTGGGCGCCAACGATGTGGCTGTGCAACAACGATGTGGCTGTGCAACAACGATGTGGCTGTGCGCCAACGATGTGGCTGTGCGACAACGATGTGGCTGTGCGACAACGATGTGGCTGTGCGACAACGATGTGGCTGTGCGACAACGATGTGGCTGTGCGCCAACGATGTGGCTGTGCGACAACGATGTGGCTGGGCGACAACGATGTGGCTGGGCGACAACGATGTGGCTGGGCGCCAACGATGTGGCTGTGCGACAACGATGTGGCTGTGCGACAACGATGTGGCTGTGCGACAACGATGTGGCTGTGCACCAACGATGTGGCTGTGCGACAACGATGTGGCTGTGGGACAACGATGTGGCTGTGCGCCAACGATGTAGCTGTGCACCAACGATGTGGCTGTGCACCAACGATGTGGCAGTGCGCCAACGATGTGGCTGTGCGCCAACGATGTGGCTGTGCGACAACAATGTGGCTGTGCGACAACGATGTGGCTGGGCACCAACGATGTGGCTGTGCGACAACGATGTGGCTGTGCACCAACGATGTGGATGTGCACCAACGATGTGGCTGTGCGCCAACGATGTGGCTGTGCGACAACGATGTGGCTGTGCGACAACGATGTGGCTGTGCACCAACGATGTCGCTGTGCGACAACGATGTGGCTGTGCGACAACGATGTGGCTGTGCGACAACGATGTGGCTGTGCGACAACGATGTGGCTGTGCGACATCGATGTGGCTGTGCGACAACGATGTGGCTGGGCACCAACGATGTGGCTGGGCACCAACGATGTGGCTGGGCACCAACGATGTGGCTGGGCACCAACGATGTGGCTGTGCGACAACGATGTGGCTGTGCACCAACGATGTGGCTGTGCGACAACGATGTGGCTGTGCGACAACGATGTGGCTGTGCGACAACGATGTGGCTGGGCACCAACGATGTGTCTGGGCACCAACGATGTGGCTGGGCACAAACGATGTGGGTGGGCACAAACGATGTGGCTGTGCGCCAACGATGTGGCTGTGCGCCAACGATGTGGCTGTGCGACAACGATGTGGCTGTGCGACAACGATGTGGCTGGGCACCAACGATGTGGCTGTGCACCAACGATGTGGCTGTGCACCAACGATGTGTCTGTGCACCAACGATGTGACTGTGCGACAACGATGTGGCTGTGCGACAACGATATGGCTGTGCGACAACGATGTGGCTGTGCGACAACGATGTGGCTGGGCACCAACGATGTGGCTGGGCACCAACGATGTGGCTGTGCGACAACGATGTGGCTGTGCTCCAACGATGTGGCTGTGCACCAACGATGTGGCTGTGCACCAACGATGTGTCTGGGCGCCAACGATGTGTCTGGGCGCCAACGATGTGGCTGTGCAACAACGATGTGGCTGTGCAACAACGATGTGGCTGTGCGCCAACGATGTGGCTGTGCGACAACGATGTGGCTGTGCGACAACGATGTGGCTGTGCGACAACGATGTGGCTGTGCGACAACGATGTGGCTGTGCACCAACGATGTGGCTGTGCACCAACGATGTGGCTGTGCGACAACGATGTGGCTGGGCACCAACGATGTGGCTGTGCACCAACGATGTGGCTGTGCACCAACGATGTGTCTGTGCACCAACGATGTGACTGTGCGACAACGATGTGGCTGTGCGACAACGATGTGGCTGTGCGACAACGATGTGGCTGTGCGACAACGATGTGGCTGGGCACCAACGATGTGGCTGGGCACCAACGATGTGGCTGTGCGACAACGATGTGGCTGTGCTCCAACGATGTGGCTGTGCACCAACGATGTGGCTGTGCACCAACGATGTGTCTGGGCGCCAACGATGTGTCTGGGCGCCAACGATGTGGCTGTGCAACAACGATGTGGCTGTGCGACAACGATGTGGCTGTGGGACAACGATGTGGCTGTGCGCCAACGATGTGTCTGTGCACCAACGATGTGACTGTGCGACAACGATGTGGCTGTGCGACAACGATATGGCTGTGCGACAACGATGTGGCTGTGCGACAACGATGTGGCTGGGCACCAACGATGTGGCTGGGCACCAACGATGTGGCTGTGCGACAACGATGTGGCTGTGCTCCAACGATGTGGCTGTGCACCAACGATGTGGCTGTGCACCAACGATGTGTCTGGGCGCCAACGATGTGTCTGGGCGCCAACGATGTGGCTGTGCAACAACGATGTGGCTGTGCAACAACGATGTGGCTGTGCGCCAACGATGTGGCTGTGCGACAACGATGTGGCTGTGCGACAACGATGTGGCTGTGCGACAACGATGTGGCTGTGCGACAACGATGTGGCTGTGCACCAACGATGTGGCTGTGCACCAACGATGTGGCTGTGCGACAACGATGTGGCTGGGCACCAACGATGTGGCTGTGCACCAACGATGTGGCTGTGCACCAACGATGTGTCTGTGCACCAACGATGTGACTGTGCGACAACGATGTGGCTGTGCGACAACGATGTGGCTGTGCGACAACGATGTGGCTGTGCGACAACGATGTGGCTGGGCACCAACGATGTGGCTGGGCACCAACGATGTGGCTGTGCGACAACGATGTGGCTGTGCTCCAACGATGTGGCTGTGCACCAACGATGTGGCTGTGCACCAACGATGTGTCTGGGCGCCAACGATGTGTCTGGGCGCCAACGATGTGGCTGTGCAACAACGATGTGGCTGTGCGACAACGATGTGGCTGTGGGACAACGATGTGGCTGTGCGCCAACGATGTAGCTGTGCACCAACGATGTGGCTGTGCACCAACGATGTGGCAGTGCGCCAACGATGTGGCTGTGCGCCAACGATGTGGCTGTGCGACAACAATGTGGCTGTGCGACAACGATGTGGCTGGGCACCAACGATGTGGCTGTGCGACAACGATGTGGCTGTGCACCAACGATGTGGATGTGCACCAACGATGTGGCTGTGCGCCAACGATGTGGCTGTGCGACAACGATGTGGCTGTGCGACAACGATGTGGCTGTGCACCAACGATGTGGCTGTGCGACAACGATGTGGCTGTGCGACAACGATGTGGCTGTGCGACAACGATGTGGCTGTGCGACAACGATGTGGCTGTGCGACAACGATGTGGCTGTGCGACAACGATGTGGCTGGGCACCAACGATGTGGCTGGGCACCAACGATGTGGCTGGGCACCAACGATGTGGCTGGGCACCAACGATGTGGCTGTGCGACAACGATGTGGCTGTGCACCAACGATGTGGCTGTGCGACAACGATGTGGCTGTGCGACAACGATGTGGCTGTGCGACAACGATGTGGCTGGGCACCAACGATGTGTCTGGGCACCAACGATGTGGCTGGGCGACAACGATGTGGCTGTGCGACAACGATGTGGCTGGGCACCAACGATGTGGCTGGGCACCAACGATGTGGCTGTGCGACAACGATGTGGCTGTGCTCCAACGATGTGGCTGTGCACCAACGATGTGGCTGTGCACCAACGATGTGTCTGGGCGCCAAAGATGTGTCTGGGCGCCAACGATGTGGCTGTGCAACAACGATGTGGCTGTGCGACAACGATGTGGCTGTGGGACAACGATGTGGCTGTGCGCCAACGATGTAGCTGTGCACCAACGATGTGGCTGTGCACCAACGATGTGGCAGTGCGCCAACGATGTGGCTGTGCGCCAACGATGTGGCTGTGCGACAAAAATGTGGCTGTGCGACAACGATGTGGCTGGGCACCAACGATGTGGCTGTGCGACAACGATGTGGCTGTGCACCAACGATGTGGATGTGCACCAACGATGTGGCTGTGCGCCAACGATGTGGCTGTGCGACAACGATGTGGCTGTGCGACAACGATGTGGCTGTGCACCAACGATGTGGCTGTGCGACAACGATGTGGCTGTGCGACAACGATGTGGCTGTGCGACAACGATGTGGCTGTGCGACAACGATGTGGCTGTGCGACAACGATGTGGCTGTGCGACAACGATGTGGCTGGGCACCAACGATGTGGCTGGGCACCAACGATGTGGCTGGGCACCAACGATGTGGCTGGGCACCAACGATGTGGCTGTGCGACAACGATGTGGCTGTGCACCAACGATGTGGCTGTGCGACAACGATGTGGCTGTGCGACAACGATGTGGCTGTGCGACAACGATGTGGCTGGGCACCAACGATGTGTCTGGGCACCAACGATGTGGCTGGGCACAAACGATGTGGGTGGGCACAAACGATGTGGCTGTGCGCCAACGATGTGGCTGTGCGCCAACGATGTGGCTGTGCGACAACGATGTGGCTGTGCGACAACGATGTGGCTGGGCACCAACGATGTGGCTGTGCACCAACGATGTGGCTGTGCACCAACGATGTGTCTGTGCACCAACGATGTGACTGTGCGACAACGATGTGGCTGTGCGACAACGATGTGGCTGTGCGACAACGATGTGGCTGTGCGACAACGATGTGGCTGGGCACCAACGATGTGGCTGGGCACCAACGATGTGGCTGTGCGACAACGATGTGGCTGTGCTCCAACGATGTGGCTGTGCACCAACGATGTGGCTGTGCACCAACGATGTGTCTGGGCGCCAACGATGTGTCTGGGCGCCAACGATGTGGCTGTGCAACAACGATGTGGCTGTGCAACAACGATGTGGCTGTGCGCCAACGATGTGGCTGTGCGACAACGATGTGGCTGTGCGACAACGATGTGGCTGTGCGACAACGATGTGGCTGTGCGACAACGATGTGGCTGTGCGCCAACGATGTGGCTGTGCGACAACGATGTGGCTGGGCGACAACGATGTGGCTGGGCGACAACGATGTGGCTGGGCGCCAACGATGTGGCTGTGCGACAACGATGTGGCTGTGCGACAACGATGTGGCTGTGCGACAACGATGTGGCTGTGCACCAACGATGTGGCTGTGCGACAACGATGTGGCTGTGGGACAACGATGTGGCTGTGCGCCAACGATGTAGCTGTGCACCAACGATGTGGCTGTGCACCAACGATGTGGCAGTGCGCCAACGATGTGGCTGTGCGCCAACGATGTGGCTGTGCGACAACAATGTGGCTGTGCGACAACGATGTGGCTGGGCACCAACGATGTGGCTGTGCGACAACGATGTGGCTGTGCACCAACGATGTGGATGTGCACCAACGATGTGGCTGTGCGCCAACGATGTGGCTGTGCGACAACGATGTGGCTGTGCGACAACGATGTGGCTGTGCACCAACGATGTGGCTGTGCGACAACGATGTGGCTGTGCGACAACGATGTGGCTGTGCGACAACGATGTGGCTGTGCGACAACGATGTGGCTGTGCGACATCGATGTGGCTGTGCGACAACGATGTGGCTGGGCACCAACGATGTGGCTGGGCACCAACGATGTGGCTGGGCACCAACGATGTGGCTGGGCACCAACGATGTGGCTGTGCGACAACGATGTGGCTGTGCACCAACGATGTGGCTGTGCGACAACGATGTGGCTGTGCGACAACGATGTGGCTGTGCGACAACGATGTGGCTGGGCACCAACGATGTGTCTGGGCACCAACGATGTGGCTGGGCACAAACGATGTGGGTGGGCACAAACGATGTGGCTGTGCGCCAACGATGTGGCTGTGCGCCAACGATGTGGCTGTGCGACAACGATGTGGCTGTGCGACAACGATGTGGCTGGGCACCAACGATGTGGCTGTGCACCAACGATGTGGCTGTGCACCAACGATGTGTCTGTGCACCAACGATGTGACTGTGCGACAACGATGTAGCTGTGCACCAACGATGTGGCTGTGCACCAACGATGTGGCAGTGCGCCAACGATGTGGCTGTGCGCCAACGATGTGGCTGTGCGACAACAATGTGGCTGTGCGACAACGATGTGGCTGGGCACCAACGATGTGGCTGTGCGACAACGATGTGGCTGTGCACCAACGATGTGGATGTGCGACAACGATGTGGCTGTGCACCAACGATGTGGCTGTGCGACAACGATGTGGCTGTGCGACAACGATGTGGCTGTGCGACAACGATGTGGCTGTGCACCAACGATGTGGCTGTGCACCAACGATGTGTCTGTGCACCAACGATGTGACTGTGCGCCAACGATGTAGCTGTGCACCAACGATGTGGCTGTGCACCAACGATGTGTCAGTGCGCCAACGATGTGGCTGTGCGCCAACGATGTGGCTGTGCGACAACAATGTGGCTGTGCGACAACGATGTGGCTGGGCACCAACGATGTGGCTGTGCGACAACGATGTGGCTGTGCACCAACGATGTGGATGTGCACCAACGATGTGGCTGTGCGCCAACGATGTGGCTGTGCGACAACGATGTGGCTGTGCGACAACGATGTGGCTGGGCACCAACGATGTGGCTGTGCGACAACGATGTGGCTGTGCACCAACGATGTGGATGTGCACCAACGATGTGGCTGTGCGCCAACGATGTGGCTGTGCGACAACGATGTGGCTGTGCGACAACGATGTGGCTGTGCACCAACGATGTGGCTGTGCGACAACGATGTGGCTGTGCGACAACGATGTGGCTGTGCGACAACGATGTGGCTGTGCGACAACGATGTGGCTGTGCGACAACGATGTGGCTGTGCGACAACGATGTGGCTGGGCACCAACGATGTGGCTGGGCACCAACGATGTGGCTGGGCACCAACGATGTGGCTGGGCACCAACGATGTGGCTGTGCGACAACGATGTGGCTGTGCACCAACGATGTGGCTGTGCGACAACGATGTGGCTGTGCGACAACGATGTGGCTGTGCGACAACGATGTGGCTGGGCACCAACGATGTGTCTGGGCACCAACGATGTGGCTGGGCACAAACGATGTGGGTGGGCACAAACGATGTGGCTGTGCGCCAACGATGTGGCTGTGCGCCAACGATGTGGCTGTGCGACAACGATGTGGCTGTGCGACAACGATGTGGCTGGGCACCAACGATGTGGCTGTGCACCAACGATGTGGCTGTGCACCAACGATGTGTCTGTGCACCAACGATGTGACTGTGCGACAACGATGTGGCTGTGCGACAACGATGTGGCTGTGCGACAACGATGTGGCTGTGCGACAACGATGTGGCTGGGCACCAACGATGTGGCTGGGCACCAACGATGTGGCTGTGCGACAACGATGTGGCTGTGCTCCAACGATGTGGCTGTGCACCAACGATGTGGCTGTGCACCAACGATGTGTCTGGGCGCCAACGATGTGTCTGGGCGCCAACGATGTGGCTGTGCAACAACGATGTGGCTGTGCAACAACGATGTGGCTGTGCGCCAACGATGTGGCTGTGCGACAACGATGTGGCTGTGCGACAACGATGTGGCTGTGCGACAACGATGTGGCTGTGCGACAACGATGTGGCTGTGCGCCAACGATGTGGCTGTGCGACAACGATGTGGCTGGGCGACAACGATGTGGCTGGGCGACAACGATGTGGCTGGGCGCCAACGATGTGGCTGTGCGACAACGATGTGGCTGTGCGACAACGATGTGGCTGTGCGACAACGATGTGGCTGTGCGACAACGATGTGGCTGTGCACCAACGATGTGGCTGTGCGACAACGATGTGGCTGTGGGACAACGATGTGGCTGTGCGCCAACGATGTAGCTGTGCACCAACGATGTGGCTGTGCACCAACGATGTGGCAGTGCGCCAACGATGTGGCTGTGCGCCAACGATGTGGCTGTGCGACAACAATGTGGCTGTGCGACAACGATGTGGCTGGGCACCAACGATGTGGCTGTGCGACAACGATGTGGCTGTGCACCAACGATGTGGATGTGCACCAACGATGTGGCTGTGCGCCAACGATGTGGCTGTGCGACAACGATGTGGCTGTGCGACAACGATGTGGCTGTGCACCAACGATGTGGCTGTGCGACAACGATGTGGCTGTGCGACAACGATGTGGCTGTGCGACAACGATGTGGCTGTGCGACAACGATGTGGCTGTGCGACATCGATGTGGCTGTGCGACAACGATGTGGCTGGGCACCAACGATGTGGCTGGGCACCAACGATGTGGCTGGGCACCAACGATGTGGCTGGGCACCAACGATGTGGCTGTGCGACAACGATGTGGCTGTGCACCAACGATGTGGCTGTGCGACAACGATGTGGCTGTGCGACAACGATGTGGCTGTGCGACAACGATGTGGCTGGGCACCAACGATGTGTCTGGGCACCAACGATGTGGCTGGGCACAAACGATGTGGGTGGGCACAAACGATGTGGCTGTGCGCCAACGATGTGGCTGTGCGCCAACGATGTGGCTGTGCGACAACGATGTGGCTGTGCGACAACGATGTGGCTGGGCACCAACGATGTGGCTGTGCACCAACGATGTGGCTGTGCACCAACGATGTGTCTGTGCACCAACGATGTGACTGTGCGACAACGATGTGGCTGTGCGACAACGATATGGCTGTGCGACAACGATGTGGCTGTGCGACAACGATGTGTCTGGGCACCAACGATGTGGCTGGGCACCAACGATGTGGCTGTGCGACAACGATGTGGCTGTGCTCCAACGATGTGGCTGTGCACCAACGATGTGGCTGTGCACCAACGATGTGTCTGGGCGCCAACGATGTGTCTGGGCGCCAACGATGTGGCTGTGCAACAACGATGTGGCTGTGCAACAACGATGTGGCTGTGCGCCAACGATGTGGCTGTGCGACAACGATGTGGCTGTGCGACAACGATGTGGCTGTGCGACAACGATGTGGCTGTGCGACAACGATGTGGCTGTGCACCAACGATGTGGCTGTGCACCAACGATGTGGCTGTGCGACAACGATGTGGCTGGGCACCAACGATGTGGCTGTGCACCAACGATGTGGCTGTGCACCAACGATGTGTCTGTGCACCAACGATGTGACTGTGCGACAACGATGTGGCTGTGCGACAACGATGTGGCTGTGCGACAACGATGTGGCTGTGCGACAACGATGTGGCTGGGCACCAACGATGTGGCTGGGCACCAACGATGTGGCTGTGCGACAACGATGTGGCTGTGCTCCAACGATGTGGCTGTGCACCAACGATGTGGCTGTGCACCAACGATGTGTCTGGGCGCCAACGATGTGTCTGGGCGCCAACGATGTGGCTGTGCAACAACGATGTGGCTGTGCGACAACGATGTGGCTGTGGGACAACGATGTGGCTGTGCGCCAACGATGTGTCTGTGCACCAACGATGTGACTGTGCGACAACGATGTGGCTGTGCGACAACGATATGGCTGTGCGACAACGATGTGGCTGTGCGACAACGATGTGGCTGGGCACCAACGATGTGGCTGGGCACCAACGATGTGGCTGTGCGACAACGATGTGGCTGTGCTCCAACGATGTGGCTGTGCACCAACGATGTGGCTGTGCACCAACGATGTGTCTGGGCGCCAACGATGTGTCTGGGCGCCAACGATGTGGCTGTGCAACAACGATGTGGCTGTGCAACAACGATGTGGCTGTGCGCCAACGATGTGGCTGTGCGACAACGATGTGGCTGTGCGACAACGATGTGGCTGTGCGACAACGATGTGGCTGTGCGACAACGATGTGGCTGTGCACCAACGATGTGGCTGTGCACCAACGATGTGGCTGTGCGACAACGATGTGGCTGGGCACCAACGATGTGGCTGTGCACCAACGATGTGGCTGTGCACCAACGATGTGTCTGTGCACCAACGATGTGACTGTGCGACAACGATGTGGCTGTGCGACAACGATGTGGCTGTGCGACAACGATGTGGCTGTGCGACAACGATGTGGCTGGGCACCAACGATGTGGCTGGGCACCAACGATGTGGCTGTGCGACAACGATGTGGCTGTGCTCCAACGATGTGGCTGTGCACCAACGATGTGGCTGTGCACCAACGATGTGTCTGGGCGCCAACGATGTGTCTGGGCGCCAACGATGTGGCTGTGCAACAACGATGTGGCTGTGCGACAACGATGTGGCTGTGGGACAACGATGTGGCTGTGCGCCAACGATGTAGCTGTGCACCAACGATGTGGCTGTGCACCAACGATGTGGCAGTGCGCCAACGATGTGGCTGTGCGCCAACGATGTGGCTGTGCGACAACAATGTGGCTGTGCGACAACGATGTGGCTGGGCACCAACGATGTGGCTGTGCGACAACGATGTGGCTGTGCACCAACGATGTGGATGTGCACCAACGATGTGGCTGTGCGCCAACGATGTGGCTGTGCGACAACGATGTGGCTGTGCGACAACGATGTGGCTGTGCACCAACGATGTGGCTGTGCGACAACGATGTGGCTGTGCGACAACGATGTGGCTGTGCGACAACGATGTGGCTGTGCGACAACGATGTGGCTGTGCGACAACGATGTGGCTGTGCGACAACGATGTGGCTGGGCACCAACGATGTGGCTGGGCACCAACGATGTGGCTGGGCACCAACGATGTGGCTGGGCACCAACGATGTGGCTGTGCGACAACGATGTGGCTGTGCACCAACGATGTGGCTGTGCGACAACGATGTGGCTGTGCGACAACGATGTGGCTGTGCGACAACGATGTGGCTGGGCACCAACGATGTGTCTGGGCACCAACGATGTGGCTGGGCGACAACGATGTGGCTGTGCGACAACGATGTGGCTGGGCACCAACGATGTGGCTGGGCACCAACGATGTGGCTGTGCGACAACGATGTGGCTGTGCTCCAACGATGTGGCTGTGCACCAACGATGTGGCTGTGCACCAACGATGTGTCTGGGCGCCAACGATGTGTCTGGGCGCCAACGATGTGGCTGTGCAACAACGATGTGGCTGTGCGACAACGATGTGGCTGTGGGACAACGATGTGGCTGTGCGCCAACGATGTAGCTGTGCACCAACGATGTGGCTGTGCACCAACGATGTGGCAGTGCGCCAACGATGTGGCTGTGCGCCAACGATGTGGCTGTGCGACAACAATGTGGCTGTGCGACAACGATGTGGCTGGGCACCAACGATGTGGCTGTGCGACAACGATGTGGCTGTGCACCAACGATGTGGATGTGCACCAACGATGTGGCTGTGCGCCAACGATGTGGCTGTGCGACAACGATGTGGCTGTGCGACAACGATGTGGCTGTGCACCAACGATGTGGCTGTGCGACAACGATGTGGCTGTGCGACAACGATGTGGCTGTGCGACAACGATGTGGCTGTGCGACAACGATGTGGCTGTGCGACAACGATGTGGCTGTGCGACAACGATGTGGCTGGGCACCAACGATGTGGCTGGGCACCAACGATGTGGCTGGGCACCAACGATGTGGCTGGGCACCAACGATGTGGCTGTGCGACAACGATGTGGCTGTGCACCAACGATGTGGCTGTGCGACAACGATGTGGCTGTGCGACAACGATGTGGCTGTGCGACAACGATGTGGCTGGGCACCAACGATGTGTCTGGGCACCAACGATGTGGCTGGGCACAAACGATGTGGGTGGGCACAAACGATGTGGCTGTGCGCCAACGATGTGGCTGTGCGCCAACGATGTGGCTGTGCGACAACGATGTGGCTGTGCGACAACGATGTGGCTGGGCACCAACGATGTGGCTGTGCACCAACGATGTGGCTGTGCACCAACGATGTGTCTGTGCACCAACGATGTGACTGTGCGACAACGATGTGGCTGTGCGACAACGATGTGGCTGTGCGACAACGATGTGGCTGTGCGACAACGATGTGGCTGGGCACCAACGATGTGGCTGGGCACCAACGATGTGGCTGTGCGACAACGATGTGGCTGTGCTCCAACGATGTGGCTGTGCACCAACGATGTGGCTGTGCACCAACGATGTGTCTGGGCGCCAACGATGTGTCTGGGCGCCAACGATGTGGCTGTGCAACAACGATGTGGCTGTGCAACAACGATGTGGCTGTGCGCCAACGATGTGGCTGTGCGACAACGATGTGGCTGTGCGACAACGATGTGGCTGTGCGACAACGATGTGGCTGTGCGACAACGATGTGGCTGTGCGCCAACGATGTGGCTGTGCGACAACGATGTGGCTGGGCGACAACGATGTGGCTGGGCGACAACGATGTGGCTGGGCGCCAACGATGTGGCTGTGCGACAACGATGTGGCTGTGCGACAACGATGTGGCTGTGCGACAACGATGTGGCTGTGCACCAACGATGTGGCTGTGCGACAACGATGTGGCTGTGGGACAACGATGTGGCTGTGCGCCAACGATGTAGCTGTGCACCAACGATGTGGCTGTGCACCAACGATGTGGCAGTGCGCCAACGATGTGGCTGTGCGCCAACGATGTGGCTGTGCGACAACAATGTGGCTGTGCGACAACGATGTGGCTGGGCACCAACGATGTGGCTGTGCGACAACGATGTGGCTGTGCACCAACGATGTGGATGTGCACCAACGATGTGGCTGTGCGCCAACGATGTGGCTGTGCGACAACGATGTGGCTGTGCGACAACGATGTGGCTGTGCACCAACGATGTCGCTGTGCGACAACGATGTGGCTGTGCGACAACGATGTGGCTGTGCGACAACGATGTGGCTGTGCGACAACGATGTGGCTGTGCGACATCGATGTGGCTGTGCGACAACGATGTGGCTGGGCACCAACGATGTGGCTGGGCACCAACGATGTGGCTGGGCACCAACGATGTGGCTGGGCACCAACGATGTGGCTGTGCGACAACGATGTGGCTGTGCACCAACGATGTGGCTGTGCGACAACGATGTGGCTGTGCGACAACGATGTGGCTGTGCGACAACGATGTGGCTGGGCACCAACGATGTGTCTGGGCACCAACGATGTGGCTGGGCACAAACGATGTGGGTGGGCACAAACGATGTGGCTGTGCGCCAACGATGTGGCTGTGCGCCAACGATGTGGCTGTGCGACAACGATGTGGCTGTGCGACAACGATGTGGCTGGGCACCAACGATGTGGCTGTGCACCAACGATGTGGCTGTGCACCAACGATGTGTCTGTGCACCAACGATGTGACTGTGCGACAACGATGTGGCTGTGCGACAACGATATGGCTGTGCGACAACGATGTGGCTGTGCGACAACGATGTGGCTGGGCACCAACGATGTGGCTGGGCACCAACGATGTGGCTGTGCGACAACGATGTGGCTGTGCTCCAACGATGTGGCTGTGCACCAACGATGTGGCTGTGCACCAACGATGTGTCTGGGCGCCAACGATGTGTCTGGGCGCCAACGATGTGGCTGTGCAACAACGATGTGGCTGTGCAACAACGATGTGGCTGTGCGCCAACGATGTGGCTGTGCGACAACGATGTGGCTGTGCGACAACGATGTGGCTGTGCGACAACGATGTGGCTGTGCGACAACGATGTGGCTGTGCACCAACGATGTGGCTGTGCACCAACGATGTGGCTGTGCGACAACGATGTGGCTGGGCACCAACGATGTGGCTGTGCACCAACGATGTGGCTGTGCACCAACGATGTGTCTGTGCACCAACGATGTGACTGTGCGACAACGATGTGGCTGTGCGACAACGATGTGGCTGTGCGACAACGATGTGGCTGTGCGACAACGATGTGGCTGGGCACCAACGATGTGGCTGGGCACCAACGATGTGGCTGTGCGACAACGATGTGGCTGTGCTCCAACGATGTGGCTGTGCACCAACGATGTGGCTGTGCACCAACGATGTGTCTGGGCGCCAACGATGTGTCTGGGCGCCAACGATGTGGCTGTGCAACAACGATGTGGCTGTGCGACAACGATGTGGCTGTGGGACAACGATGTGGCTGTGCGCCAACGATGTGTCTGTGCACCAACGATGTGACTGTGCGACAACGATGTGGCTGTGCGACAACGATATGGCTGTGCGACAACGATGTGGCTGTGCGACAACGATGTGGCTGGGCACCAACGATGTGGCTGGGCACCAACGATGTGGCTGTGCGACAACGATGTGGCTGTGCTCCAACGATGTGGCTGTGCACCAACGATGTGGCTGTGCACCAACGATGTGTCTGGGCGCCAACGATGTGTCTGGGCGCCAACGATGTGGCTGTGCAACAACGATGTGGCTGTGCAACAACGATGTGGCTGTGCGCCAACGATGTGGCTGTGCGACAACGATGTGGCTGTGCGACAACGATGTGGCTGTGCGACAACGATGTGGCTGTGCGACAACGATGTGGCTGTGCACCAACGATGTGGCTGTGCACCAACGATGTGGCTGTGCGACAACGATGTGGCTGGGCACCAACGATGTGGCTGTGCACCAACGATGTGGCTGTGCACCAACGATGTGTCTGTGCACCAACGATGTGACTGTGCGACAACGATGTGGCTGTGCGACAACGATGTGGCTGTGCGACAACGATGTGGCTGTGCGACAACGATGTGGCTGGGCACCAACGATGTGGCTGGGCACCAACGATGTGGCTGTGCGACAACGATGTGGCTGTGCTCCAACGATGTGGCTGTGCACCAACGATGTGGCTGTGCACCAACGATGTGTCTGGGCGCCAACGATGTGTCTGGGCGCCAACGATGTGGCTGTGCAACAACGATGTGGCTGTGCGACAACGATGTGGCTGTGGGACAACGATGTGGCTGTGCGCCAACGATGTAGCTGTGCACCAACGATGTGGCTGTGCACCAACGATGTGGCAGTGCGCCAACGATGTGGCTGTGCGCCAACGATGTGGCTGTGCGACAACAATGTGGCTGTGCGACAACGATGTGGCTGGGCACCAACGATGTGGCTGTGCGACAACGATGTGGCTGTGCACCAACGATGTGGATGTGCACCAACGATGTGGCTGTGCGCCAACGATGTGGCTGTGCGACAACGATGTGGCTGTGCGACAACGATGTGGCTGTGCACCAACGATGTGGCTGTGCGACAACGATGTGGCTGTGCGACAACGATGTGGCTGTGCGACAACGATGTGGCTGTGCGACAACGATGTGGCTGTGCGACAACGATGTGGCTGTGCGACAACGATGTGGCTGGGCACCAACGATGTGGCTGGGCACCAACGATGTGGCTGGGCACCAACGATGTGGCTGGGCACCAACGATGTGGCTGTGCGACAACGATGTGGCTGTGCACCAACGATGTGGCTGTGCGACAACGATGTGGCTGTGCGACAACGATGTGGCTGTGCGACAACGATGTGGCTGGGCACCAACGATGTGTCTGGGCACCAACGATGTGGCTGGGCGACAACGATGTGGCTGTGCGACAACGATGTGGCTGGGCACCAACGATGTGGCTGGGCACCAACGATGTGGCTGTGCGACAACGATGTGGCTGTGCTCCAACGATGTGGCTGTGCACCAACGATGTGGCTGTGCACCAACGATGTGTCTGGGCGCCAAAGATGTGTCTGGGCGCCAACGATGTGGCTGTGCAACAACGATGTGGCTGTGCGACAACGATGTGGCTGTGGGACAACGATGTGGCTGTGCGCCAACGATGTAGCTGTGCACCAACGATGTGGCTGTGCACCAACGATGTGGCAGTGCGCCAACGATGTGGCTGTGCGCCAACGATGTGGCTGTGCGACAACAATGTGGCTGTGCGACAACGATGTGGCTGGGCACCAACGATGTGGCTGTGCGACAACGATGTGGCTGTGCACCAACGATGTGGATGTGCACCAACGATGTGGCTGTGCGCCAACGATGTGGCTGTGCGACAACGATGTGGCTGTGCGACAACGATGTGGCTGTGCACCAACGATGTGGCTGTGCGACAACGATGTGGCTGTGCGACAACGATGTGGCTGTGCGACAACGATGTGGCTGTGCGACAACGATGTGGCTGTGCGACAACGATGTGGCTGTGCGACAACGATGTGGCTGGGCACCAACGATGTGGCTGGGCACCAACGATGTGGCTGGGCACCAACGATGTGGCTGGGCACCAACGATGTGGCTGTGCGACAACGATGTGGCTGTGCACCAACGATGTGGCTGTGCGACAACGATGTGGCTGTGCGACAACGATGTGGCTGTGCGACAACGATGTGGCTGGGCACCAACGATGTGTCTGGGCACCAACGATGTGGCTGGGCACAAACGATGTGGGTGGGCACAAACGATGTGGCTGTGCGCCAACGATGTGGCTGTGCGCCAACGATGTGGCTGTGCGACAACGATGTGGCTGTGCGACAACGATGTGGCTGGGCACCAACGATGTGGCTGTGCACCAACGATGTGGCTGTGCACCAACGATGTGTCTGTGCACCAACGATGTGACTGTGCGACAACGATGTGGCTGTGCGACAACGATGTGGCTGTGCGACAACGATGTGGCTGTGCGACAACGATGTGGCTGGGCACCAACGATGTGGCTGGGCACCAACGATGTGGCTGTGCGACAACGATGTGGCTGTGCTCCAACGATGTGGCTGTGCACCAACGATGTGGCTGTGCACCAACGATGTGTCTGGGCGCCAACGATGTGTCTGGGCGCCAACGATGTGGCTGTGCAACAACGATGTGGCTGTGCAACAACGATGTGGCTGTGCGCCAACGATGTGGCTGTGCGACAACGATGTGGCTGTGCGACAACGATGTGGCTGTGCGACAACGATGTGGCTGTGCGACAACGATGTGGCTGTGCGCCAACGATGTGGCTGTGCGACAACGATGTGGCTGGGCGACAACGATGTGGCTGGGCGACAACGATGTGGCTGGGCGCCAACGATGTGGCTGTGCGACAACGATGTGGCTGTGCGACAACGATGTGGCTGTGCGACAACGATGTGGCTGTGCACCAACGATGTGGCTGTGCGACAACGATGTGGCTGTGGGACAACGATGTGGCTGTGCGCCAACGATGTAGCTGTGCACCAACGATGTGGCTGTGCACCAACGATGTGGCAGTGCGCCAACGATGTGGCTGTGCGCCAACGATGTGGCTGTGCGACAACAATGTGGCTGTGCGACAACGATGTGGCTGGGCACCAACGATGTGGCTGTGCGACAACGATGTGGCTGTGCACCAACGATGTGGATGTGCACCAACGATGTGGCTGTGCGCCAACGATGTGGCTGTGCGACAACGATGTGGCTGTGCGACAACGATGTGGCTGTGCACCAACGATGTGGCTGTGCGACAACGATGTGGCTGTGCGACAACGATGTGGCTGTGCGACAACGATGTGGCTGTGCGACAACGATGTGGCTGTGCGACATCGATGTGGCTGTGCGACAACGATGTGGCTGGGCACCAACGATGTGGCTGGGCACCAACGATGTGGCTGGGCACCAACGATGTGGCTGGGCACCAACGATGTGGCTGTGCGACAACGATGTGGCTGTGCACCAACGATGTGGCTGTGCGACAACGATGTGGCTGTGCGACAACGATGTGGCTGTGCGACAACGATGTGGCTGGGCACCAACGATGTGTCTGGGCACCAACGATGTGGCTGGGCACAAACGATGTGGGTGGGCACAAACGATGTGGCTGTGCGCCAACGATGTGGCTGTGCGCCAACGATGTGGCTGTGCGACAACGATGTGGCTGTGCGACAACGATGTGGCTGGGCACCAACGATGTGGCTGTGCACCAACGATGTGGCTGTGCACCAACGATGTGTCTGTGCACCAACGATGTGACTGTGCGACAACGATGTAGCTGTGCACCAACGATGTGGCTGTGCACCAACGATGTGGCAGTGCGCCAACGATGTGGCTGTGCGCCAACGATGTGGCTGTGCGACAACAATGTGGCTGTGCGACAACGATGTGGCTGGGCACCAACGATGTGGCTGTGCGACAACGATGTGGCTGTGCACCAACGATGTGGATGTGCGACAACGATGTGGCTGTGCACCAACGATGTGGCTGTGCGACAACGATGTGGCTGTGCGACAACGATGTGGCTGTGCGACAACGATGTGGCTGTGCACCAACGATGTGGCTGTGCACCAACGATGTGTCTGTGCACCAACGATGTGACTGTGCGCCAACGATGTAGCTGTGCACCAACGATGTGGCTGTGCACCAACGATGTGTCAGTGCGCCAACGATGTGGCTGTGCGCCAACGATGTGGCTGTGCGACAACAATGTGGCTGTGCGACAACGATGTGGCTGGGCACCAACGATGTGGCTGTGCGACAACGATGTGGCTGTGCACCAACGATGTGGATGTGCACCAACGATGTGGCTGTGCGCCAACGATGTGGCTGTGCGACAACGATGTGGCTGTGCGACAACGATGTGGCTGTGCACCAACGATGTGGCTGTGCGACAACGATGTGGCTGTGCGACAACGATGTGGCTGTGCGACAACGATGTGGCTGTGCGACAACGATGTGGCTGTGCGACAACGATGTGGCTGTGCGACAACGATGTGGCTGGGCACCAACGATGTGGCTGGGCACCAACGATGTGGCTGGGCACCAACGATGTGGCTGGGCACCAACGATGTGGCTGTGCGACAACGATGTGGCTGTGCACCAACGATGTGGCTGTGCGACAACGATGTGGCTGTGCGACAACGATGTGGCTGTGCGACAACGATGTGGCTGGGCACCAACGATGTGTCTGGGCACCAACGATGTGGCTGGGCGACAACGATGTGGCTGTGCGACAACGATGTGGCTGGGCACCAACGATGTGGCTGGGCACCAACGATGTGGCTGTGCGACAACGATGTGGCTGTGCTCCAACGATGTGGCTGTGCACCAACGATGTGGCTGTGCACCAACGATGTGTCTGGGCGCCAACGATGTGTCTGGGCGCCAACGATGTGGCTGTGCAACAACGATGTGGCTGTGCGACAACGATGTGGCTGTGGGACAACGATGTGGCTGTGCGCCAACGATGTAGCTGTGCACCAACGATGTGGCTGTGCACCAACGATGTGGCAGTGCGCCAACGATGTGGCTGTGCGCCAACGATGTGGCTGTGCGACAACAATGTGGCTGTGCGACAACGATGTGGCTGGGCACCAACGATGTGGCTGTGCGACAACGATGTGGCTGTGCACCAACGATGTGGATGTGCACCAACGATGTGGCTGTGCGCCAACGATGTGGCTGTGCGACAACGATGTGGCTGTGCGACAACGATGTGGCTGTGCACCAACGATGTGGCTGTGCGACAACGATGTGGCTGTGCGACAACGATGTGGCTGTGCGACAACGATGTGGCTGTGCGACAACGATGTGGCTGTGCGACAACGATGTGGCTGTGCGACAACGATGTGGCTGGGCACCAACGATGTGGCTGGGCACCAACGATGTGGCTGGGCACCAACGATGTGGCTGGGCACCAACGATGTGGCTGTGCGACAACTATGTGGCTGTGCACCAACGATGTGGCTGTGCGACAACGATGTGGCTGTGCGACAACGATGTGGCTGTGCGACAACGATGTGGCTGGGCACCAACGATGTGTCTGGGCACCAACGATGTGGCTGGGCACAAACGATGTGGGTGGGCACAAACGATGTGGCTGTGCGCCAACGATGTGGCTGTGCGCCAACGATGTGGCTGTGCGACAACGATGTGGCTGTGCGACAACGATGTGGCTGGGCACCAACGATGTGGCTGTGCACCAACGATGTGGCTGTGCACCAACGATGTGTCTGTGCACCAACGATGTGACTGTGCGACAACGATGTGGCTGTGCGACAACGATGTGGCTGTGCGACAACGATGTGGCTGTGCGACAACGATGTGGCTGGGCACCAACGATGTGGCTGGGCACCAACGATGTGGCTGTGCGACAACGATGTGGCTGTGCTCCAACGATGTGGCTGTGCACCAACGATGTGGCTGTGCACCAACGATGTGTCTGGGCGCCAACGATGTGTCTGGGCGCCAACGATGTGGCTGTGCAACAACGATGTGGCTGTGCAACAACGATGTGGCTGTGCGCCAACGATGTGGCTGTGCGACAACGATGTGGCTGTGCGACAACGATGTGGCTGTGCGACAACGATGTGGCTGTGCGACAACGATGTGGCTGTGCGCCAACGATGTGGCTGTGCGACAACGATGTGGCTGGGCGACAACGATGTGGCTGGGCGACAACGATGTGGCTGGGCGCCAACGATGTGGCTGTGCGACAACGATGTGGCTGTGCGACAACGATGTGGCTGTGCGACAACGATGTGGCTGTGCACCAACGATGTGGCTGTGCGACAACGATGTGGCTGTGGGACAACGATGTGGCTGTGCGCCAACGATGTAGCTGTGCACCAACGATGTGGCTGTGCACCAACGATGTGGCAGTGCGCCAACGATGTGGCTGTGCGCCAACGATGTGGCTGTGCGACAACAATGTGGCTGTGCGACAACGATGTGGCTGGGCACCAACGATGTGGCTGTGCGACAACGATGTGGCTGTGCACCAACGATGTGGATGTGCACCAACGATGTGGCTGTGCGACAACGATGTGTCTGTGCGCCAACGATGTGGCTGTGCGCCAACGATGTGGCTGTGCGACAACGATGTGGCTGGGCGACAACGATGTGGCTGGGCGACAACGATGTGGCTGGGCGCCAACGATGTGGCTGTGCGACAACGATGTGGCTGTGCGACAACGATGTGGCTGTGCGACAACGATGTGGCTGTGCACCAACGATGTGGCTGTGCGACAACGATGTGGCTGTGGGACAACGATGTGGCTGTGCGCCAACGATGTAGCTGTGCACCAACGATGTGGCTGTGCACCAACGATGTGGCAGTGCGCCAACGATGTGGCTGTGCGCCAACGATGTGGCTGTGCGACAACGATGTGGCTGTGCGACAACGATGTGGCTGGGCACCAACGATGTGGCTGTGCACCAACGATGTGGCTGTGCACCAACGATGTGTCTGTGCACCAACGATGTGACTGTGCGACAACGATGTGGCTGTGCGACAACGATGTGGCTGTGCACCAACGATGTGGGCTGTGCACCAACGATGTGGGCTGTGCACCAACGATGTGGCTGTGCACCAACGATGTGGCTGGGCACCAACAAAGTGGCTGTGCACCAACGATGTGGCTGGGCACCAACTATGTGGCTGTGCACCAACGATGTGGGCTGTGCACCAACGATGTGGCTGTGCGACAGCGATGTGGCTAGGCAAGTTACTTTTACGCAAAAACAGTGACATTAGTGTGGAATGAGTAAGAACCATTTCATGTGCACAATAGCACGTTCACAATAGCACGTTCACAATAGCACGTTCACAATACGTGTATATTTTATCTTCATTATATATCTGTGTATGTAAAAGTGGATGTGATTGATGGCCCATTGAAAACCACGCGATAAACGAGACATGGTCACGAACGTGGAATAAAGCTTTTACTCCTCCTACTGCTATATACAGTACACACTCTATTACAGACACGTGGTGCGACAAAACAACATAGGCCCGTTTACATGGGTTCCACAACATGTCTTGTTTCAAACATCTTCTCCATTGTATCAATTAAAGTAAAATTGTTTTCATTCCTTGACCATAACATTAACCAAGACACCTATGACGACGACGGGGGACCGGGAGGGCACGGGGGACCCGGTGGACCGGGAGGACACGGGGGACCCGGTGGACCGGGAGGACACGGGGGACCGGGTGGATCGGGAGGACACGGGGACCCGGTGGATTGGGAGGACACGGGGACCCGGTGGATTGGGACGACATACCTCGCTCTCGTACATGACCATGATGTCCGCCGTCTGCTTCTTGAAGGACTAGTTTGGAGCGTGTCTGTGAGTGAGCGAGGCCGTGTGACTGTCGCTTTATGTAGAGAGTTGTCACGTGGTGGGCGGCCACACCCTGGGCGCGCCCACGAGACATTCGTGGAGGGTAGACTCTGGAAAGAAGGGGTTGTAACTACCAGCTTCGTGTTTCAAATTTTTGTGGACATTTACGTTTTCCATACAAAAACAATTTCATAAAAGAAATCAATACAACACATCCGCATGTTCAAAATGAATCAATCAGTTTTCTGTTTTGTAATAAATCAATTAATGAATCCGTGATTGACTGTATCCTCGATATACAGAACCCTCGATATACAGAACCCTCGATATACAGAACCCTCGATCTAGCAGATGGACCGAGCCAGGCGTGTTCATTATGTAACACCAGCGAACATCTGTCGAAGCTCCTGGAGGGGGGGACTCAGTACGTTGCCAATATACCTTCCTTGACACACATTCCACGTTTGTTTGTGTCCAACGCACGCAACGCACGCAACGCACGCAACGCACGCAACGCACGCAACGCACGCAACGCACGCAACGCACGCAATGCACGCAACGCACGCAACGCACGCAGCGCACGCAGCGCACGCAACGCACGCAACGCACGCAACGCACGCAGCGCACGCAGCGCACGCAACGCACGCAACGCACGCAACGCACGCAACGCACGCAACGCACGCAACGCACGCCACGCACTCAACGTCTTTGTGGTATCAAATTACACTGATTGGTTAAATAAAGGTACGTATTTAAAACACCTACAGTGATAAAATTTTAGTTTCATTTTACATAACGTTAGTTAACATTAATATGCATGAATACAGTACGTTAGTAAACAGTCTGTTAGTAAACAGTCTGTTAGTAAACAGTCTGTTAGTAAACAGTCTGTTAGTAAACAGTCTGTTTTACGCGTTAAATGGTTTATGCTTAATTTTACTTTATTAGCTTGAAAAGGGGATGTTTTCTCTAACTTTAACTCCAATCCACGGAAAATGATGTACATTCCAATCCGCTCAACTTGAAAGGGGTATCTTTTTGACAGAAGCCTTCAACTTGTTTAGGCTGTCTGATAGATAAATTCCAAGCATTGTTTACTCACAGTGTTTTGTTGAGTGCCCCCTGGCGGCGCACTCGATACCCTATTTAACACGTCTCGCTAGGAAGGGCGTTGTGTGGGCAATTAGACAGTTTCAGCTATCAGTTATTCGCTATAAGTATCGCTAGTTCAGTAACTTATAGGCACTGGCGTTAGCTGAATCTACCGGTCACATGTTCTCCATGATTTTAGCGTCGAGATATTGATACGTAAATACTGACAAAGTAGCATCCATTAGTGACTAATATACTTTTCAGTTTACTTCAGTTATTTCAAAGAAGACATGCTTAAGTTTTACATGTGATGTAATTTGTCTATTTAAAACAGTCATACCTTAACAGGACAGGGGAAACACCAGTCATCTTACTGCAGTTTATGTATTCAAGAACGAGTCGACACCCCAGCTAGGGGAAAGTCACTCATGGCATAGTGAAGGCTGATAAATACACCAAAGGGTGTGACAGGGGTCTCAACCTCCCACCTACCACACATGGTGAAGGCTGATAAATACACCAAAGGTGTGACAGGGGTCTCAAACTCCCACCTACCACACATGGTGAAGGCTGATAAATACACCAAAGGGTGTGTGACAGGGGTATCAACCTCCCACCTACCACACTTGGTGAAGGCTGATAAATACACCAAAGGGTGTGTGACAGGGGTATCAACCTCCCACCTACCACACATGGTGAAGGCTGATAAATACACCAAAGGGTGTGTGACAGGGGTATCAACCTCCCACCTACCACACTTGGTGAACGCTGATAAATACACCAAATAGTGTGTGTGTCAGGGGTATCAACCTCCCACCTACCACACATTGTGAAGGCTGATAAATACACTAAAGGGTGTGTGACAGGGGTCTCAACCTCCCACTTACCACACATGGTGAAGGCTGATAAATACACCAAAGGGTGTGTGGCAGGGGTATCAACCTCCCACCTACCACACATGGTGAAGGCTGATAAATACACCAAAGGGTGTGTGACAGGGGTATCAACCTCCCACCTACCACACATGGTGAAGTCTGATAAATACACCAAAGGGTGTGTGACAGGGGTCTCAACCTCCCACCTATCACACATGGTGAAGGCTGATAAATACACCAAAGGGTGTGTGACAGGGGTCTCAACCTCCCACCTACCACACATGGTGAAGGCTGATAAATACACCAAAGGGTGTGTGGCAGGGGTATCAACCTCCCACCTACCACACATGGTGAAGTCTGATAAATACACCAAAGGGTGTGTGACAGGGGTCTCAACCTCCCACCTACCACACATGGTGAAGGCTGATAAATACACCAAAGGGTGTGTGACAGGGGTCTCAACCTCCCACCTACCACACATGGTGAAGGCTGATAAATACACCAAAGGGTGTGTGGCAGGGGTATCAACCTCCCACCTACCACACATGGTGAAGGCTGATAAATACACCAAAGTGTGTGTGGCAGGGGTATCAACCTCCCACCTACCACACATGGTGAAGGCTGATAAATACACCAAAGGGTGTGTGACAGGGGTATCAACCTCCCACCTACCACACATGGTGAAGTCTGATAAATACACCAAAGGGTGTGTGACAGGGGTCTCAACCTCCCACCTATCACACATGGTGAAGGCTGATAAATACACCAAAGGGTGTGTGACAGGGGTCTCAACCTCCCACCTACCACACATGGTGAAGGCTGATAAATACACCAAAGGGTGTGTGACAGGGGTCTCAACCTCCCACTTACCACACATGGTGAAGGCTGATAAATACACCAAAGGGTGTGTGGCAGGGGTATCAACCTCCCACCAACCACACATGATGAAGGCTGATAAATACACAAAAGTGTGTGTGACAGGGGTCTCAACCTCCCACCTACCACACATGGTGAAGGCTGATAAATACACCAAAGGGTGTGTGGCAGGGGTCTCAACCTCCCACCAACCACACATGATGAAGGCTGATAAATACACCAAAGGGTGTATGACAGGGGTATCAACCTCCCACCTACCACACATTTTGAGAATCCGTATCCCACCAATCCCACCTCCGACCTATTTTTTGGGCTACTTCCCACCTACCACCAATTTTTAGGACCAATCTCCCAATTCCCACTTCCTCCCACATGACCTCCCTCCACACGCCCTCCTCTCACGCGCCCTCCCTTCACACGCCCTCCCCCCACACACCCTCACACCAGCGCTTACTGCCAAGTTCACTTGTAGCTGAAGCCGCATGACGGTTACAATGAGATCAGTTCAAGTTATAGGATATACGTTATAGGATATACGTTATAGGATATACGTTATAGGATATACGTCATAGGATATACGTTATAGGATATACGTTATAGGATATACGTTAAGTATTGAGATATGTTTGAAAAAAAATCTTATAGGTGAAAATGTGTGTTGTATAATGCGATGTCGTTCTGGGAAGTCGTCATTTCAAACAGGCAAACAAACGCGCACGACTTCTTCACGACATTTGGTTAACATCAATTTGTAACGTAATATGGAAATACTTTCTGTGTGATCAAGTTCTTAATAATACATGTACGGTTCATGTAAATTAAAATCTAATTGAATCGTTACTTTCTTAAATATGGGTATTTCATCTTAGCAAATTCTGAGTATGTTAGTTGATATAGTTGGCCTAACTGTGATTTCACTTATGTGTTGAATACTACTGAAACAATGCATAATGTAGGAAAGGACATCAACGTTGAAGCTAGACACCTTCAGGATGCAATTACCAACAACAGTATTCTGACAGATACTTGGTTACATAATTAAAATTTCTTATACTCTAGGTGACACATTGACATCATCTAGGTGACACATTGACACCATTTAGGTGACACATTGACATCATGACGATCCTACGTAGTCAAACTGTTGTATATGCCTACATAATTGCCTACACACACACACACACACACGCACGCACGCACGCACGCACGCACGCACATAAGCACGCACGCACATAAGTACGCACGCACGTACGCACGCACGCACGCACGCACTCACACACACACACACGCACGCACGCACACACACGCACGCACGCACACACACACACACACGCACTCACACACACACACGCACGCACACACACACACACACACACACACACACACACACACGCATACATTCACAAACACTGTGATGTTGACTCGGCCTTCGCCGATAAAGACAAGTTCTTATAAAGTGCCCAACGCGCTTTAATGATAATAATAATAATAATGTTTTTACTTCAGACAATAAACGTGGAGTGAACGACATTGTCTAAACACCCAACGTGGAGTGAACAACATTGTCTAAACCCCCAACGTGGAGTGAACGACATTGTCTAAACCCCCAACGTGGAGTGAACGACATTGTCTAAACCCCCAACGTGGAGTGAACGACATTGTCTAAACACCCAAACGTGGAGTGAACGACATTGTCTAAACCCCCAAACGTGGAGTGAACGACATTGTCTAAACCCAAACGTGGAGTGAACGACATTGTCTAAACCCCCAACGTGGAGTGAACGACATTGTCTAAACCCCCAACGTGGAGTGAACGACATTGTCTAAACACCCAAACGTGGAGTGATCGACATTGTCTAAACCCCAACGTGGAGTGAACGACATTGTCTAAACCCCCAAACGTGGAGTGAACGACATTGTCTAAACCCCAACGTGGAGTGAACGACATTGTCTAAACACCCAACGTGGAGTGAACGACATTGTCTAAACCCCAACGTGGAGTGAACGACATTGTCTAAACCCCCAAACGTGGAGTGAACGACATTGTCTAAACCCCCAACGTGGAGTGAACGACATTGTCTAAAGACCCAACGTGGAGTGAACGACATTGTCTAAACACCCAACGTGGAGTGAACGACATTGTCTAAACCCCCAACGTGGAGTGAACGACATTGTCTAAACCCCCAACGTGGAATGAACGACATTGTCTAAACACCCAACGTGGAGTGAACGACATTGTCTAAACACCCAACGTGGAGTGAACGACATTGTCTAAACCTCCAACGTGGAGTGAACGACATTGTCTAAGCTTCTAAGCCCCCTGTGTTTGGCTGTAGTCCGTTATTGACACCATGGTTCGTGTCAATTATGAATAAACGACTGCTTATCTGTATTGACACCACTGTACACCTGCCAATTATAGCCTGGTCATTATCTAGCACGGCCGTCGTAGCGTCAGGCAATATGAATAAACCCGTTGTAGTCAGCAGACCGTGTCAAACAACAAGGCGACTGAACTAGGTGGACGGCGACCAGAACTTGTTCTGACAGCGAGACAACCATTCCCTGTCAAACTTTCAACGATCGATGCCGTAATACGACAACTCAAAAGTGTTGTATCCCAGAGACTAGTGGTGACAGACATCGACATCGTCGTCGTCAGAGAGGTCACGCCAACTAGTTGAAATAGTCACGAGCGTCGCGTGGTTGTGTGTTTGTGTTAGTTCGCCAACTGCGTTCTTCACACATATGTTCACAAGCATGCCTACATATAGGTACGTACACGCATGCCTACATATAGGTACGTACATGCATGCCTACATATAGGTACGTACATACATGGATACACATGGGTACGTACATACATGGATGCAACAATGATAAATAATTTTGCTTTAATAATGACTTTCCGGCCATGTTGTCGCCTCAGTTGTCATGGACGCGTAGCTTATCTTTTTTATCAAGACACCCTTGAAAAGACGGTGCCGTCGCCTATTAACTACAGCACGCAATACATTTCCAACACTGATACATGTACTGGCCTATGCTATGGATATTGCAAAGTGTACCAACTGAAGGTCATTGCAGCAGCATTAATTAGTATTTTGAAATATGAAGTTGACATACAAGTTAAGTCGTCACCGGTTGTTTAAAAATGTACTGTGTGGGATTATCTACATAACAAGTAATTAACAAATCATGAATTATAAATTGCAGTAAGATATTATGATAAGACGATTTGTGGGGACACTTGGCAGTACGTATTTTATCAAACAATTTCGTTATGTAGGTATCAATCATATTCCAGTGACTTTTTTTAACATTGCAAGAATTGGAAAAAACGGCTCATGATTTGACCACAGTCCTCTCTGGATGTTTGTGAATATTTCCTATGTGTCACTGACATGTTCAGCTTTGTGATCATATGTAATACTTCATATTTGTCTGCAAATTTCATAGCACAGCTATATAATGTGATATGTAAGTATTTTAATTTGACCAAAATCCTCAAATAACATTTTAAAGAAATGAAAAATAACGAAGAAAAACAGAACGTCCGAGGCGAAATATGGTAGTTAAGTAAATGATCCCCAACAAAAATATTTGTTTCAGCAAGAACCAAATTGTAGAAATTAAACGGACAAGTGTTATGTAATTGAGAACAAAGTATACTTATTTTAGACTGCAGCTATATACGTATACTTTCAAATAAAACTTTGGGTGTCGATATTTACTAGAGAAAGTACCATATATGCACGTAAGTTAACCACATTAAACAAGACAAAACAGAACAAAGAGAAACAGCAGCGATTTATAATTTTAGAAAATGGATACCACACGTGTTCCAAATAACATAGACAAGAATATGGATACCACACGTGTTCCAAATAACATAGACAAGAATATGGATACCACACGTGTTCCAAATAACATAGACAAGAATATGGATACCACACGTGTTCCAAATAACATAGACAAGAATATGGATACCACACGTGTTCCAAATAACATAGACAAGAATATGGATACCACACGTGTTCCAAATAACATAGACAAGAATATGGATACCACACGTGTTCCAAATAACATAGACAAGAATATGGATACCACACGTGTTCCAAATAACATAGACAAGAATATGGATACCACACGTGTTCCAAATAACATAGACAAGAATATGGATACCACACGTGTTCCAAATAACATAGACAAGAATATGGATACCACACGTGTTCCAAATAACATAGACAAGAATATGGATACCACACGTGTTCCAAATAACATAGACAAGAATATGGATACCACACGTGTTCCAAATAACATAGACAAGAATATGGATACCACACGTGTTCCAAATAACATAGACAAGAATATGGATACCACATGTGTTTCACATAACATAGAAAAAAAACAGTTAAATAAAAAATAATACGTAAGTTATATGTCACGGACGTTCTGGTCATTTTTGGCTGTCAACTGAAAAACCTGTAACTTTCTCCAAAATGATCCATTTTTTGAAATGTTCAACATCTACACATGAAAACTAAGAAGAACAACACACTAGACGTTTTATTTTTAAGGATATGTTTTCACCAATTGTTGCAATGTTAAACAAGTCACTGTTTAGCACCTTTGTTATTGTTACACAATAATAATAATAATAATAATTAAAATAATAATAATAATAATACGGTTTTTTTTCCAGCAGCACATATAAAGTAAATATAAATGAAAACAGATCATCTAAAAATTATACAAGGTTACAATCCACTGAATCCGCAACTTCGACGTACACAGGACATATTGCAAATTGCAAGGTTGATATGATTCAGCGACTAGTCAATCCTAGTAGAAACAGCCTTTCTCGTAACACAATACAAGAGTTGCAAACATCTGTTTAAATCGTGTACGGAATTATCATAAACCACTACAAAGTAATAATTAGACAAGATCGTTTTAAAGGATTTATTATTTAAAAACGGTAGAAAAAAGTTATTTGAGTGTTTTTCATTTGGGCAACTTGGCGGCCAATATAGCAGCAGTGTGATATGTTAGTGGCGGTTGTTTGCTTACCAACTTGGCGGCCAATATAGCAGCAGTGTGATATGTTATTGGCGGTTGTTTGCTTACCAACTTGGCGGCCAATATAGCAGCAGTGTGATATGTTAGTGGCGGTTGTTTGCTTACCAACTTGGCGGCCAATATAGCAGCAGTGTGGTATGTTGGTGGCGGTTGTTTGCTTACCAAGTATAGCGTTGAGAAGCGATTACACAAATGTAATGTTAATGTCAACATTATTATATTATTTGGCGTACGTTTCGACCAGTATATATGTACTTGGTTCCCTGTTGGACTGTCGAGTTCACTACACGGACACGTTTGACGCAAGACGACCAGCATTCAAGTGTTGAGACAGGAATAACACCTTCATTCAAGTGTTGAGACAGGAATAACACCTTCATTCAAGTGTTGAGACAGGAATAACACCTTCATTCAAGTGTTGAGACAGGAATAACACCTTCATTCAAGTGTTGAGACAGGAATAACACCTTCATTCAAGTGTTGAGACAGGAATAACACCTTCATTCAAGTGTTGAGACAGGAATAACACCTTCATTCAAGTGTTCAGACAGGAATAACACCTTCATTCAAGTGTTGAGACAGGAATAACACTTTCACAAAATATTCTTGCTATGCTCAATAGTTTTACTAAATGCATATATAATTATAATGACGATGTTTGTTTCAGTGGGTGCGGCGAGAGAGCTTGGCCGCCGCCGAGAGGGAGGACAGCTAGCCGGCCTCTTGGAGACGTCCTGTCGTGTCTTCTGCTCCTTGTCTCCGTCGTCTTTGGTGTGTGTCTCTTACCACCGCACAACTGGCATAATTCAGTCCAATCAACGGAACCAATAAAACGGTTGCCTTTGTTAATTTAGTAGGATGGAATAATAGCTATGTTCAGAAATAATGAATATAATATAATATAATATATATGTTTGTTATACATTGACAAATCTAGACAAAATTACATTTGACTAATTTTGTTTATAGAACACGACAAGTAATTGTAAAGTAATATTCTTTTTGTGTGTATTAATTAACTTGGCGGCCAATATAGCAGCAGTGTGATATGTTGGTGGTGGTTGTTTGATTACCAAGTATAGCGTTGAGAAGCGATTACACAAATGTAATGTTAATGTCAACATTATTATATTATTTGGCCTACGTTTCGACCAGTATATATGTACTTGGTTCCCTGTTGGACTATCGAGAGATTGTTCACTGCACGGACACTTTTGAAGCAAGACGACCAACAAGTGTTAAGTAAGACAAGAGCATTTATGACTTTCTCACACGTGTAACATGCATGTATGCTGTTGTTCAAAATAATGGCATTCTGAATCAAGCGTGTACATACGAGCTGCTGACAACAGTCTATTCTATAATATATTAGCCAGTGTGTTCATTGGGTATCTAGTATAATGTATGAAACCCGTTTCCGACTTTCTTGTACCACAGGTGAACAGATGACTTATAGCGTCAACAAGACGGCGTGTCGGGACGATGCCCTGGTCCTGGCTTGTGCGACAGGTGAAGTTGTCGCTACGACCCTGTACGGAGGACATCACGCGGATGTCAACGCCACCAGGTGCTCGCACGTGCCTGGAGACTCTCAGGCCCCAATAAAGGGCCTTCGTATTAGCCACTGGGCGAAATGTTTATGGAAGAAGTCCAAGTGTACCATTCGGCTGCCGCTAGGAGGTGTGTTTTTGTACTGGCCTTGCGGGCGGCATGCCACCATACACTACCTCATAGCTGAAGATTTCAAGTGCGTATCAAGTAAGTATAAACATTACTTCTCCATCCCTTCACCCTATCTTACATGTTCGCCTCTCTGCGCAGACTTGTGCAATCGAGTCAAAGGGGTACATTTTCATTATTTGCCACTTGATTTGGAATTCAGAGAGATGACTGGAGACTTGACTTGGACTTAGAAGCCATTGACTTTAGAGACTTGACTTGACTTGCCAGTTTGTGACTTACCAACAAGTCTGGTGGCTCGAAACTTACACAAGACGAGACGCCATTATTGTGACGGGCCGCACCGAATACAATCATTATTACGTACTTATTTTGATTTGCTAGTTTTGTGACTGGGCAGTTTACCGCTAACATTTTGTGACTGGGCAGTTTACCGCTAACATTTTGTGACTGGGCAGTTTACCGCTAACATTTTGTGACGAGGCAGTTTACCGCTAACATTTTGTGACTGGGCTGTTTACCGCTAACATTTTGTGACTGGGCAGTTTACCACTAACATTTTGTGACGAGGCAGTTTACCGCTAACATTTTGTGACTGGGCAGTTTACCGCTAACATTTTGTGACTGGGCAGTTTACCGCTAACATTTTGTGACTGGGCAGTTTACCACTAACATTTTGTGACGAGGCAGTTTACCGCTAACATTTTGTGACTGGGCAGTTTACCGCTAACATTTTGTGACTGGGCAGTTTACCGCTAACATTTTGTGACTGGGCAGTTTACCACTAACATTTTGTGACGAGGCAGTTTACCGCTAACATTTTGTGACTGGGCAATTTACCGCTAACATTTTGTGACTGGGCAGTTTACCGCTAACATTTTGTGCCTGGGCAGTTTACCGCTAACATTTTGTGACTGGGCAGTTTACCGCTAACATTTTGTGACTGGGCAGTTTACCACTAACATTTTGTGACGAGGCAGTTTACCGCTAACATTTTGTGACTGGGCAGTTTACCGCTAACATTTTGTGACTGGGCAGTTTACCGCTAACATTTTGTGACTGGGCAGTTTACCACTAACATTTTGTGACGAGGCAGTTTACCGCTAACATTTTGTGACTGGGCAATTTACCGCTAACATTTTGTGACTGGGCAGTTTACCGCTAACATTTTGTGACTGGGCAGTTTACCGCTAACATTTTGTGACTGGGCAGTTTACCGCTAACATTTTGTGACTGGGCAGTTTACCACTAACATTTTGTGACGAGGCAGTTTACCGCTAACATTTTGTGACTGGGCAATTTACCGCTAACATTTTGTGACTGGGCAGTTTACCGCTAACATTTTGTGACTGGGCAGTTTACCACTAACATTTTGTGACGAGGCAGTTTACCGCTAACATTTTGTGACTGGGCAATTTACCGCTAACATTTTGTGACTGGGCAGTTTACCGCTAACATTTTGTGACTGGGCAGTGTACCACTAACATTTTGTGACTGGGCAGTTTACCGCTAACATTTTGTGACTGGGCAGTTTACCGCTAACATTTTGTGACTGGGCAGTTTACCGCTAACATTTTGTGACTGGGCAGTTTACCACTAACATTTTGTGACTGGGCAGTTTACCGCTAACATTTTGTGACTGGGCAGTTTACCGCTAACATTTTGTGACTGGGCAGTTTACCACTAACAGTTTGTGACGAAGCAGTTTACCGCTAACATTTTCCGCAGTAATCATGGCGATTGGTGTACGCTGGTGATCTGGAACTTTACTTGACAGTTGATTCGGGACTTGACTTGGAGGTCATTGACTTGCGCCTTAACTTGACATGCCAGTTTGTGACTTGCCAACAAGTCTGATATTACGTGTCTATATACATAACAATAACACAACGGTTTGGGTACGGTTTGGTATGAATCAGCCACAAGGACATAACAACAACACAACGGTTTGGTATACATCAGCCACAAGGACATAACAACAACACAACGGTTTGGTATACATCAGCCACACGGACATAACAACAACACAACGGTTTGGTGTACATCAGCCACACGGACATAACAACAACACAACGGTTTGGTATACATCAGCCACAAGGACATAACAACAACACAACGGTTTGGTACACATCAGCCACAAGGACATAACAACAACACAACGGTTTGGTATACATCAGCCACACGGACATTACAACAACAACACAACGGTTTGGTATACATCAGCCACAAGGACATAGCAACAACACAACGGTTTGGTATACATCAGCCACAAGGACATAACAACAACATAACGGTTTGGTATACATCAGCCACAAGGACATAACAACAACACAACGGTTTGTTATACATCAGCCACACTGACATAACAACAACACAACGGTTTGGTGTACATCAGCCACAAGGACATAAAAACAACACAACGGTTTGGTATACATCAGCCACAAGGACATAACAACAACACAACGGTTTGGTATACATCAGCCACAAGGACATAACAACAACATAACGGTTTGGTGTACATCAGCCACAAGGACATAAAAACAACACAACGGTTTGGTATACATCAGCCACAAGGACATAACAACAACATAACGGTTTGGTATACATCAGCCACAAGGACATAACAACAACACAACGGTTTGGTATACCTCAGCCACACGGACATAACAACAACATAACGGTTTGGTATACATCAGCCACAAGGACATCACAACAACATAACGGTTTGGTATACATCAGCCACAAGGACATAACAACAACACAACGGTTTGGTATACCTCAGCCACACGGACATAACAACAACATAACGGTTTGGTATACATCAGCCACAAGGACATAACAACAACACAACGGTTTGGTATACATCAGCCACAAGGACATAACAACAACACAACGGTTTGGTATACATCAGCCACACGGACATCACAACAACACAAATGTTTGGTATACATCAGCCACACGGACATAACAACAACACAACGGTTTGGTATACATCAGCCACAAGGACATCACAACAACACAACGGTTTGGTATACATCAACCACAAGGACATAACAACAACACAACGGTTTGGTATACATCAGCCACACGGACATAACAACAGCACAACGGTTTGGTATACATCAGCTACACGGACACAACAACAACACAACGGTTTGGTATACATCAGCCACACGGACATAACAACAGCACAACGGTTTGGTATACATCAGCCACAAGGACATAACAACAACACAACGGTTTGGTATACATCAGCCACACGGACATCACAACAACACAAATGTTTGGTATACATCAGCCACACGGACATAACAACAACACAACGGTTTGGTATACATCAGCCACAAGGACATCACAACAACACAACGGTTTGGTATACATCAGCCACAAGGACATAACAACAACACAACGGTTTGGTATACATCAGCCACACGGACATAACAACAACACAACGGTTTGGTATACATCAGCCACACGGACATAACAACAACAACACAACGGTTTGGTATACATCAGCCACACGGACATAACAACAACACAACGGTTTGGTGTACATCAGCCACACGGACATAACAACAACAACACAACGGTTTGGTATACATCAGCCACACGGACATAACAACAACACAAAGGTTTGGTATACATCAGCAACAAGGACATGACAACAACACAACGGTTTGGTATACATCAGCCACACGGACATAACAACAACAACACAACGGTTTGGTATACATCAGCCACAAGGCCATGACAACAACACAACGGTTTGGTGTACATCAGCCACACGGACATAACAACAACAACACAACGGTTTGGTATACATCAGCCACACGGACATAACAACAACAACACAACGGTTTGGTGTACATCAGCCACACGGATATAACAACAACAACATAACGGTTTGGTATACATAAGCCACATGGACATAACAACAACACAACGGTTTGGTATACATCAGCCACAAGGACATAACAACAACACAACGGTTTGGTATACATCAGCCACACGGACATAACAACAACACAACGGTTTGGTATACATCAGCCACACGGACATAACAACAACAACAACACAACGGTTTGGTATACATCAGCCACACGGACATAACAACAACAACACAACGGTTTGGTATACATCAGCCACACGGACATAACAAAAACAACAACACAACGGTTTGGTGTACATCAGCCACACGGACATAACAACAACAACATAACGGTTTGGTATACATCAGCCACATGGACATGACAACAACACAACGGTTTGGTATACATGAGCCACACGGACATAACAACAACACAACGGTTTGGTATACATCAGCCACACGGACATAACAACAACACAACGGTTTGGTATGCATCAGCCACACGGACATAACATCAACACAACGGTTTGGTATACATCAGCCACACGGACATAACAACAACACGACGGTTTGGTATACATCAGCCACAAGGACATAACAACAACACAACGGTTTGGTATACGTCAGCCACAAGGACATAACAACAACACGACGGTTTGTTATACATCAGCCACAAGGACATAACAACAACACAACAGTTTGGTATGCATCAGCCACACGGACATAACAACAACACAACAGTTTGGTATACATCAGCCACACGGACATAACAACAACACAACAGTTTGGTATACATCAGCCACACGGACATCACAACAACACAACGGTTTGGTATACATCAGCCACAAGAACATAACAACAACACAACGGTTTGGTATACATCAGCCACACGGACATAACAACAACACAGCAGTTTGGTATACATCAGCCACACGGACATAACAACAACAACACAACGGTTTGGTGTACATCAGCTACACGGACATAACAACAACAACATAACGGTTTGGTATACATCAGCCACACGGACATAACAACAACACAACGGTTTGGTATACATCAGCCACACGGACATAACAACAACACAACGGTTTGGTATACATCAGCCACACGGACATAACAACAACACAACGGTTTGGTATACATCAGCCACAAGGACATAACAACAACACAACTGTTTGGTATACATCAGCCACACGGACATAACAACAACACAACGGTTTGGTGTACATCAGCCACAAGGACATAACAACAACACAACGGTTTGGTATACATCAGCCACACGGACATTGCCGACTTCGTTATTTCTGTTATATCTGATCTATCTACTGTAGTTTCTGTCGATTTTTGTTCCTGTTTGCTGCTGTCATCCTACAATACAAGTTAACACAAGCAAATAGCGGGATCTCCCCCCACGTGGAATCTCATGCGGAATGTTTTTAACGAGGTTTAATGAATATGTCCCTTTGGTGGCCCCACCTACCGAATTTCTTTACCTGAATTACGCGCGTGTGTGAACTATTATCTGGCCCGCCCGAAATCGAGAACGATTTGCGAGTGAAGCGATTTTCAGGTTTTTGGCTTTAATTTTATTTACACCCGTAACTCATGAAATTACAAGCGTTTACAAATGAACGTAACATAGCCCAACAAATGAACGTAACATAGCCCAACAAATGAACGTAACATAGCCCAACAAATGAGCGTAACATAGCCCAACAAGACGTAAAATCAAACACAACAAAAGTGGCAGTTTTTTGTTTGGAAGCAGGAGACATTTTGTAAAAATTAGGGCCTACCCAAAGATTTCCAGCCATTTCTAGGGACTTGGAAGGTTTGCACACACTGCATTGAAACGCAGCATGGACGCACGCACGCACGCATGCACGCACGCACGCACATACGCATGTACGCACGCACGCAGATATTTGCCTGTGCTTAATGTAATATATTACTGTTAACACACGCAGAGAATGAGGTCTACACAGTGAACGGGTCTGGCGACACCGTGATACACAGCTTGACGGGGTACGTCATGAGTGCGGACTACCCACGGAGGTACACTGGTGACGGTCGACGTCAGTGGGTCACCATAGCGGCCCGCGTCGACAGCGGGGTGCTGCTGCGGACGATCGACATGGCTGTGCGACCGGCAGCTTCTGGTGTCTGCCGGGATTACGTTGAAGTTACTTGCAGCACCAGTGGCTCGACCTGGCGGCTTTGCGGCAACACATCCTGGAGTGTTCCCCGTGAACAGTGCCGCGGGGATGTCAACGTAACGTTTGTGACAACACACCACACGTATTCGTACAAGGGTTTCGTTATCTTTTTTAAGCGTGAGTATCGCAGTCAATTTATGATGATATCATTAGCTTAATTATATATAATTATTTCATTAAATCAATTTGATGAGATGAACAAGTGGCTGTGCTAACGGATACACAAGAATATCATTCTGGATGTCGCAATTGACAGAAACTTTATTAATGCAACATGGCTGCACCACGTCCGGGGTCCCTGGTATCAAAACACGGGTAACTGACAACGCGGATCGAGACTTAGTATCCGAAATACACCACATTCCTCCATGCGTAGTTTTTAAACTCAAACTGTGAAATGTCAGTAATTGCAACACTAGTCCAATTAACACAAGCGTCTACAATTGCAATATTAGTTATGCATTAGACATAACAAATGTCACAGGGCAGCGTTCTGCGTACACCCATAAAACCAACGGTCACAAGTGGTTTATAAATCCAATCGGATCGGAGGTTTAGACACTTGTGCGGACCTGCGTAGTTCAGGTGTCATCTCTCGCTCTGTTGGTGTAGGTACTTTTGTGAAGTACAAGACGTACTCACCGTCTCACGTGATGGTGACTTCACTACAGGCGATGGTACCAGTTTAACAACTTCCATAGGTGGAACAACACCGACACCTGAAGGTAGCGGTAATGTCATGCCGACATTATCCTCCGGTATGCGGGGACGTAGATGATCCACATGACGTCTCCATACGCCTCCATCATTGACGGTGAACGACACTGGACCCAAGCGAGTTTGAAGTACTCCGGGTAGCCATTTCGGTTTAGTTCCAAAGTTCATGGCACAAACTGTATCACCTGCAAAGAATGTTCCTCGGTTACTGCTACGTTGCAGTGGCTTGTTTGTTTAACACACGATCTTCCACCGCCGGATACAGGAAATCAAGCCTGAATTGCGGTCATTTTGACATAAGCATCTCTGCAGGCGTTTGACCAGTTGTCGTTTGAAGCGTTACCCGATATCGTGACAGGAATTGATACATCCTGGTTTCCAGATCACCACTGTTGATTTTCTTTAGACCGTCTTTGATAGTTTGTACAGTAATTTCTGCGAGCCCATTGCTGGCTGGGTGGAATGGCGCACTGCGGATGTGTTTGATGCTATTGCTCCTGCAGAAGTTCTGAATTTCATGGCTGGTGAATGCAGTTCCATTATCTGACACCAAGGTGCATGGCAGGTCAGGTGTCGCAAATGGTTGACGAAGCCGCAATATGGTAGCAGCGGTAGTCGAAGATGTCATGACATGCGCGTCAATGTATTTTGATGAGCATCCACAATGACTAGAATCATTTTCCCTTCGAACGGACCAGCGTAGTCGATATGCACGCGGTACCACGCTTTGCCTGGACACTCCCACGGGTGTAAGTTTGCATTTGCTGACAACCTGCTGTGTTCTTGACATACACCACAGCTACGCACTTTGAGTTCGATCTCTGCGTCAAGTCCTGGCCACCACAGGTAGCAGCGTATTAATGCCTTCATCCTCACGATACCTGGATGGCATTCGTGAAGTTCGTTGAGTAGTTCCTCTCGTCCTGGTGCAGCGATGATAACGCGAGATCCCCACAGCAAGCATCCTTGCTCTACTGACAGTTGATCCTTCCTTCTACTGTACGCTGTGAACTCCTAGTCAACAACAGATGGCCAGCCCTGCAAAACGAAGTTCAGCACTTTTGATAGCACTGGATCTCGAGCTGTCCACTATGCTATTTTGGACGCTGTGATTGGTGTGTCATTGACGTTTGACAACGACAGAACCACTTCCTCTGGTACAGGAACATAAGCTGTCTTCGTTGGTAACGGTTTGGTCTGCTCAGACCATCTGCGTTAGTGTTCTGCACACCAGGTTTGTATCGCAGGTGATACTGTTAGTTTGACAATGTCAGTGCCCATTGTTGGATTCTTGTGCTTGCGAGTGGTGAGATCATCTTGTCCTCCTTCAGCAGACTCAATAGTGGGCTGTGGTCTGTCTGAATGACAAAGTCTCGGCTCTAGACATATCTGTGGAATTTAGAGACATCAAAGATAAAAGCAAGTCCTTCTCGCTCAATCTACACATAATTCCTCTTTGCTGGAGCGAGTGTTCGCGACGCGAATGCGACAGGTTTGTCCGAGCCGTCTGGCATCTGATGTGATTGCACAGCTCCGATGCCATATGGCGATGCATCACAGCTTCACGCCAGTGGTAGTCGCGGGTCATAATGAACTAGCACTTGTGATGACTGCAATAACGCTTTCGACTCTTCGAACTCTTGCGACTGTGCCGACCCCCAGTGCCATGGGGTGTCTTTTTGCTCGTGCAGTGGTGCTAGAACTGCACTGAGATTCTTGAGAAACTTATGGTAATAATTCACCATTCCCAAATAGCTTCGCAGCTCGGATACTGACTTCGGTTCTGGAGCATTTTGCAACGCGAGTAGTTTCTCATTAGTAAGGTGGATCCCTTCTGCATCCAATCGATGACCCAGGTAGACAAACGATTCTTCATGAAGGAGCACTTCTCTATTCTGAGCCGCAAACCTGCTGTTTGCAGTCGACTCAATTCGTTCGAGCTTCTTCCAATGTGCGACCAGACACTAAGATGTCATCGAGGTAAACTGCCATCATCGGTTTGAACGATTTGCTCCATCCCGCGTTGGAATATACCGGACGCACCGGAATACACCACATCACATGCGAGTTTTGAGTACAGGTCTTCGATGTTGGGAATCAGGTACTGATCAGTTTTTGCAGCTGTGTTCGCGGTAAGTTTATAATAACCACAGATGCGCACTTCGCCATTCGCTTTCAAAACTGGTACGATAGGCGCCGCCCAGTCTGAAAGCTCTACTGGTATGATAACGCCTTGAGCTTGCAATCGATCAAGTTCCTTGTCAACTTTGCCTCTCAACGCTAGAGGAACTGTACATGGTTTGAAACAACTTGGCATAGCTTCGCTGTCGACATACAGTTTTGCTTCGACATTCTTCAGTTTTCCCAGACCGTCCTTGAACAGCTCCGGAAACATGAGAGCATAGTGCACCTCATCCACTCGATGCACTGCTGACCAGTCCAACTTCATGTGCTCTAACCAGTCCCTTCCGAGCAAATTGGGCCCATATCCAGTCACCACTAAACAAGGCAGAGTGTATGACTGTTCCTGGTGACGCACATCCACTGTCACGCCCCCTGCTGGCTGTATCATATGTCCAGAATAAGTTCTCAACGTGGGCAAATTCTGCTGCAATTGTTGACTACCTTGCCGACTTTGTTCAAACTGCCTCGAACTGATGATGGATGTAGTCGCACCAGTGTCACTCTCCATCATTACTGGCACGCCGTTGAATGTCACTGCACACATGTATGGTTTGACACGTCTGCCATGGTTCACTGAAGTATGATACATGTGGTACATGTGGTACATGTGGTACCGAAGGTACGTTCCGGGACACGTTTTGTACGACGTGTGTGTCCCTTGATGCTCGACAAACTCTCGAAAAGTGGTTTTCACGATGACATCGATAACATTTCTTCCCCCACGCCGGGCACTGGCTCTCTCTCTCTCTCTCTCTCTCTCTCTCTCTCTCTCTCTCTCTCTCTCTCTCTCTCTTCTCTCTATCTCTCTCTCTCTCTCTTTCTCTCTCTCTCTCTCTCTCTCTATATCCTAGTGTATTGCCCCACCACAATCACTGCAATTGTGATTATGAGTGCTGGAATTTTTGCGTAAATTCCTACTTCTGTTGGGTCTCGTTTGGCGATTACCGTGAATGTGTCTGCTGTTTGACAAATACATTGTGTATTTTCGGCTCTTCCTCAACGCCACCATTGCCGACCATCGCTTGGCCCTGCGCGTGTGTTGCCTCTAAAGTACCCACCCAATAGCTTTCTTTTGTGCATCGTCTGTGATCCTTTTTTTGCCACAGTAAAGTTTACGAAACGTTTCAACCATCGGTTCCAACGTTGAGCCGCTCTCTCCGCCGGTTCGGTTGCAAACACAGGCAATCCTTCGTGGTCCATGCCTACTAGCGAGTACTTGCAATCCTTCGTGGTCCATGCCTACTAGCGAGTACTTGCAATCCTTCGTGGTCCATGCCTACTAGCGAGTACTTGCAATCCTTCGTGGTCCATGCCTGCTAGCGAGTACTTGCAATCCTTCGTGGTCCATGCCTACTAGCGAGTACTTGCAATCCTTCGTGGTCCATACCTACTAGCGAGTACTTGCAATCCTTCGTGGTCCATGCCTACTAGCGAGTACTTGCAATCCTTCGTGGTCCATGCCTGCTAGCGAGTACTTGCAATCCTTCGTGGTCCATGCCTGCTAGCGAGTACTTGCAATCCTTCGTGGTCCATGCCTGCTAGCGAGTACTTGCAATCCTTCGTGGTCCATGCCTACTAGCGAGTACTTGCAATCCTTCGTGGTCCATGCCTACTAGCGAGTACTTGCAATCCTTCGTGGTCCATGCCTACTAGCGAGTACTTGCAATCCTTCGTGGTCCATGCCTGCTAGCGAGTACTTGCAATCCTTCATGGTCCATGCCTGCTAGCGAGTACTTGCAATCCTTCGTGGTCCATGCCTGCTAGCGAGTACTTGCAATCCTTCGTGGTACATGCCTGCTAGCGAGTACTTGCAATCCTTCGTGGTCCATGCCTACTAGCGAGTACTTGCAATCCTTCGTGGTCCATGCCTACTAGCGAGTACTTGCAATCCTCGTCGCCAATTTATTATGTCGCCATTGACAATAATTCACGATGTCGCAATTGACAGAAACTTTATTAAAGCAACATGGCTGCACCACGCCACGAATACAAGCAACATAAAAACGACCGGGGTCTCCGGTATCAAAACACGGGTAACTGAAAACGCGGATCGAGACTTACACCACAGTTATTGTATACTAAGACGTCCGTGAATTCATCTTTGCATTAGGCAAACCCGCATTTCCACTGTCCTGCATTCGTCCGTAGTTAACATCAGTTGTTAATACGTTACTTTAAAATGCAGGTTGGTACTTTTTTGCAGATTTCTTATTGCCGACGACCAACAGCCCTGGACAAGTTGTAACAGGCCCCGTTCCAGTTCTCAGTAAGTTATACATCTAAAAATTATGCAATTTCACTTGTTCGCCTTATTAGAAGAATGTTGAAATGTCAAATATATGTGTAATTCATCTTCCGTTAAAGAGATTGTTGTGTATATAACTATAACGGGAGTATTTCATAATTACCCATCAAACATCACGCGATTATCAGAGGTTCCATCTTACGTTGAATGCTGCGTTCCCCGGGCTAACACTGTCTCAGATGTCATCTCAGTATAACCCAGAATTAAAGATAAACATTCTGTGTTTGTGATAATGTTTAGTACACATTATAAATTTAAATTTATTTTTATGAGTGTTATATGGGTTCGAGTTTATCTGTAATCTTCATCATTGCTGTCCGTCGACACAACGAACGTCGATGTACATCTTGGCTTCCAGCGCCGTGGACTCACTCATTGCTGTCCGTCGACACAACGAACGTCGATGTACATCTTGTCTTCCAGCGTCGTGGACTCACTCATTGCTGTCCGTCGACACAACGAACGTCGATGTACATCTTGTCTTCCAGCGCCGTGGACTCACTCATTGCTGTCCGTCGACACAACGAACGTCGATGTACATCTTGTCTTCCAGCGCCGTGGACTCACTCATTGCTGTCCGTCGACACAACGAACGTCGATGTACATCTTGTCTTCCAGCGCCGTGGACTCACTCATTGCTGTCCGTCGACACAACGAACGTCGATGTACATCTTGTCTTCTAGCGTCGTGGACTCACTCATTGCTGTCCGTCGACACAACGAACGTCGATGTACATCTTGTCTTCCAGCGTTGTGGACTCACTCATTGCTGTCCGTCGACACAACGAACGTCGATGAACATCTTGTCTTCCAGCGCTGTGGACTCATTCTTTGCTGTCCGTCGACACAACGAACGTCGATGTACATCTTGTCTTCCAGCGCCGTGGACTCACTCATTGCTGTCCGTCGACACAACGAACATCGATGTACATCTTGTCTTCCAGCGCCGTGGACTCACTCATTGCTGTCCGTCGACACAACGAACGTCGATGTACATCTTGTCTTCCAGCGTCGTGGACTCACTCATTGCTGTCCGTCGACACAACGAGCGTCGATGAACATCTTGTCTTCCAGCGCCGTGGACTCACTCATTGCTGTCCGTCGACACAACGAACGTCGATGTACATCTTGTCTTCCAGCGCCGTGGACTCACTCATTGCTGTCCGTCGACACAACGAACGTCGATGTACATCTTGTCTTCCAGCGTCGTGGACTCACTCATTGCTGTCCGTCGACACAACGAACGTCGATGTACATCTTGTCATCCTGCGCCGTGGACTCACTCATTGCTTTCTTTGCCAATCCAGCTGGAGCACATTGCAGTGGAAATATGTTGTCCCCACGTGTCATCCCTGGGACTGGATAGAGTGGGAATATATTGTCCCCACGTATCATCTGTGGGACTGAACATAACGGGAATACGTAGTCCCCGCGTGTCGTCTCTGGGAGTGAACATTGTGGGAATATATTGTTCCCGCATGTCTTCTCTGGGACTGCATAGACATAGTGGGAATATATTGTTCCCGCATGTCTTCTCTGGGACTGCGTGGACATAGTTAGAATATATTGTTCCCTCATGTCTTCTCTGGGACTGAACATAGTGGGAGTATTTTGTTCACGCATGTCGTCTCTGGGACTGAACATTGTGGGAATATATTGTTCCCGCATGTCTTCTCTGGGACTGCGTGGACATAGTTTAACAATATTTAACAAGATTTGCCATCCAAGCCAAAGGCCCAGATGGCAAGTGGACAAGGAAGCCATTGGCTTATCGAGAGTCCAACAATGTTCATCTACTTATAACCCACCCTCCTGAGATATGTGTCAACCTTGTTTTTAGTTAGAATATATTGTTCCCTCATGTCTTCTCTGGGACTGAACATAGTGGGAATATATTGTTCCCGCATGTCGTCTCTGGGACTGAACATAGTGGGAATATATTGTTCCCGCATGTCTTCTCTGGGACTGAACATAGTGGGAATATATTGTTCCCGCATGTCTTCTCTGGGACTGAACATAGTGGGAATATATTGTTCCCGCATGTCTTCTCTGGGACTGAACATAGTGGGAATATATTGTTCCCGCATGTCTTCTCTGGGACTGAACATATTGGGAATATATTGTTCCCGCATGTCTTCTCTGGAACTGAACATAGTGGGAATATATTGTTCCCGCATGTCTTCTCTGGGACTGAACATATTGGGAATATATTGTTCCCGCATGTCTTCTCTGGAACTGAACATAGTGGGATTAGGTTGTTCCCGCATGTCTTCTCTGGAACTGAACATAGTGGGATTAGGTTGTTCCCGCATGTCGTCTATGGGACTGGACAGAGTGGGACTGCGTAGTCCCCGGATGTCGTCTCTGGGACTGGACAGAGTGGGAATATGTAGTTCCCGCATGTCGTCTATGGGACTGGACAGAGTGGGAATACGTAGTTCCCGCATGCCGTCTATGGGACTGGACAGAGTGGGGATATGTAGTCCCTACGCATCGTCTCTGGGAGAGGGCAGAGTTGGAATATCTTGTCCCTGGGACTGCACAGGGTGGGAATATGCAGTCCCGACATGTCATCTCTGGGACTCGACAAAGTGGGAATATGTACTGAGTCTCCGCGTTTCATCCCTTGGAGAGGAGAGAATGGGAATATGTAGTCAACATGCGCGCGAATCGCTTCATCACAGCATATGAAAATCGCTTCGGCATGCTTCACAACGCAACATGACAAAAACAACCCTGTCCCAGATCATTCCCAAATGGCTTCATATGCCTGTCTACGAGCTGCAGTTAGTACATCCACTGCAGCGAAACAACACACTTTAGCGCAAGACATTCACGGCGCATTTCGTCTTCTCTTGCCCGGTCGCCATTTTGTTGTTCAGTGTTAGGCCCTGCTGTAGTAACTGGAGAGATACCCGAAGAGAAAAATGTGTTAATTAAAATAAACTGATTGAGTTGGGCTATAAGAAGGTGCAAAATTGCATGTTTCTGTTTCTATTAGTTATTTTTAATTTACATTCAAAATATGAAAGATAATTTAGGAACACCCTGTATATTATCGCTACACTACCACAAAAGGAACACTATTATGAAACAATGCATACTTGAGACAAGTTAAACGTGTTATGTGCATGTTTTCTGTGTCCAACGCACCCTAATTCACACGATACATTTAGGGTATCAAATCACAGTTATTCCCAGGGAATTTGAGTTGGCGTTGGAAAGAACAGGTCTGCCAGAGGTTGAAGTGTAAAGCGCTTGGAGTAGTCTCAAGGACTGGATACCTCGCTATATAAGAACGTACCTTTATGCACCTTTACTGGGTAATTAAGTGTACTTTGACATCTCAAAACGCGTTTTTACGAAAAAGGGTACCCACTGAGAGGTCCTTATGAAGCAAGTATATTAGTGTATATTTTCTATTCACTCAACTTGGAAAGGGTATCTTTTTGACAGAAGTCTAAAACATGTTTAGGAGAGAGGTCAGTTAGACAGATTCTCAAGGATGATATACTGGCAGTTTGGAGAAGCTAAATACATTTTCGTATTTTCTGAAAAGAATAAAGGCACATGTTTCGTTCAAACATTGCTGCTGTATCTAAATATACAGCAAACTGTGTTGGTTGTTACTTAAATTATTCTCGACTGAGATACCACAGCTAAGTTGGAACATTTTCTCGATACTTTCTGCAATCATATGTAACATTTTGTAGAATATTACTCATTCACTTATGTCAAACCATTGATTGTACTATTACATTATTACATTATTACATTATTACATTATTACATTATTACATTATTACATTATTACAGAAATTGTATGTAATAATAAATATATGTGCGTACAAATTAAGTAAATTGATGATTTTAATTAACTATCAATTCCACAAGAAACGGAAGTAACCAACAGGAAACGGAACATTTATTGCAGGATACGTGAAAACGGCTATGTCACCACATAACTGTCAGCCTACTGAGACTGTGTGACGACGTAGTGTTACAGGTAATGCATTGGCCGTCCTCTCGGGTATGAATGTTGCGAACTGAGACTTGTGACGTCGTGTTACAGGTAATGCATTGACCGTCCTCTCGTGTATGAATGTTGCGAACTGAGACTGTGCGATGTCGTGTTACAGGTAACGCATGGAACGTCCTCCCGTGGACGGGGCTGGTTGTCGCGACTGTGGTGATCGACTGTATCGCGTACATGTGCGCGTCCGTTTCCAGAACAAGGGGTATACAACTGTAGACACGGCCTAGAGACCGTAGCGATGACGGGAAAACAACAAGAAATTTCCAAGCTTGCGAAAATAAGGGGGTGAGAAGAATAGCAGGAGTAAATAGAATAGACTAGGGAAGAATGCAGGAGCTGAGGGAGGAGGTTGGTGTGAAAGAGAGTTTTCGGAGGAAGCTGGTGAGGAGTTGGTTAAAGTGGGCTGGTGAGATTGAGAGTGGAGGGGAGAACGCGAGCAAGGTTCGGGGTGGGGGTGGGGGTGAAACGAGGACTAGTATCGATGCCACCGTCAGCACGGACTTCAGCGACAAGCAGGAAAGCAACACAATAATAGTGTGTTTGTCTGTTTGAACTTCCGTTGACAAAACATGCAAGTAATCATTAAACAATTAACCTATTTTGGATTTACGCACCATATTTGACCTTGTAACAATCATAATGCACATGCAGATTTGGTGATGGAACACTTCGTCACAATCGGAGATGGTACAATTGGTGACAATCGGCGATTGGATACCTTTTGACAATGAGCGATGGAACACCTTGTGACAATCGGCGTTGAAATACATTGTGACAATCGGAGTTGAAACACTTTATGACAATAAGCGATGAGACACTTTGCGACAATCAGCGATGAAACACCTTGTGACAATCGGCGGTGAAACACCTTGTGACAATCAGCAATGAAACACCTTGTGACAATCGGCGTTGAAATACTTTATGACAATAAACGATGAAACACTTTGCGACAATCAGCGATGAAAACACCTTGTGACAATCGGCGGTGAAACACTTGTGACAATCAGCAATGAAACACCTTGTGACAATCGGCGTTGAAACACTTTATGACAATAAGCGATGAGACACTTTGCGACAATCAGCGATGAAACACCTTGTGACAATCGGCGTTGAAACACCTTGTGACAATCAGCGATGGAACACCTTGTGACAATCGGCGTTGAAACACCGTGTGACAATCGGCGTTGAAACACCTTGTGACAATCGGCGTTGAAACACCTTGTGACAATCAACGATGGAAGACCTTGTGACAGTCTTTTCTTTTCATACCTGTACATCGCATTATTTGGGGAAATTGCGCTTTATATAATAAATATTATTATTATTATAATTGGCGTTGAAACACCTTGTGACAATCAGCGATGAAACACCTTGTGACAGTCGGCGTTCAAACACCTTGTGACAATCAGCGATGGAACGCCTTGTGACAATCGGCGTTGAAACACTTTATGACAATAAACGATGAGACACTTTGCGACAATCAGCGATGAAAACACCTTGTGACAATCGGCGGTGAAACACTTTATGACAATAAGCGATGAGACACTTTGCGACAATCAGCGATGAAACACCTTGTGACAATCGGCGTTGAAACACCTTGTGACAATCAGCGATGGAACACATTGTGACAATCGGCGTTGAAACACCTTGTGACAATCGGCGTTGAAACACCTTGTGACAATCGGCGTTGAAACACCTTGTGACAATCATCGATGGAAGACCTTGTGACAGTCTTTTCTTTTCATTCCTGTACATCGCATTATTTGGGGAAATTGCGCTTTATATAATAAATATTATTATTATTATTATAATTGGCGTTCAAACACCTTGTGACAATCAGCGAAGGAACGCCTTGCGACAATCAGCGATGAAACACGTTATGATAACCATAGCACAGTGACACCCAAGCGGACATTATGGCATATTGCATCAGGACACTTGTAACGATCATATGGAATCGTGTAATCGACTGTTTACGCCACACAGGAAGACGGCACTATTTTTGAGGAACACTATTTTTTTATTCATTTAAATGGAGAACAACAATACCAGTAATCATATTCATGTCAAAACCATTGAAACTATATATGCCGATATGTAAAATTTGGTATCACTTCATAAGATAAATTCAATACGGCTGTCATATCAAAATAAGAAAAACTGATGTTGCAGGAACCATATCATATAATTAATAATTAGTAACTTGGTACAGTTTGTAAATAGTGTTATTGATATTTTAATGTATTAGCACGGAATTGCATGTTAATTTTTTACACATACCATGATCGTATCATGACCAAGTGTGATTCCAACTTTTTTCTGGTAATTATAAATGTCATTTTGAGGTTGCTGAATGTCAGTAGACCCTACCAAATCAATTTATGGCACCGACTTGAGAGACGAGGTTTTCCCAGAAACTTAGGAGAACATTGGTATATAGCTCAACAACACGATAGCTTGAGAGCGTATTGCACAAATAAATACATATTATGTTATGTATGAATATATTGGATATGGAGTGACAAAAACTGGTATAGAAAATGTTTTTATTAAAAAATAGTTTGAAAAGTTTTTTTTCGTAACAAAATCGGAGGGCATTTATATGTCACTATTGTTAACAAACTTCTCGCCCTATCATTTAATTTATATATGGCTTAATTACCTCGGCTTCTTAAGCAAAAAAAGTGGCATTAGTAGTTGAATGTGGTTAGATCTTTCACAATGTGGCAATTTGATCTGTGTGTCCAATGAGACTGACACATTAGTTCAGTATACGATCGTACAAGAGGTATTTCACCCCATGGTCACGTCAGTTTCCTCTGAAACGTAGTTACAAGTACAGATGTATTGCCACGTTGTCTGAAGCATCACCACCCTTCACCTACACCATCCACCAACACCCTCCACTGACACCCTCCATCGACACCCTTTACCGACACAATCTACTGACACCCTCCATCGGCACCCTTTTAATACACCCTCCACTGACACCCTCTATCAACACCCTCTACCGACACCCTCCACTGACACTCTCTACCGACACCCTCCACTGACACCCTCCATCGACACCCTCTACCGACCACAACACTGACACCCTCCATCGACGCCCTCTACCGACACCCTCCATTGACACCCTCCATAGACACCCTCCACTGACACCCTCTACCGACACCCTCCATTAACACCCTCCATCGACACCCTCGACCGACGCCCTCCACTGACACCCTTCATTGACACCCTCTACCGACACACTCCACTGACACCCTCTACCGGCACCCTCCACTGACTCCCTCCACTGACACCCTCCATCGACACCCTCTAATGACACCCTCCACTGACACCCTCCACTGACACCTTCCATCAACACCCTCTACCGACACCCTCCACTGACACCCTCTACCGACACCCTCCACTGACACCCTCCATCAACACCCTCTACCGACACCCTCCACTGACACCCTCCATCGACACCCTCCATTGACATCCTCTATCGACACCCTCCACTGACACCCTCCATCGACACCCTCTACCGACACCCTCCACTGACACCCTCCATCGACACCCTCTACTGACACCCTCGATTGACACCTTCTACCGACACTCTCTACCGACACTTTCTACCTACATCCTATGCTGACACCTTGTACTGACACCCTACACCGACACCTCCACCAACACCCTGTACCGACACCCTCCACCAACACTCTCTACCGATACCCTCTACAAACACCCTCCACCCACACACTCCACAAACACATTTCAGCGACACCCTGTACTAACACCCTCTATTGACACTCTCTACCGACACCATCTACTGACACCCTCCACCCACAGCCACTACTGACACCCTCTACTGACATCCTCTACCGACACCCTCCACCGACACCCTCTACCGACACCGACATCCTGTTTTTACCCTGGTAATTTCTCAGATAGAGTTGTTGCTAACTTTGTCAGACCATTTAAAATTTATAGTTCTGCGCAAGATTCTATTTCTGAAAGTCTGTATCCTTTTCAGTGTTTTCTGTCATTCTCCATGTATCCGAGCTGTATTGCAAACCCTGACAGTTGATTATATATATATATATATATATATATATATATATATATATATATATATATATATATATATATATATATATATATATATATATATTCTCAGCTTGGTGTTTAACTTGATCTTCTTTGCCTTCCTGACTTTCCTCAAAGTGAGGAAAACAATTTGTTTTTACCTCCTCTTCTGTGCCTCCTATCTTGCTGATTTTACTGCCCAGGTACGTGAAGGAGTCGGTTTCTTGCAGTGGTTCCCCTCCGAGAGTGACTGGGTTGTTGCTCTTCGTGTTAACTTTCATGATCTTTGTCTTGCTTCTGTTGATGTTTAGTCCTTTTTGTGATGACACTGTGTTTAGAAGCTCGGGTCTTCCAAAATTGTCCTATTTTCTGTGGACCTCCTCATTACCCAGTCTATGGCAGTATATGGCCAGCAGGAAGAGGAAAGGTGACAGAAGGCACCCTGCCTTACTCCTGTCTTCAACATTAAAAAAGACATGAATTGTCCTGCATGAATGATCTTGCAAGCCACCCCGTCGTTCGTGCTTCGCATCATAGAAATACACTTCTCGGGTATTCCGTGATGTCGTAGAAGCTTCCAAAGGGTCTCTCTGTCGAGGCTATTAAGCGCCTTCTCATAGTTCACGAAGTTGATACATAGTGACAAGTCCCACTTCATTGACTGTTCCACTATGGTGCGAAGAGTAACGATTTGGTCGGTGCAACATCTGTCTTTTCGGAAGCCTGCCTGGTGATCTCTGAATCTAGCATCCACAACTGTTTTCAGTCTTTCCAAGATGACTCTATTGAGGACATTTCCATGCACTGACAGGAGCATTACCCCTCTGTAGTTCTTGCATTCATACAGGTCTCCTTTATTTTGGAGTTTGACGAGGTACCCTTCTTTCCATCTTCCCAATTAGATTATGCAGCAATTACTTAATTATTTGGTAAAGTATAATTTTACAAAGTGTGACCGCATGCTACATATATATATATATATATATATATATATATATATATATATATATATATATATATATATATATATATATATATATATATTATGGTTCATATCGCCACAAATATATGTGGCATCAATGACAACAACACTTTCCAGGTTATACACCAAAATTAACATATATAATTATATATATATATATATATAAATATATATATATATATGAATATACAGTATATATATATATGAATATATATATATATATATATATATATGTGTATATGTAAAGTGGCATCAATATATATATATATATATATATATATGGATATATATATATATATATGCATATATATATATATATATATATATATATATATATATATATATATATGTGTGTGTGTGTGTGTGCGAGTCTCTTGCAGAGAATACGTTGAAGGAATAAAAACAATTTGGTTATACACCAAAATTAACATATATATATATATATATATGAATATATATATATATATATATACATATATATATATATATATCAGGCATTCGTATATATATATATATATATATATATATATATATATATATATATATCTATATATATATATATATATATATATATATATATATATATATGTGACCGCATGCTACATATATATATATATATATATATATATATATATATATATATATATATATATATATATATATATATAATAAAAGTGTGTGTGTGTGTGTGTGTGTGTGTGTGTGTGTGTGTGTGTGTGTGTGTGTGTGTGTGTGTGTGTGTGTGTGTGCGCGAGTCTCTTGCAGATAATACGTTGAAGGAATAAAAACAATTTGGGCAACTTAATTCCAAAACCTTTTTCTTTGAGAGCTTGTTGAAGTTGTATGTACAAAAGTCATGATTCCGTACAAATGCATACATGTCGCATTGGTGGGCAACATCATTACACATATCTTGCTGTCAAATGTTCATTGTACAATGTATTTGTTCATGTGAATCAACGACAACATCAATTATTTCGACGGTTGTTTATTTTTTAGAGTGAGTTGAAATATTTTGCCATTTTTCAGAAAGTCACGTTTTAAAGACATGACCTAGTGAAATTACTTGTCTTCTCGGACTTATCGTGCATACATCTAAGGGTCGAAATATGTGTTTTATATGTATCCAACAGTTAAAAATGTTGTCGGCGAATATTCCCTATGATATTCAATCTGATGTTTCTTGTTATTTTCATTATTATGCGGACCATGCGTAAGTTCTTGAGTAAGCGACATGTTGAACAAAAACGAATGTATCAAGACATAATGTAAGGGTTTGCATCTTCTTTATATATTCACTGCCAGTGCGATGAAGTTACATAAACTATTTTTTAAAGACTTTTACATGTAGCTACGTTGAAATGGCCGATTCTAACAGAATCACGAACACTTTCCTACGGAATCACGCATTCATACGTACTCACAACATATGTTTCCATGCAGAGACGGTCTGTTATTCTAATTAGGTCCAATATTTGTAGAACTTTGCTTGGACATATTGTCTCTCGCCTGTGGAAATGTCCATTTGCATTTTAATCTGATACCTCCACGAGGATGTCTTCGTGATCAGCCAGGCCCCCGTCCTATCGAGGATGTCTTCGTGATCAGCCAGGCCCCCGTCCTATCGAGGATGTCTTCGTGATCAGCCAGGCCCCCGTCCTATCGAGGATGTCTTCGTGATCAGCCAGGCCCCCGTCCTATCGAGGATGTCTTCGTGATCAGCCAGGCCCCCTCCTTTTGGCCCCATTTCCATTTGCCCCTGTATGAGATCAAGTGTATTACCTGGAAAGTGTTGTTGTCATTGATGCCAGAGATATTTGTGGTGATATGAACCATAATTAATTCATTTAAAAAATTAACATATATATATATATATATATATATATATATATATATATATATATATATATATATATATATATATATATATATATATATATATATATATATATATATATATATGAACATATGTAATCGTGAATCGTTACGAATTTGTAACTGCCCTGGGCTATACATTTTTACTGTCACCTCCCTTTTTACTGTTACCTCCCTTTTTACTGTCACCTCCCTTTTTACTGTTCATTGCTAATACCATATACTAATGCATTTCATCTATCGCCAAAATGACGCATTATCGGGCTTAAATTTCGTCTAACGGGGGATTTTACTAGAACAATGTACTCGGAAAATCAGTATTATTTTGCCAAAACGAACAGGAATTCATGGAAGCTGCTTATTGTGACTCTGAGCAATTCGATCCATGTGTGTTGCTCTTATGCGGAAATAGCGGCGTGACAGCAGCATAATGCACTACGTGACAGCTGCAGAATGTACTACGTGACAGCTGCAGAAAGCACTACGTGGTAGCTGCATAATACACTACGTGATAGCTGCAGAAAGCACTACGTTGTAGCTGCAGAATGCACTACGTGGTAGCTGCATAATACACTACGTGGTAGCTGCAGAAAGCACTACGTTGTAGCTGCAGAATGCACTACGTGGTAGCTGCATAATACACTACGTGATAGCTGCAGAAAGCACTACGTGGTAGCTGCAGAAAGCACTACGTTGTAGCTGCAGAAAGCACTACGTGGTAGCTGCAGAAAGCACTACGTGATAGCTGCAGAAAGCACTACGTGATAGCTGCAGAAAGCATTACGTGCCAGCAATTGGCGGTCCCACGACCACTTCATCAGACATTCGTACGGAGTCGTATACGTACATAATCACAACCAGTATTGAGGTCAATAAAACAGACAAAAACATCATCTGAGCATTCTTATTTAGACCCACGATTTACCTTTGGGTGTTTTATGAATAGCTAAAAATATTTCTTTCACTAATATTTAAAATACTTGTTATACACATTATTTAAGATGCATTCGGACCGAATCACAAAAACTCCCATAAACTCTTTTTCTAACACATCGAGCGTAATCACTCGAATTGATGTATTTCAAGATAATTTACAACTGTGCAATGCCCAAGTAAACCATGTTTGCCTTTCGTGCAGCCAAAAATCCATGTTATCTGCTGATACCTCGGCCGTAGTTTATCCGTTTGAAAAAAGGCATTTGTACGGAATCACAAAACTGCCCCAAAGGAAAAGAACATCAGGAAAAATACCTTCTCATACCATCATTTATATGAACATTTGATTGAATCTTGAAAACTTATTCCAATCGAGTAAGATATAATGCTATGATCGTATTAGGTCCGTGGCTTAGTACTAGCTGCTTGCAATAACTTGTCACGTAAAATATTTGCAGAAAAGGGACAACAATTACCGTATAATAGGCCTTACCTCTAGGGTTTTCAAGAGACACATACATAACTATACGTCTCCAAAAGGTCTCCTCAAGACACGAAGGGAGTGTCGGTGTATGCTATGAAATATGATATAATCCAGACATGACTTCTCGGATTAAATCAGTTCCTTTCTTACTCTTTAATATCCATCGTAACGTCCAACTAACTTTGATCTATATCCAGTGGGCGCACTTCCGGCTTCGTACCCTTTACGAGTGCTTCGTGAAACGCGCGTAAAATGTTCGAACGAAGGTTCGTAAATAGAAAGCCCCGGCGTACGCGTGCGAATAGAAAGCCCCAGCGTACGCGTGCGAATAGAAAGCCCCGGCGTACGCGTGCGAATAGAAAGCCCCGGCGTACGCGTGCGAATAGAAAGCCTCGGCGTACGCGTGCGAATGCTTCGCCTCTGGCCTCTGATCTTCCAGAAGCAGTACAACTGTCGACCACCAGACTGTTCGCAGACGACAGCGTCATTTACAGAGTGATCGACAACGAAGAAGACAACACTTCAAAGAGACATGGACAGTCCATGAGCCCCAGAAAGGCTCATGGCTTCCATCCAGTAATATACAAATTTGTCCAAGTCACAAACAATGCATGTCCTTTTGCTGCGTCATAAAGCATCCACAATCAGTTACAGGATATTGCAAAAAAAAGCTGACCGAGCGAGAACCTTCCTACAACGTAACATCAGCGCATGCCCTATGAAGACCAAAACCCAGGCATATAATACGCCACCTTATTCCGGCCTATCCTTGAATATGCTTCTCAAGCCTGGGATCCATATACACGGAAACACTCCAAAAGGATAGTAGAGCACGCTTCATGAAATGCGAATGTAGTCCCTAAAGCAGTGTTACGACTATGCAAGAAGAGCCAAGCCACCAAACACAGAAGGAGCGGCGCGCCCAAGCTAAGGTGACGCTATTCTACCGAATCGGCTAAGGTGACGCTATTCTACCGAATCGGTTTTGAGTGGGGTACCTCAAGGATCAGTATTAGGACCTATATTATTCTTAATTTATATCAATGACTTGGACGACAGTATAACAAGTAACGTACTGAAATTTGCGGATGACACAAAACTGTTTAGAAAGGTTAATACTGATGGTGATAAACAACATTTACAAAACGATCTAGACAGATTAGTGAAATGGTCTGAGAAATGGCAGATGTTGTTCAATTTTGGGAAATGTAAATGCCTACATACAGGACATAGGAACTTGAATGTAAACTATAGAATGGGAGATACTGTTCTGGGTACTACTGTAAAAGAAAAGGACTTAGGAGTTACAATAAGCGCTGATATGAAAGTTTCAGAGCAGTGTGGTATTGCAGCTTCAAAGGGTAATCAAATTCTTGGATTGATTAGAAGAAACATAACATACAAGGGAAAAAAGTTAATTATACCTCTTTATAAAGCAATAGTTAGACCTCATTTAGAATACTGTATACAAGCATGGTGACCATATCGTAAGAAGGATATAGATACGCTTGAACGCATACAAAGGAGAGCAACTAAAATGATTCCAGAACTGAGAGACCTTAGTTATGAAGAACGCCTGAAAGAATGTGGTTTAACAACTCTAGAGACAAGGAGGTTAAGAGGAGATCAGATTGAAGTTTTTAAGATATTGAATGGGTATGAAAATATTGATAGAAATATGTTTTTCTCACTCAAGAAGGATAGCAGAACTAGAGGACATGAGGTAAAATTAGTAAAGGATCAATGTAGATTGGACATCAGGAAGCACTCGTTCTCACAGAGGACAATAAATGAATGGAACAAATTGTCAACAGATTGTGTAACTGCTAGCAGCGTGAATATGTTTAAAAACAAGGTTGACACATATCTCAGGAGGGCGGGCTATAAGTAGATGAACATTGTTGGACTCTCGATAAGCCAATGGCTTCCTTGTCCACTTGCCATCTGGGCCTTTGGCTTGGATGGCAAATCTTGTTAAATCTTGTTAAAAACTGTCAACAAACTGGTCGACATCCACCTAGAACATTCACTGCGTCCAGAAGAGGCCAACAGCACAAATTCAACATTCCACACACGAGGCTTAAATCCTAACAACGGTCATTCTTCTCAGCCACCACCAGGCTGTGGAGTGACCGCCAGCCGGTTGCATCCTACCCAGCGAGGCAATATACGCGGACGACGCCGAATTCATATCAACTGTGCGACATGTGCAAAGTTAAATAGATCGCGCAAACAACACTGGTTGTTCCGTTCCATTCCATAGTCCCTTTCGCTACGAACACAACACGTCAGCGAGCAACTTATATAACGCATTTGTGAGTCCAGTTTTACTGTACGAAAGTACGTGGGGCTCGACGGAATCTGAAGCGAACATACTGAACCTTGCATCGGACGCAGCTCCATTCACTACTCGGGATTCGCTGGCAATATAGGATAAACAATGTAAAATTGTATGAACGACGTCGGTGCGGACCAATAAACTCATACGTTTCAGCTTACAAACAGTTTAATTCTACAGAGACTGCTCTTTCAAAGTACGTAATGATGTCACTGTAAATATGGACAAAGGTAAAGTAACAGCGCTTACCTTGCTTGATTTATCTGCTGCTTTTGATACTACTGACTATAACATACTCATTTGGACGCTTGTCAATGTGGTATGGTATATCTGACACAGCCCTGAGTTGGTTTTCATCATACTTAATTAATTGATATATACCAAAGAGTGAAGATAACTAATTGCTTTTCAGCGGCACTACCCACTTCGTGTGTGTGTGTGTGTGTGTGTGTGTGTGTGTGTGTGTGTATATATATGTATATATATATATATATATATATATATATATGCATATATATATAGATATGTATACATACATATATATATATATATATATATATATATATATATATATATATATATATATATATATATATATATATATATATATATATATGTATATGTATATGTATATATATATATATATATATATATATATATATATATATATATATACACGCGCGCTCTATATCTAGCAACGCCCATGCTTCAAGATACAGATACACCAAGCGGATAGTATTTGACTATTTTTAGTATTTGAGCCAGGCGGCTTTTGTTCGAATTTGATCCGGAATGTTATAGTGGAAACCGTGGCGTTGTACAACGAGGGACACCTCGTACAAAGTAGCTGTACATTTTTAATCGAACACATTTCATAACATGATAAGCGTTAAAGGAAATATTACTATACCTACATCACCCTTATATGATGGGCGCAACGCCACGGTAATTTTGTAATATCCTTTTTAACTTTCCCATTATCTTCGCTGGGCGGCGCCATATTGCTCTGCGGGGGGCTCAGCGGCAGAGTGGTTTGAGTACGAGCTCCTGGCACCGCGTTCACACAGTAAAAACCTCTCGGAAAAACGGCCGAAACGCATGGAAAATCGAATAAAAAGAAAACTGGTGTGCACTGGATGGCTCCTGGATATATCAACTAGTACTACAAATGCAAGGAAAAAACTTTTGATCGACTTCCGAGGAAGAATTTGCAGCGGAAAAGGTGGTTGCAAATGCGGAAATTGCCGTGTCCGCCAGCCGCAGGCTCTGCGAGTGACCACTTTTCCGATGCAGATTACAAGACAAAAGACTATGTGATGAGCATGGACAGACGGTGAGCATCAAGATGTCATTCTTGGTCAAAGACACCGTTCCATCTTAGATCTTTTTTTCCGCATATGACCATGCATCTACAGACTATTCTGCGACAAGGAAACGTCAGATATCAGAGGGCAGAGCGATGCGTAGGAAGCAACGAGCCGAAACCAGGTTAGTAAATTGGATTACCGTTACCATTGTGACTTATCACTACGATTACAATATAGTTCCACCCCAATAAGCACAGCTGTGCTTCAACGTCAGCATATATATGACCCACAGTAAATCGAAATGTATGAATATAATAAAGTGCGAGTAAGTGTTAATAGTTTGATATAATTATGAGTGTTTTCCAATCCGCCGATTTATATTCGGCGTATCATACGTACCGTCAATACGTGGCCGTACTCAGAACAATAACAATAACTCAGTAAGTGCTACAGGATATACTGCAACCTTATAACATGGGCCATGGCGTATGTACTAGGCAAAATTATTCAAGAAAATAATTTGATATTATTTATTGACAGTCATAATAAGTCTCATACTCCTGTGTTCTAAATGCCTAGAGAGCAAGCAGCAAGCGTAAGGCTAAGCCTGGGGGGTTAGATGCATGGGAGAAACACGACCAAAAGACAGTATAGACTATAGTGCAACAGAAGCCTACTGTTGCTGTTTACATTTCAAATTCTTTATGGAAATATTTAAAATATACAAATACTTTCATTGTGATTAAGTGCAAATGCAGTTACAAAAACTTTTTAAAAGTATTTAAATTTTAAGTAAAATGCATTTCACCCATGCAATGTCTAGCTGGAAAGGAAACTAACTAAGGCATCGTCATCTACCCAGTTGAACACTGTCAGATTACATGTCTGCTTTCTATAATGACACTTTACAATTTCTGTCTGAATACTTGTGACTTGACAATAAGGCAAAATTATATAAAATTAATTTGCTTTATTGATCAGATTAAACCCCACATGTAATAACCGGAAGTTCATAGAGATGTATTAAATAATATATTTTTTTCTAAGTCGACTGATAACACTGTAATGAATATCGTGGGGGGAGGGGGCAACTGTCGGCAACCCACAATAGTATTAGTACAAGCTATACATATGAAGGAAGTATATCAGGCATGGGGTCAATTCTGTTTTGTAAATTCCTAAAAATCAGTTCTAATTCCGCCTTGCAAAAAATCAATTCCAACTGTTAAAATCCTAGGCTAAAGAAAAATTCAAATCCAATTCGTTTTAACACAGTTTTATTTGTCACGTGTGCACAATCATATTTAATTAGATATGATTAAAAAATTATTGTTCGTTAAATGCACACGCACGCACGCACGCACGCACGCACGCACGCACGCACGCACGCACGCACGCACGCACGCCCGCACGCACGCACGCAAGCAAGCACACACACACACACACACACACACATATCAGGTTTGCCATATAAAAAACTTTAAAATGGCATCCAGCCATTTCATATGTACTTTCTGCTGCGACACCTCTCCTGGATTTTTGCTAACAAAACCAGACATTTTGGACAGCCCTGGACAGTTGGGTCATTAATCTGAGTTTTGAACAGTCATTTGCCCCCCTTCCGGACATTTGCCCCTTTGTCACTTGCCCCCCTGACATTAGCCCCTTGCCTTATTCAAAATCTGGACATTTGCCCCCTGTCCATAGCTTCTGGATTATTTGTAAGTTTTTTTAAGAAATGTTTTTTTAACTTATTTTTTTTATTTCTGAACATGAATTCAAGATATATATTACCCTAATTGCAATTAATGTTCTTTGTGCCAGATCAGCCAAGTAAATTACTTTATGTAGTTGGAGATGATCCTGTAATCAAAGGATTATCTTTATTGCAATTGTGGAAGAAGCCAGTGACATTAGGACCTGGACATGTTAGGACAATTGAGGATATTTTAAAGAAGCCATCTCAACACGGTTTCTTTTGAATTGCATTTACCATGGAGAGTTGGAGTGACTCCATTTTCCTATAAAACTGGATGCACAAGCCAGAGTTGTCAGAATTCACTTATAACTTCACCATGGAAATTACTACTAGCATTTGAGGAGGTCATGTTTTGAGTGTCATTCCTACACCAAGAAGGGGGACCAACAAGATTACTCTTCATTGGGAGTGAAGCCAGCGTCGATCCTGATCATGCAAGGGTGTTGTGGTCACTGATCTGATCTGCAGATCCAGAATGTGATCAACAAGACTGCCTGCAACCATGATGGTGACACGGCACAGATAGAAGCTGCCAAGGTCCGTGAGGACCTGAAAACTAAGGCAGCTAATACCAGGGGCACTCCAAACCAGCTGATCTCTGACTCGTTACTGTCCACCACTGTTTGTGGAAGCATCACCCCAAGAACCCATCTTCCACCACTGATCTGACTATCAATGATACCTGGAAGACAACTGGTGACAAGATCATCTCATACACACTCCAGGGGATAGGCAATTGCATTAGGCTAAAGTGACTTTGACTTGTCATTGAATGTTATGTTATTGTAGTAATAATGATAAAACTGCAAACTGATTTTCACTTGTCAACTATCATAGGAAAAAGGGGCAGATGTCCGGGGGGGGGGGAGCAAATATACTAGGAGGCGGATTTATATCGCTATCAGTTGTGGTATCATTGATATTTCATCAAATTTACTGGAAAGTTTGAGTCTTCAACATCCTAATCTCCAACATGTATTCTCCATGGGGACATTTTTAATGACTACAAAGGGCAAACCCTACAGCCACATGTAACAGCATTGTACAGGTGACCAGTGACATGTTTAGTATGGGAAACTTGTGGGCTGAACATTAGGCTTGGATAAACAAGGGGCTGCATTCAAGTGGGGCAGGCTTCCTCTCACACAAAGGGAGTGAGCAGGCAGGTGCCCTTAATTGGCAATCTCTGTAAATAAACCTTGTACACTGAGAAAGAAAATGAGGCCTGAATGGTCTGATTTTGGTTTTACTGTCTGTTACAGTAACTTAATATTTTTTTTATGCAAATGCTTGATTATATTGTTCTTGGTCACAATGTTTCAATACCAGAGTAGACAGTGTCTATGCTGTAATGTTGACAACTTCCTGGCTGTTACCAGATTCAGGATGACATGCTAATAGCAGACAAATATGATTTTAAAAGTAATATATGTAAATATAAGGGTAAATATTAACAGTATCAAGTCAATGATTCCAACAAAATCAATTCCAATTCCCAAAAAATAAATTTCGGAAAAAGAAATTCAATTAAAAAAAAAATGTTGAAGTCAATTCCAATTCCGGAACTGGAATTGAGGGTCAGTTCCAATTCCGGAATGGAATTGACCACATGCCTGAAGTATATTCATGACAATATCTTGTCTCTGTGTACTACAGCAACAGGTATGAACAGTATAATTGAATTGAAACAAGCTTATGTCTGTGGGGCTTTTGTCCATGCACCATACTATCTAGCAGATGCTTTCAGTATAAAACTTAATAATTATATATATATTTACATATATACATATATATATATTATATATATATACGTATGTGTGTGTGCATGCAGCATTTATAAGGTAAAGATGTCACAAGCATAGATCTGCATTTGGTTCAATAACAATATTCATGCATTATGTTATCTAAATCGAGTGTCAGATATAAAATAAGGAACCCCATAGAAAGTGTACCTATGGGTCCATATTTTGTTATGGAATTTGGACCCCTTATAGAATTTTGACCTCCCTGGCCCATTGAAAACAGTGCAATGTTGATTAGATAATATAATGCACTTTGGAGCTAGGATTCTACAATTTTGGTTACATGCGTTTGGTTATGTTACCAGTGGCATTCGTCAAACTGACCAAACAGATTCATTAAAAACATTAATAGATCAGTGAAAGACCCATTGGTTGAATTAACATGGCTCCATAGGGAGAATGCTTTTCCCTGTGGTTGATTACTTTATACATTCTATATGACACTGGCACTCTTATATTCTAAAAATAATTTATACAAGAGAAAGTTTCTCACATTGTGATTCATTTTTATTATGCAAAAGATGAATTTTGTAAAATTTTCAAGTCATTGTATGTGTAATCTTTTCAGATGAAGGATTCACCATTGGTTCGTACAAGTACAGGTACTAGTTTTGAAGCATCCAGCGCTACGGGTGATGCCGTCAATCTTTATATTACAGATGTCACCTTTAGTGCCATCACTGCTACTACTGCTGTGGCACCACATACAACTGATGCTGAAATGCAAATCGATCCAGTAACGATATTTCAAGTGCGACACTTCGCGAATGCTGCTGTAGTCACAGATGACATTATTGCACCAATGAACATTGATCATGACTACTCCTATGTGAAGCTTCCATCAGATTCAGTAAGAATAAAGACATTGGTGCAGATGATGCACACTATGTGATAACAGTGACATAACCGAGGGTGACTCAAGCAGCTCCGACACCTATGAGAAAGAGAAGAAGTTTGTCATTCGTGAGAAAAACTTATGTCACTTTTCTGCACCTGCCACACACCAAACAGCCATAAACTGTGACACAGGTTGTACTCATGTCTGATCTATCAGCCAAGGTCTTTCGGATACTGGGGTGTCTGTCAGGAAAGTGTGCTGATTTCTACCCCTGGATGAGTGAAAGGTGAATTGAATATGTTAGGTGTACATGTACTATCAGTCAGAATAAGTAGTGTATTGGTGTATATTTAGTGCCAGTAGTGTATTGGAACAGATGGTTGGTGTGCAAGTACTATCAGTCAGAACAAGTAGTGTATTGATACATATGATTGGTGTACATTTACTGTCAGTACAAGTAGTGTATTTGGTAGAGAATGAGACGCTTGGTTTACATTTGCTGTCGGTAGGAACAAGTAGTAGATTCAGTCAGAACAAGTAGTATATTGGATACACATGATTGGTGTACATTTACTGTCAGAAGAAGTAGTGAAATGGTGCAGATTCCAGAATGAGATCATTAGTGTACATTTACTGTTGGTAGGAACAAGTATTGTATTGGTATGCATGATTGGTGTACGTTTACTGTCAGTCAGAATAAGTAATATTGTTACACATGATTGGTGTACATTTACTGTCCAATCAAAACAAGTAGTCTATTGCCATTGGTACAGATGATGATGGTGAAACAGTTAACATGCCTTGGCTTTATAAAGATTAATTATTTCCTAAGCTAAACTACCAGTATATTTGATATGTTGTGGCATAATAATGATGTGTGTAACTGTGATATCCATGTTCCAGGTTGTATTTCCCGGTGGTAAGAAGTCACTGTTTTTAGTCAATGTTTAGTCTTGGTTTCAGTCGTTCTAGTTAGCCTTATTTCTTTGGTAATTGTTTTTCTATGTGAATAAACTGTTGATATATTTTATGTTGATATATTCGTCAAACTGACTGTTGATATATTTTATGCAGCATCTTGCATTATATTTTATGCAAGATGCTGCAGGTAACATTTTTGTTGACAGAAATGGGATATGAATAAGAAGGCATTCACATCATTCAGTTATTAATATTTGAGTGAGAATTTTTGTAGTTTTACAGGTTGTTTTTCGACCTGCTGCATACTGTGGGTGCCTCACAATTAGTCTATATCAGACCATCAGTACACTCACCTGTGTCAGGTCAATCTCCATAGCTAAACTTTCCATCAATTCAATTTGGTTCAGAATAGACATCACAGATCCTTCCCACATCGCAGGATGGGATTACTTGTCTTGCCTTTCCTGAGCCTGAAATATAATTTGTCATGGTTAGTTGATAGCACTAATTCCATAATTACCATAATAGTTTCAAAACTGTAAACATTACATACTGTCAGTAGTTAATTATTGTTATTTAAATGATTAAATTGCACCAAACAACAAGGTGTTGTGGTGTGCTACAGAGAGGGGTGATTACAAGTACGAATATTAATGTAATCATGATTACAGTAATTATTGCAATCACAATTACTAATGTAGTCATGATTACAATCATTATTACAATCACGATTACGGTAACATTTAAGAATATATATATATTCACATAATGAATTAAATAAACCCTCATGTTATTATTGTCATCAATGTTATTCAACACAAAATCAAACACAATATTAAAATACAGTCACGGTACACTTCATTAGATTAGATACAAAATAAAGAGAAAAGCCTGCTTGCATTGCCATTGCCATTGTAGTTCGGACCTCGCCCTCGGGCTAGGTAAAAGAAATATGCAGAAAAATATGATTATTAAAATGGCAATGATTCGATAACAATTGAATTACTGACCTGCTAACTAATAGGGCGAATCAATGAGTCGGCACGGAAATCATGCAATGACAGCAGACCAACATCTAGCACCGCTCTGTTTGTGCATATCACTACAAAATCATCGTCTTCGCCTTCGTACGGTGATGCAAGCACCAACGCGGTCGGGTACACGGTGCTGCATAGCCATAGCCATAGCCTAGCCCTAGGCATGGTAGCTTCCTCGGCGCAGCATGATGACTCAACGTAAACGTGCGCAGACATCGGGACGTAATTTCCATAGGTTCACCACATCACATTACTAACCAATCGTTGACAGTCAAAGCGCTGTTGTAATTTTTCCTGTTTCCAACGTCAACAAAGTCAAAGGCGAAGCCGACCTGGAGTCTGGAGCGTGACTCGCACACTCGGTGACATTTTACGACTGTCAACGGTTGTTTCCGCGTGGCCTGTCGAACTAGACTCTACGTCTGTGGTTTCCATTTCTCCAAAGATAGACAACTATTACGGAAGTTCAGTAAACCACTAATCGCTAGTAGCAGATCTGGTAAAACTGTCACAAGCGATGCATCCATCTTGTCAACAAGTAAAAAATAGTTCCGGTATTCCGTTATCGCATATTCTCGTTGGTTAGCGTCTTGTGAGTTCGAGAAGTGTGGCGTTTTCCACGATTTTTTGCGTGTTTTGTTGTAATTTCTTTAACTTTTTTTATTTGGAACGAACAAAAACGCTATTTTGTTGACGTGTGTAAACACTTGTATATATAACAGAGACCCATATCTTTTTTTTCGCTCCAGAATGCCTATTTAGGAAATAAATCGCAAAAAATCGAAAATTTACATTGATTAGATATACGCGACTCAAACCACTCGTTTCGACAACAAGATGGCGATACGCAGTGATGTATTTTGTCGATTTTTGTCTCGAACAAAACCAGTTTTTCAGTTTATCTCATAAATTAGCAGGTATCTGTCACCATTAATGCATAGTTAGATAATATATATTTAAATATACGGCATAACACAAAATTGCTTCAGTTCCCCTTTAACACAAACCGAAATGATGACCTGAACAGAGGGTTGAGTGCTTCTCTACCAAAAAATGTGAACTTCAGTCGCAATGTCAAGGGACGTGCCTGTGCAGCCATTGACAGGCTGAATTATGGAGCGGGGGACTCTCTACTGTGGAAATTAGAGACAAGCAAAGCTCCGATTAGTAAAGGTGGAAGTGTGCCACACACTCCCCCCACATGTATGTGAGGAGAGTTCAAAAGAGGATTACCTCATAGCCCTGCGAGCACAATGAAGCATGGACACACAGACAGACAGGCAAGCAGCTGAGCATGCAAAAACACACAAACTGGTGAGTAATGATAAGACTGGCTTAATTAATTGATTGATTTGTCTCTCACCTGTTCAACTGCACAATTTCTAAATACACTGAGGGTAATGACCATGACCAAAACAATGCTGCTCTCTCACACACTGTCTTCTATTGTTGTTTACATGCAATGGCACCAGTATTATATGCTGTGGATTAACACACAAGCTGACATTGCAAATATGGCTACAACTTAGATGTCTAGGAATCTTTGATAAATTATGGTGTAGCATATACATTAATCTATATACAAGAACTGTCTTCCATTTCCCAGCTGGAAATTTCACACATATGACACCATACTGGGCTAGCTAGCCTATACAATATGCTTTAAAACACCCAGTCCATAACATGTAACTGCAATTTCTTGACAAGACAGTGTTAAACTTGATTCTCCACCTATATTTTCTCCAAAAAAATGTCATCCATCCTTGTTTTACCACGATGCGTTGCCTTGGTAACAAGCCAGTCAAAATTTCATATTGGGCACGGACCACAGTCACTTTTCCCATAGACGACCATTATAACATTCTTGCGCCTACATTGAAAATTTATCCTACAATTTTTTTTTAATCCGTGCCCATACACGGGTGATTCTTGACGAAAGTGTAGTGACTGCGACAAACGGTGGCGTCACATCCCGCAGCCTGAATAACCGAGGCTATTGAAATGGTTAGTGGCGCCACAGGTGGGGAATTTGGGCTTAAGAGTCCGCCATCTTTCGGATAGAGAAGTGTGACGGAGTAACGGGATATTCATTTATCTTCCGGACTTGCTCGTTATTGTGAAATATTACGACGGTCAGCGGTGTATTGCGTCATTTCAGAAACGTTACGTTTTAAAACATACTTACTAAAACATTTATCAAACATGTTTATGATATTCGGCCACCGTTTTACAGTGGCCACGTTTTTCCACGACTACGATTAGTGTCTTTGAGTTTGGGCATCGCCGCCAGAGGCAGCGAGGGTAAGGGTGAATGTGTTGCAGCAAAATTACTGGCCTAACAGTATTCTTATTTAATACAATGCAGGTGTTTCTGTCTATATTTAGACTTACTGGAGTAGGTAGAATTAGCTAATGGTAAGAATTTGGTTCGAAGAACGTCACAAATGTCACAAATTGGTGCCACCAAAAATAAGGATGTCAATGAAAATTTCAAATTGCAAATCTTTTTATGAGATGGTGGTAGCTATGATAAATTTAATTGTGAAAAAAGTTTAAGAATTGAAGTACTTTTTTTAAATACGTTTTTTAGATTATTAGCACTGAACCTAAAAAGGGCACCAAAATGGGGCATTTTTTATAGCCACTAATAAAAACACCTATGTTCAAAGTTAATCGAACAAAGAAGAGTTGGGCTGAACTGAAGTTGATGTTGCGATTCCACCATCTGTACTCCTTTAGTGGTATGTGATTATGTACACAGTAATTGGCTCTGTAATCATGTAATAATAATAAACCAGTAGTAACTACTGCTGTCACGGTTCCGGGTCTAGAACCAAAACTGTGGGTCCCAGTAGGTACTGCGGGTATTGGTTCTTTCTGGACCTGGAACTGTCACAGCACCAGTCATCAGTAATTAATTCACACATTGTGGTATTCTAACTGATCATCAGAGAATCACATTATTATTGACTTTTTTAGAGTATGGTCAATTAGATGATTTATATAATAAATATGGTGAATTAATTAAAACAGACCAGAGCATGATTCAAGACATGTTTGATATGTCATGCATTTAGTATCCTGGCTATGTTTGACATAAATATTAGTTTACACAAAGGTAGGGCAATGTAGGGAATTTATACATAGGAGCCAGTTAATTGCAGATTCTAACTTCCGTCCTTATTGGCTAAAGAAGAAAGGACGGAACAGGTCAACTCTTGTGCTAGCATCTGTCGCCTAATAATATATATAAATGATTTGGAAGATGACATATCTAGCAAAGTATTCAAATTTGCAGAGAAAACAAAAATATTCAGAAAAGTTACTAATGATACAGATAAACAAAGTTTACAGCATGATCTAGAAAATTAGTTAAAAAGCAAGGTAATGTCTAACCAATCTTTTATGTTTTTTGTAAGAAATGACAAAGTTGGTAGATGACAGTGGATGTTGTCTACTTAGATTTTCAGAAAGCTTTCGATAAAGTGCCACATCAAAGATTGTTACTTAAACTAAAAGCCCATGGTATAGGTAATGATGTAATCAATTGGATAGAAAAGTGGCTTACACACAGAAGACAAGAGAGTAATAGTAGATGGTGAGATTTCAAACTGGAAATCTGTGTTGAGTGGGGTACCACAGGGATCAGTATTAGGCCCTATACCGTTTTTAATATATATATATATATATATATATATATATATATATATATATATATATATATATATATATATATATATATATATATATATAAATGATTTGGAAGATGACATATCTAGCAAAGTACTCAAATTGGTAGATTACACAAAATTATTCAGAAAGGTTACTAATGATACAGATAAACAAAGTTTACAGGATGATCTAGATAAATTAGTTAAATGGTCAGAAAAATGGCAGATGTTATTCAATTTCGGGAATTGTAAATGTATACACATAGGACATGGAAACATGGAAGAAGAATATAAAATGGGGGATGCTGTACTAGGTAGAACTACACAAGAAAAGATCCTAGGAGTAACATTTAGTGCTGACATGAAAGTTTCAGAGCAACGTGGGATTGCTGCTTCGAAAGGAAATCAAATCCTAGGGCTAATTAGGTGAACTATCATGTATAACGAGAAACAGCTAATTGTACCCCTGTACAGAGCAATAGTTAGACCACATTTGGAATATTTTATTCAAGCATGGAGGCCATATCGTAAAAAGGACATAGACAAGCTAGATAGAATACAACGACGAGCAACTAAAATGATTCCAGAATTGAGAGACCTTAGTTACGAAAGTCGCTTATTACAATGTGGTTTGACAACCCTAGAGACCAGGAGACTAAGAGGAGACCAAATAGAAGTGTTTAATATAGTGAATGGTTATGAGAATGTTGACAGGAATACATGTATGTTCTTCAAACTTAAAGAAGGCAGTAGAACCAGAGGACACAAAGCAGCATTAGTTAAGGAGCAGTGTAGGTAGGACATGAGAAAGTACTCTTTCTCACAAAGGGTGATAAATGAATGGAACAAACTGCCAAATGATTGTGTTAATGCTAGTATTGTGAATATGTTTAGAAATAGAATTGACAGATATTTGATCAGGGCGGGCTACACATAGATGAGAAAATTGTTGGACTCTCCATAAGCCAATGGCTTCCTTGTCCACTTGCCATTTGGAACTTGTTGTTCGGGATGCAGTCTTGTTAAATCCTTGTTAAAGTGTTGATGTCTTCACCTTCCTGCTGATCTCTTGTTGTATACAAGTGTTAGTGTCTTCACATAAAATGATATATTTTTTATGCCCTACATTTACTATTTTATTTATAAATATACATCTTTTAGATCCTTGCTATGTGCTGTTGGCAAGCACCAATGTCTCCATGGTATGTGCTGTCGACAAGCACCGATGTCTCCTTGCTATGTGCTGTTAGCAAGCACCAATGTCTCCTTGCTATGTACTGTCAGCAAGCACCAATGTCTCCTTGCTATGTGCTGTATCCAAGCACCAACATCTCCCTGCTATGTGCTGTTGGCAAGCACCAATGTCTCCTTGGTATGTGCTGTCGACAAACACCAATGTCTTCTTGCTATGTGCTGTTGGCAAGCACCAATGTCTCCTTGCTATGTGCTGAAGTCAACTACCAAAATCTCCTTGCTTCTTGTGGTTGTAGGCAAGCACAAAGAAAGCAGCCCAGCCGAGATCAAGAAGGTTCAGATGGAGGAACTTGCTGCAATGTTGTTTACCTCAAAAACCTGCTTGCACCATTCTTACATGCGTACGACTTCTTCATGCAGACAGTCAAGAACATCAAACAAACTTGGCATACCAGTGTGTCCGGGTCTGTATTTGAATTTGTTTTGCTGTTTAAGGGTCAGACCACAATAATACCGCCTGCTGTACTTTAGATGGTTGTAGCTACAGCCAATTTCAGTGATTTTTAACTGGGATGTCACTTGATCTAGTCAGCCAACAAGTTTCTGTTTTCTTTCTCCCTCCTCAATTAATTTAGCCCATTGTGAATCAGGGCCATTGGTGTTCATATCTGTAGAGTGTATGAATTGTTTAAAGGTATGAACAGTCAGCTTAATGTATATATTTAAAAAAAATTATTGAAAGAATTGACTTTGAACATTAAATCGGGTAACTTTGAAAGTGTGAATAGGTTTATGTCAGTATGTAGTTGGTTGGAGCCATGTTTGACCTTTTCCAGTGAATTCCACATGGGTCCAGTTGAATATATCTAGTAGGTTGTCCGATGTATTTATAAAAACTAATTGACACAGTTGCACAAATGAGCTAGCATGTCATAGTGGATACTAGATAGGTTAGATTTTTTTCCAAAATGATTTTGAAATGAAGCAAGAGAAAAATCAAATTGAGGATGGAGCTTGTCTCCCACAATTGCTATAAGACTATCAAATCTCCAGTTCTCCTGCTCAGGAGAACAAATCTCCCACCATATTTCTGTTGAAATAACATTCTTTGCAGCCTAACAACATATTGTTAATCCCTCCCCTTACTAATGCCTGAACAATGCAGACCTGTCTAACCTGTGTCCTTGTGTCTTGTGTGTCGTTGACATTGTTTATAAGCCATAGACGAGCAAAGCACTGGCACCTTCGGGTTCCCTAATGTCAACTTGTCACCCACTGTAACCCAGGCTCACATTAATCAGTGTACAATCGGTTAACTATCCATTGAGATAATACCTATCGATACATCATGGTATAAGACATATTATGTTTATGTTCACATGCAATAGATACAATACGGCACAGGCACTGCTTGAAGAGATCTTTGGGCTAAAGGTGAATGAAAAGTTCCCAAAGAAACTGCTGTAGTAGACATCATGTGGTGTTGGTGTCTGGGAAATAGACGGAAAATGGTCATTACAGCCACAAAGTAATCATGCTGGAAATCACTGGCGTCGTGTGGCGTCGAAAGCTTTCCACGTGAAATGTGACTCGACAGGTGGATAGGCAATAGATTCGGCAATCCGAAGGTGTCAAGGAAGATTTTTTTTTTAATTTTGAGAAAATTACAGGCGTTTTTTCGTCGAAATACTATAGAGACGGGAGTAGTAAAATTGTGAAAAAACGCAAAGTGTCATTCCGATTTGAAATCTGACGAGACATTTGCAGTGGCAATCGCCGGAGGGTTGGCACTGGTGGCACAGCCATGTAATTGCGAAAGATTTACATCGTGAATTTTTCTGGTTGTCGTCGAGAAAATGGCTTGTAAGTTTTTCGATTTGCTCGCATTTCGCATCGTGCGCGACGCCGACGTGGAATGTGTAACGCAGTTGGTCGTGCATGCACGCATAACGCCGTTGCTAGGCAGGAGATTTTTTGAAGAATATATTAAAAAAAAGTGTTATGTGCAGGATGGCTGCTCTGTCGACGTACGATGATGTGGTGAAGTTGGTGAGCGGTAGTTTTTGCGTACTCCTCTAGGTGGAGACATTTGCTATTGAAATTGCAATTGGACATCTCACTTCGAATTGAGATATGACGTGACAGGTGGAAAGGCTACAGTCTCAGGAATCCGACGGTGTCAACGAAATGTCCGTGAGACGAAAATTGACGAAGTTACAGGCCATTTTGCTGAAATTCGGGTCATAATTATGCTTAAAAAGCTATTAGAAGCTTAAGTAGCACTTCAATCTGAAATGTTTCTTGACAGGTGGACGGGCAATCGTCTGGCGAATGCGGAGGTGTCAACGACATCTCAGTGAGTGAAAATTGAGAAAGTTACAAGCGATACAAGTGACGCAACTACATAAGTTCGTATGCAACCCAAAATATCTAGTAAGTAACCAAATTTTTTGACGAATTAAATTGAAAATGCCAAAAAAACACACTTGCGGAAACCTGAGCCTAACGAAAGTTAACAAGTTGAAGAACCAATCAGATAGCGAATTGTTTCTGACTAATTAATTAGCATATTACGTAATAATTAATTATAGTCTTGTTTAGGGGCAAATACAGGGCTAAGCCCAGACTAGTGATTTCAAAACATACCAAACTGACTTTGTCATATTTTGTAGCCAATATGTCAATTTACAGGAATCTGTAGTCAGTTTTGGTGCCACTTCAAAACTGTAAAAATTATGAGTGAACCATATTGAGCGTTTTTTGGTGAGATTTCATAGGCAGAATGCCTGCTGTCATTGTAAGAGAGGGCAAATACAGGGCTGAGCCCAGACTAGTGATTTCAAAACATACCAAACCTACTTTGTCATATTTTGTAGCAAATAGGTCGCGGTGGGGTGGTCACATGTTTGTGGGTGACCTTGTGGCGAAATGGCCCCACCTGTTTGTAATTAAATTTGTGTATTGGTGGTGGAATGTCTGTATTCTTTGCATTACATGTTCATGACGACTTCTTGATGTATATATGTTATCGTCATGCCTGTAGGAATGTGGGCTCTGAGAAACTTGCCGGACGGGGCTGTACATGTGTTCAGTTCCTGTCTGGTTTGCTTTGAGGAGCTCACATTCCTGTTAATGTGCTTCCCTAAGTGGCTGCGTGATAAGCAGTCCACTTTGCAATAAAACGTCATTCATTTGGCCCTTTTCAATCTCTACTACATCTGACTTGTGTTGGTTATTGCAATGTGGCAATGGTGGGAAGGGAACAGGGGAGTTGTGCCAGTAGTTCCGGTGGGGGAACTGTAGACGATAAAGTGTCGAAAGACACAAGAGATGCTAGGGAGAGCTCACCTCAGCCTGGGAGGAAGCTGAGAGGAGGGAAGGTGACAGGTCATAGGGAGACAGGACGTAAGGAGACGGGAAGGAAAGGAACGGAAGGGAAGACAACCAGAGTGAAGGAGATGGGAGTAGGGGAGACAGGAGGGAAGGAGAAGGGAGTGGGGGAGACGGGAGGGAAGACAACCGGAGTGAAGGAGAGGGGAGTAGCGGCGACAGGAGGGAAGGAGAAGGGAGTGGGGGAGACGGGAGGGAAAACAACCGGAGGGAAGGAGAGGGGAGTAGGGGAGACAGGAGGGAAGGAGAAGGGAGTGGGGGAGACGGAAGGGAAAACAACCGGAGTGAAGGAGAGGGGAGTGGGAGAGACAAGAGCAAAGGAGTGGGAAGTGGGGGAGACAGGAGGGAAGGGGTCAGGACAGAATGTGATGGAGGGGATCGAAAGGAAGAGTTATTCTGCAGCAGTGATAGAGGGGGTGAGGAAGAGAGCGAGGGTGTTTGTGGGGGATTCGATAGTTAGGAAGACCGACAGAGTCTTAAACAAGGGAGATGATGTGGTGGTCTGCTTGCCTGGAGCCAAAATAGAGGCGATAACTGAGAGGGTAAAAAACATCGTAGGCTCGGGTAAGGGTGGATCTGTTTTAGTACACGTAGGGACAAATAACGTAGAGAGGGAGGGTACAACTGCCATAGTTAGGAAATATAGGCAGTTGGTCAGAACACTAAAACAGACGCGGGTTGAGCAGGTAATACTGTCAGGGATTTTACCTGTAATGGGCAGGAGGGGTCACAAATATCGAAATTGTCGGGGGATGGCAATTAACATGTTAGTCCAGAGGCTGTGTAGGGAAGAGGAAGTTGGATTTGTGGATTTATGGGGAAGTTTTGTTGGGAGGGCAGATATGTACATGAAGGATGGGCTTCATTTAAGTGGAAAGGGGGCGGCAGTATTCGCGGACAAACTTTCAGCAGCAGTAGATAGCGACTTGGGTACAATGACAAATGTTTTTGGAAGTAAACATTCTTTAAACTAGAAGTGCAGGGGGGTTACCTAGAGGTGTCTCAAGCAGAACAAGAGGCCACTAGCACAGATAAACCAATATCAAATCATCCGAAAAACATCTCTGAAAAAGGTTATATATGCGTATGTTTAAATGCAAGGAGCATAGTAAATAAGAAAAACGAATTAAACATTATGGTAGAAGATATTGACCCTCACATAATTGGTATAACTGAATCATGGGCCAACATAGATATTACAGATGCTGAATTAGGACTGACAGGATACGTAATGTTTAGGAAAGATCGAATAGGAAGAAGGGGCGGGGGAGTTATTTTATATGTTAAAGAATCTATTCAGGCTTATGAAATAAAACTAGAAAGGGAAGCAGATTGCGATGAAGCTGTTTGGTGCAAAATTGTTTCAGGAAATTCAAAATTAACTATTGGATTAGTTTACCGAAGTCCAAACATAAACGGAGAGGACAACACAAAAATAAAAAACGCTATAAAGGAAGTTAGTAAAGGGGAATGTATCATAATGGGAGATTTTAACCATGGACACATACAATGGAATTCTCTAGAGAGCACAGGGATTGAGGATCAACAATTTCTATGTTTAATCCAGGATAGCTTTCTTACTCAGCACGTACTAGAACCAACCAGGGGAGAAAATGTATTAGATATAGTTTTGTCATCACAAAAAGAATTAGTGGACAATGTAAAAATATTTGAACCATTGGGTAATAGTGACCATAATCAAATACATTTTGACATCAATGTAAAATCAGAAAGTAAAAATAAGAAAACGTACAAGAGAAACTTCCACAAAGGTAACTACAAAGATATGAGAAAATACTTAGCACAGCTAGATTGGAATAACATGCTGATGAATAAGACCGCAATTGAATGCTGGAACATTCTTAAATATGAAATTGAGAGTATCATCGATAAATTTGTTCCCTTCCGAAAACAAGGAAAACGGTGTAGAAAGAAACATTTGTCAAAAGAGGCTATTAGAAAAATAATGCTAAAACAAACTATGTGGAGGGTTTATAGGCGTACCAGAAAGGAAGAAGACTATGCAAAATACAAAGAGGCACTTAATGCAGCTACAACTGAAATCAGACAATCTAAAAGAAGCTATGAGCAAAAACTGGCATGTAACATAAAAAATGACAGCAAGAGTTTTTATGCATATGTCAGGAGTAAACAAAACGTACAAGACAAGGTTGGACCTCTAGAAGACAGTGCTGGAAATATAATATCACAGGGGTTTTTAATGGCGGAAGACCTAAATGGTTACTTCAGTTCAGTGTTTACCAAGGAAGATATTAGTTCATTACCAGTTGCTGATGCTAAATTTCAGGGGGCTAAATCTGAATATTTAGGACCGTTAGTTGTAACTCCAGAATTGGTAGCTAAGAAAATAAGGGCAATGAAGGATAACAAATCACCGGGAGTGGATGGGATTCCTCCAAAATTACTAATGGAAACAGTAGATCAAATCAGTATACCACTTGCAAGAGTATTCAACTTGTCATTAAAAGAGGGAGTTGTTCCGTTTGAATGGAAAGAAGCAAACATCATACCATTATTTAAAAAGGGTTCGAGAAATAAGTCAGAGAATTACAGACCAGTGAGTTTAACGTCAGTGATTTGTAAATTATTAGAAAGGTTAATTAAAGACCATATGGTGGACTTCCTCGTTAAGCATACATTATTAAATTCATCTCAACATGGATTCCTTAAAGCAAGGTCATGCTTAACAAATATGTTATGTTTTTTGGAAGAAATCACTAAGTGGATAGACGTGGGATCGCCAGTAGATATTATCTACTTAGATTTTCAGAAAGCTTTTGACAAAGTGCCACATCAAAGATTGCTACTTAAATTAAAAGCCCATGGTATCGGGGATAGCATAACTGACTGGATAGAACAATGGCTGACTGACAGAAGACAACGAGTTGTAGTAGATGGAGAAGTTTCAAATTGGAAATCGGTTTTGAGTGGGGTACCTCAAGGGTCAGTACTAGGACCTATATTATTCTTAATTTATATCAATGACTTGGACGACAGTATAACAAGTAACGTACTGAAATTTGCGGATGACACAAAACTGTTTAGAAAGGTTAATACTGATGGTGATAAACAACATTTACAAAACGATCTAGACAGATTAGTGAAATGGTCTGAGAAATGGCAGATGCTGTTCAATTTTGGGAAATGTAAATGCCTACATACAGGACATGGGAACTTGAATGTAAACTATAAAATGGGAGATACTGTTCTGGGTACTACTGTAAAAGAAAAGGACTTAGGAGTTACAATAAGCGCTGATATGAAAGTTTCAGAGCAGTGTGGTATTGCAGCTTCAAAGGGTAATCAAATTCTTGGATTGATTAGAAGAAACATAACATACAAGGGAAAAAAGTTAATTATACCTCTTTATAAAGCAATAGTTAGACCTCATTTAGAATACTGTATACAAGCATGGAGACCATATCGTAAGAAGGATATAGATACGCTTGAACGCATACAAAGGAGAGCAACTAAAATGATTCCAGAACTTAGAGACCTTAGTTATGAAGAACGCCTGAAAGAATGTGGTTTAACAACTCTAGAGACAAGGAGGTTAAGAGGAGATCAGATTGAAGTTTTTAAGATATTGAATGGGTATGAAATTATTGATAGAAATATGTTTTTCTCACTCAAGAAGGATAGCAGAACTAGAGGACATGAGGTAAAATTAGTAAAGGATCAATGTAGATTGGACATCAGGAAGCACTCGTTCTCACAGAGGACAATAAATGAATGGAACAAATTGTCTACAGATTGTGTAACTGCTAGCAGCGTGAATATGTTTAAAAACAAGGTTGACACATATCTCAGGAGGGCGGGTTATAAGTAGGTGAACATTGTTGGACTCTCGATAAGCCAATGGCTTCCTTGTCCACTTGCCATCTGGGCCTTTGGCTTGGATGGCAAATCTTGTTAAATCTTGTTAAATCTTGTTAAAATTGACTACAGATTCGTGTAACATGACATTTATGCAATAACCAACACAAGTCAGATGTAGTAGAGATTGAAAAGGGCCAAATGAATGACGTTTTATTGCAAAGTGGACTGCTTATCACGCAGCCACTTTGGGAAGCACATTAACAGGAATGTGAGCTCCTCAAAGCAAACCAGACAGGAACTGAACACATGTACAGCCCCGTCCGGCAAGTTTCTCAGAGCCCACATTCCTACAGGCATGACGATAACATATATACATCAAGAAGTCGTCATGAACATGTAATGCAAAGAATACAGACATTCCACCACCAATACACAAATTTAATTACAAACAGGTGGGGCCATTTCGCCACAAGGTCACCCACAAACATGTGACCACCCCACCGCGACCTATTTGCTACAAAATATGACAAAGTAGGTTTGGTATGTTTTGAAATCACTAGTCTGGGCTCAGCCCTGTATTTGCCCTCTCTTACAATGACAGCAGGCATTCTGCCTATGAAATCTCACCAAAAAACGCTCAATATGGTTCACTCATAATTTTTACAGTTTTGAAGTGGCACCAAAACTGACTACAGATTCCTGTAAATTGACATATTGGCTACAAAATATGACAAAGTCAGTTTGGTATGTTTTGAAATCACTAGTCTGGGCTTAGCCCTGTATTTGCCCCTAAACAAGACTATAATTAATTATTACGTAATATGCTAATTAATTAGTCAGAAACAATTCGCTATCTGATTGGTTCTTCAACTTGTTAACTTTCGTTAGGCTCAGGTTTCCGCAAGTGTGTTTTTTTGGCATTTTCAATTTAATTCGTCAAAAAATTTGGTTACTTACTAGATATTTTGGGTTGCATACGAACTTATGTAGTTGCGTCACTTGTATCGCTTGTAACTTTCTCAATTTTCACTCACTGAGATGTCGTTGACACCTCCGCATTCGCCAGACGATTGCCCGTCCACCTGTCAAGAAACATTTCAGATTGAAGTGCTACTTAAGCTTCTAATAGCTTTTTAAGCATAATTATGACCCGAATTTCAGCAAAATGGCCTGTAACTTCGTCAATTTTCGTCTCACGGACATTTCGTTGACACCGTCGGATTCCTGAGACTGTAGCCTTTCCACCTGTCACGTCATATCTCAATTCGAAGTGAGATGTCCAATTGCAATTTCAATAGCAAATGTCTCCACCTAGAGGAGTACGCAAAAACTACCGCTCACCAACTTCACCACATCATCGTACGTCGACAGAGCAGCCATCCTGCACATAACACTTTTTTTTAATATATTCTTCAAAAAATCTCCTGCCTAGCAACGGCGTTATGCGTGCATGCACGACCAACTGCGTTACACATTCCACGTCGGCGTCGCGCACGATGCGAAATGCGAGCAAATCGAAAAACTTACAAGCCATTTTCTCGACGACAACCAGAAAAATTCACGATGTAAATCTTTCGCAATTACATGGCTGTGCCACCAGTGCCAACCCTCCGGCGATTGCCACTGCAAATGTCTCGTCAGATTTCAAATCGGAATGACACTTTGCGTTTTTTCACAATTTTACTACTCCCGTCTCTATAGTATTTCGACGAAAAAACGCCTGTAATTTTCTCAAAATTTAAAAAAAAATCTTCCTTGACACCTTCGGATTGCCGAATCTATTGCCTATCCACCTGTCGAGTCACATTTCACGTGGAAAGCTTTCGACGCCACACGACGCCAGTGATTTCCAGCATGATTACTTTGTGGCTGTAATGACCATTTTCCGTCTATTTCCCAGACACCAACACCACATGATGTCTACTACAGCAGTTTCTTTGGGAACTTTTCATTCACCTTTAGCCAAAGATCTCTTCAAGCAGTGCCTGTGCCGTATTGTGTATATTGCATGTGAACATAAACATAATATGTCTTATACCATGATGTATCGATAGGTATTATCTCAATGGATAGTTAACCGATTGTACACTGATTAATGTGAGCCTGGGTTACAGTGGGTGACAAGTTGACATTAGGGAACCCGAAGGTGCCAGTGCTTTGCTCGTCTATGGCTTATAAACAATGTCAACGACACACAAGACACAAGGACACAGGTTAGACAGGTCTGCATTGTTCAGGCATTAGTAAGGGGAGGGATTAACAATATGTTGTTAGGCTGCAAAGAATGTTATTTCAACAGAAATATGGTGGGAGATTTGTTCTCCTGAGCAGGAGAACTGGAGATTTGATAGTCTTATAGCAATTGTGGGAGACAAGCTCCATCCTCAATTTGATTTTTCTCTTGCTTCATTTCAAAATCATTTTGAAAAAAATCTAACCTATCTAGTATCCACTATGACATGCTAGCTCATTTGTGCAACTGTGTCAATTAGTTTTTATAAATACATCGGACAACCTACTAGATATATTCAACTGGACCCATGTGGAATTCACTGGAAAAGGTCAAACATGGCTCCAACCAACTACATACTGACATAAACCTATTCACACTTTCAAAGTTACCCGATTTAATGTTCAAAGTCAATTCTTTCAATAATTTTTTTTAAATATATACATTAAGCTGACTGTTCATACCTTTAAACAATTCATACACTCTACAGATATGAACACCAATGGCCCTGATTCACAATGGGCTAAATTAATTGAGGAGGGAGAAAGAAAACAGAAACTTGTTGGCTGACTAGATCAAGTGACATCCCAGTTAAAAATCACTGAAATTGGCTGTAGCTACAACCATCTAAAGTACAGCAGGCGGTATTATTGTGGTCTGACCCTTAAACAGCAAAACAAATTCAAATACAGACCCGGACACACTGGTATGCCAAGTTTGTTTGATGTTCTTGACTGTCTGCATGAAGAAGTCGTACGCATGTAAGAATGGTGCAAGCAGGTTTTTGAGGTAAACAACATTGCAGCAAGTTCCTCCATCTGAACCTTCTTGATCTCGGCTGGGCTGCTTTCTTTGTGCTTGCCTACAACCACAAGAAGCAAGGAGATTT
>OY759275.1:0-80000 GCA_963662155.1 Lamellibrachia columna
TTAAACGGAATCCATAGAGGGCCGTCAATATATTAGATTTAACTATAACCTAACACTGCCCATAGTGCTAACCCCAACTCTAACCCTAATGATCAGGCATACTTGTATCACTTAAAGACACCTCCTCTATTGTACACTTTACGGTACACAAAATAATTTTAAACGGAATCCATAGAGGGCCGTCAATATATTAGATTTAACTATAACCTAACACTGCCCATAGTGCTAACCCCAACTCTAACCCTAATGATCAGGCATACTTGTATCACTTAAAGACACCTCCTCTATTGTACACTTTACGGTACACAAAATAATTTTAAACGGAATCCATAGAGGGCCGTCAATATATTAGATTTAACTATAACCTAACACTGCCCATAGTGCTAACCCCAACTCTAACCCTAATGATCAGGCATACTTGTATCACTTAAAGACACCTCCTCTATTGTACACTTTACGGTACACAAAATAATTTTAAACGGAATCCATAGAGGGCCGTCAATATATTAGATTTAACTATAACCTAACACTGCCCATAGTGCTAACCCCAACTCTAACCCTAATGATCAGGCATACTTGTATCACTTAAAGACACCTCCTCTATTGTACACTTTACGGTACACAAAATAATTTTAAACGGAATCCATAGAGGGCCGTCAATATATTAGATTTAACTATAACCTAACACTGCCCATAGTGCTAACCCCAACTCTAACCCTAATGATCAGGCATACTTGTATCACTTAAAGACACCTCCTCTATTGTACACTTTACGGTACACAAAATAATTTTAAACGGAATCCATAGAGGGCCGTCAATATATTAGATTTAACTATAACCTAACACTGCCCATAGTGCTAACCCCAACTCTAACCCTAATGATCAGGCATACTTGTATCACTTAAAGACACCTCCTCTATTGTACACTTTACGGTACACAAAATAATTTTAAACGGAATCCATAGAGGGCCGTCAATATATTAGATTTAACTATAACCTAACACTGCCCATAGTGCTAACCCCAACTCTAACCCTAATGATCAGGCATACTTGTATCACTTAAAGACACCTCCTCTATTGTACACTTTACGGTACACAAAATAATTTTAAACGGAATCCATAGAGGGCCGTCAATATATTAGATTTAACTATAACCTAACACTGCCCATAGTGCTAACCCCAACTCTAACCCTAATGATCAGGCATACTTGTATCACTTAAAGACACCTCCTCTATTGTACACTTTACGGTACACAAAATAATTTTAAACGGAATCCATAGAGGGCCGTCAATATATTAGATTTAACTATAACCTAACACTGCCCATAGTGCTAACCCCAACTCTAACCCTAATGATCAGGCATACTTGTATCACTTAAAGACACCTCCTCTATTGTACACTTTACGGTACACAAAATAATTTTAAACGGAATCCATAGAGGGCCGTCAATATATTAGATTTAACTATAACCTAACACTGCCCATAGTGCTAACCCCAACTCTAACCCTAATGATCAGGCATACTTGTATCACTTAAAGACACCTCCTCTATTGTACACTTTACGGTACACAAAATAATTTTAAACGGAATCCATAGAGGGCCGTCAATATATTAGATTTAACTATAACCTAACACTGCCCATAGTGCTAACCCCAACTCTAACCCTAATGATCAGGCATACTTGTATCACTTAAAGACACCTCCTCTATTGTACACTTTACGGTACACAAAATAATTTTAAACGGAATCCATAGAGGGCCGTCAATATATTAGATTTAACTATAACCTAACACTGCCCATAGTGCTAACCCCAACTCTAACCCTAATGATCAGGCATACTTGTATCACTTAAAGACACCTCCTCTATTGTACACTTTACGGTACACAAAATAATTTTAAACGGAATCCATAGAGGGCCGTCAATATATTAGATTTAACTATAACCTAACACTGCCCATAGTGCTAACCCCAACTCTAACCCTAATGATCAGGCATACTTGTATCACTTAAAGACACCTCCTCTATTGTACACTTTACGGTACACAAAATAATTTTAAACGGAATCCATAGAGGGCCGTCAATATATTAGATTTAACTATAACCTAACACTGCCCATAGTGCTAACCCCAACTCTAACCCTAATGATCAGGCATACTTGTATCACTTAAAGACACCTCCTCTATTGTACACTTTACGGTACACAAAATAATTTTAAACGGAATCCATAGAGGGCCGTCAATATATTAGATTTAACTATAACCTAACACTGCCCATAGTGCTAACCCCAACTCTAACCCTAATGATCAGGCATACTTGTATCACTTAAAGACACCTCCTCTATTGTACACTTTACGGTACACAAAATAATTTTAAACGGAATCCATAGAGGGCCGTCAATATATTAGATTTAACTATAACCTAACACTGCCCATAGTGCTAACCCCAACTCTAACCCTAATGATCAGGCATACTTGTATCACTTAAAGACACCTCCTCTATTGTACACTTTACGGTACACAAAATAATTTTAAACGGAATCCATAGAGGGCCGTCAATATATTAGATTTAACTATAACCTAACACTGCCCATAGTGCTAACCCCAACTCTAACCCTAATGATCAGGCATACTTGTATCACTTAAAGACACCTCCTCTATTGTACACTTTACGGTACACAAAATAATTTTAAACGGAATCCATAGAGGGCCGTCAATATATTAGATTTAACTATAACCTAACACTGCCCATAGTGCTAACCCCAACTCTAACCCTAATGATCAGGCATACTTGTATCACTTAAAGACACCTCCTCTATTGTACACTTTACGGTACACAAAATAATTTTAAACGGAATCCATAGAGGGCCGTCAATATATTAGATTTAACTATAACCTAACACTGCCCATAGTGCTAACCCCAACTCTAACCCTAATGATCAGGCATACTTGTATCACTTAAAGACACCTCCTCTATTGTACACTTTACGGTACACAAAATAATTTTAAACGGAATCCATAGAGGGCCGTCAATATATTAGATTTAACTATAACCTAACACTGCCCATAGTGCTAACCCCAACTCTAACCCTAATGATCAGGCATACTTGTATCACTTAAAGACACCTCCTCTATTGTACACTTTACGGTACACAAAATAATTTTAAACGGAATCCATAGAGGGCCGTCAATATATTAGATTTAACTATAACCTAACACTGCCCATAGTGCTAACCCCAACTCTAACCCTAATGATCAGGCATACTTGTATCACTTAAAGACACCTCCTCTATTGTACACTTTACGGTACACAAAATAATTTTAAACGGAATCCATAGAGGGCCGTCAATATATTAGATTTAACTATAACCTAACACTGCCCATAGTGCTAACCCCAACTCTAACCCTAATGATCAGGCATACTTGTATCACTTAAAGACACCTCCTCTATTGTACACTTTACGGTACACAAAATAATTTTAAACGGAATCCATAGAGGGCCGTCAATATATTAGATTTAACTATAACCTAACACTGCCCATAGTGCTAACCCCAACTCTAACCCTAATGATCAGGCATACTTGTATCACTTAAAGACACCTCCTCTATTGTACACTTTACGGTACACAAAATAATTTTAAACGGAATCCATAGAGGGCCGTCAATATATTAGATTTAACTATAACCTAACACTGCCCATAGTGCTAACCCCAACTCTAACCCTAATGATCAGGCATACTTGTATCACTTAAAGACACCTCCTCTATTGTACACTTTACGGTACACAAAATAATTTTAAACGGAATCCATAGAGGGCCGTCAATATATTAGATTTAACTATAACCTAACACTGCCCATAGTGCTAACCCCAACTCTAACCCTAATGATCAGGCATACTTGTATCACTTAAAGACACCTCCTCTATTGTACACTTTACGGTACACAAAATAATTTTAAACGGAATCCATAGAGGGCCGTCAATATATTAGATTTAACTATAACCTAACACTGCCCATAGTGCTAACCCCAACTCTAACCCTAATGATCAGGCATACTTGTATCACTTAAAGACACCTCCTCTATTGTACACTTTACGGTACACAAAATAATTTTAAACGGAATCCATAGAGGGCCGTCAATATATTAGATTTAACTATAACCTAACACTGCCCATAGTGCTAACCCCAACTCTAACCCTAATGATCAGGCATACTTGTATCACTTAAAGACACCTCCTCTATTGTACACTTTACGGTACACAAAATAATTTTAAACGGAATCCATAGAGGGCCGTCAATATATTAGATTTAACTATAACCTAACACTGCCCATAGTGCTAACCCCAACTCTAACCCTAATGATCAGGCATACTTGTATCACTTAAAGACACCTCCTCTATTGTACACTTTACGGTACACAAAATAATTTTAAACGGAATCCATAGAGGGCCGTCAATATATTAGATTTAACTATAACCTAACACTGCCCATAGTGCTAACCCCAACTCTAACCCTAATGATCAGGCATACTTGTATCACTTAAAGACACCTCCTCTATTGTACACTTTACGGTACACAAAATAATTTTAAACGGAATCCATAGAGGGCCGTCAATATATTAGATTTAACTATAACCTAACACTGCCCATAGTGCTAACCCCAACTCTAACCCTAATGATCAGGCATACTTGTATCACTTAAAGACACCTCCTCTATTGTACACTTTACGGTACACAAAATAATTTTAAACGGAATCCATAGAGGGCCGTCAATATATTAGATTTAACTATAACCTAACACTGCCCATAGTGCTAACCCAACTCTAACCCTAATGATCAGGCATACTTGTATCACTTAAAGACACCTCCTCTATTGTACACTTTACGGTACACAAAATAATTTTAAACGGAATCCATAGAGGGCCGTCAATATATTAGATTTAACTATAACCTAACACTGCCCATAGTGCTAACCCCAACTCTAACCCTAATGATCAGGCATACTTGTATCACTTAAAGACACCTCCTCTATTGTACACTTTACGGTACACAAAATAATTTTAAACGGAATCCATAGAGGGCCGTCAATATATTAGATTTAACTATAACCTAACACTGCCCATAGTGCTAACCCCAACTCTAACCCTAATGATCAGGCATACTTGTATCACTTAAAGACACCTCCTCTATTGTACACTTTACGGTACACAAAATAATTTTAAACGGAATCCATAGAGGGCCGTCAATATATTAGATTTAACTATAACCTAACACTGCCCATAGTGCTAACCCCAACTCTAACCCTAATGATCAGGCATACTTGTATCACTTAAAGACACCTCCTCTATTGTACACTTTACGGTACACAAAATAATTTTAAACGGAATCCATAGAGGGCCGTCAATATATTAGATTTAACTATAACCTAACACTGCCCATAGTGCTAACCCCAACTCTAACCCTAATGATCAGGCATACTTGTATCACTTAAAGACACCTCCTCTATTGTACACTTTACGGTACACAAAATAATTTTAAACGGAATCCATAGAGGGCCGTCAATATATTAGATTTAACTATAACCTAACACTGCCCATAGTGCTAACCCCAACTCTAACCCTAATGATCAGGCATACTTGTATCACTTAAAGACACCTCCTCTATTGTACACTTTACGGTACACAAAATAATTTTAAACGGAATCCATAGAGGGCCGTCAATATATTAGATTTAACTATAACCTAACACTGCCCATAGTGCTAACCCCAACTCTAACCCTAATGATCAGGCATACTTGTATCACTTAAAGACACCTCCTCTATTGTACACTTTACGGTACACAAAATAATTTTAAACGGAATCCATAGAGGGCCGTCAATATATTAGATTTAACTATAACCTAACACTGCCCATAGTGCTAACCCCAACTCTAACCCTAATGATCAGGCATACTTGTATCACTTAAAGACACCTCCTCTATTGTACACTTTACGGTACACAAAATAATTTTAAACGGAATCCATAGAGGGCCGTCAATATATTAGATTTAACTATAACCTAACACTGCCCATAGTGCTAACCCCAACTCTAACCCTAATGATCAGGCATACTTGTATCACTTAAAGACACCTCCTCTATTGTACACTTTACGGTACACAAAATAATTTTAAACGGAATCCATAGAGGGCCGTCAATATATTAGATTTAACTATAACCTAACACTGCCCATAGTGCTAACCCCAACTCTAACCCTAATGATCAGGCATACTTGTATCACTTAAAGACACCTCCTCTATTGTACACTTTACGGTACACAAAATAATTTTAAACGGAATCCATAGAGGGCCGTCAATATATTAGATTTAACTATAACCTAACACTGCCCATAGTGCTAACCCCAACTCTAACCCTAATGATCAGGCATACTTGTATCACTTAAAGACACCTCCTCTATTGTACACTTTACGGTACACAAAATAATTTTAAACGGAATCCATAGAGGGCCGTCAATATATTAGATTTAACTATAACCTAACACTGCCCATAGTGCTAACCCCAACTCTAACCCTAATGATCAGGCATACTTGTATCACTTAAAGACACCTCCTCTATTGTACACTTTACGGTACACAAAATAATTTTAAACGGAATCCATAGAGGGCCGTCAATATATTAGATTTAACTATAACCTAACACTGCCCATAGTGCTAACCCCAACTCTAACCCTAATGATCAGGCATACTTGTATCACTTAAAGACACCTCCTCTATTGTACACTTTACGGTACACAAAATAATTTTAAACGGAATCCATAGAGGGCCGTCAATATATTAGATTTAACTATAACCTAACACTGCCCATAGTGCTAACCCCAACTCTAACCCTAATGATCAGGCATACTTGTATCACTTAAAGACACCTCCTCTATTGTACACTTTACGGTACACAAAATAATTTTAAACGGAATCCATAGAGGGCCGTCAATATATTAGATTTAACTATAACCTAACACTGCCCATAGTGCTAACCCCAACTCTAACCCTAATGATCAGGCATACTTGTATCACTTAAAGACACCTCCTCTATTGTACACTTTACGGTACACAAAATAATTTTAAACGGAATCCATAGAGGGCCGTCAATATATTAGATTTAACTATAACCTAACACTGCCCATAGTGCTAACCCCAACTCTAACCCTAATGATCAGGCATACTTGTATCACTTAAAGACACCTCCTCTATTGTACACTTTACGGTACACAAAATAATTTTAAACGGAATCCATAGAGGGCCGTCAATATATTAGATTTAACTATAACCTAACACTGCCCATAGTGCTAACCCCAACTCTAACCCTAATGATCAGGCATACTTGTATCACTTAAAGACACCTCCTCTATTGTACACTTTACGGTACACAAAATAATTTTAAACGGAATCCATAGAGGGCCGTCAATATATTAGATTTAACTATAACCTAACACTGCCCATAGTGCTAACCCCAACTCTAACCCTAATGATCAGGCATACTTGTATCACTTAAAGACACCTCCTCTATTGTACACTTTACGGTACACAAAATAATTTTAAACGGAATCCATAGAGGGCCGTCAATATATTAGATTTAACTATAACCTAACACTGCCCATAGTGCTAACCCCAACTCTAACCCTAATGATCAGGCATACTTGTATCACTTAAAGACACCTCCTCTATTGTACACTTTACGGTACACAAAATAATTTTAAACGGAATCCATAGAGGGCCGTCAATATATTAGATTTAACTATAACCTAACACTGCCCATAGTGCTAACCCCAACTCTAACCCTAATGATCAGGCATACTTGTATCACTTAAAGACACCTCCTCTATTGTACACTTTACGGTACACAAAATAATTTTAAACGGAATCCATAGAGGGCCGTCAATATATTAGATTTAACTATAACCTAACACTGCCCATAGTGCTAACCCCAACTCTAACCCTAATGATCAGGCATACTTGTATCACTTAAAGACACCTCCTCTATTGTACACTTTACGGTACACAAAATAATTTTAAACGGAATCCATAGAGGGCCGTCAATATATTAGATTTAACTATAACCTAACACTGCCCATAGTGCTAACCCCAACTCTAACCCTAATGATCAGGCATACTTGTATCACTTAAAGACACCTCCTCTATTGTACACTTTACGGTACACAAAATAATTTTAAACGGAATCCATAGAGGGCCGTCAATATATTAGATTTAACTATAACCTAACACTGCCCATAGTGCTAACCCCAACTCTAACCCTAATGATCAGGCATACTTGTATCACTTAAAGACACCTCCTCTATTGTACACTTTACGGTACACAAAATAATTTTAAACGGAATCCATAGAGGGCCGTCAATATATTAGATTTAACTATAACCTAACACTGCCCATAGTGCTAACCCCAACTCTAACCCTAATGATCAGGCATACTTGTATCACTTAAAGACACCTCCTCTATTGTACACTTTACGGTACACAAAATAATTTTAAACGGAATCCATAGAGGGCCGTCAATATATTAGATTTAACTATAACCTAACACTGCCCATAGTGCTAACCCCAACTCTAACCCTAATGATCAGGCATACTTGTATCACTTAAAGACACCTCCTCTATTGTACACTTTACGGTACACAAAATAATTTTAAACGGAATCCATAGAGGGCCGTCAATATATTAGATTTAACTATAACCTAACACTGCCCATAGTGCTAACCCCAACTCTAACCCTAATGATCAGGCATACTTGTATCACTTAAAGACACCTCCTCTATTGTACACTTTACGGTACACAAAATAATTTTAAACGGAATCCATAGAGGGCCGTCAATATATTAGATTTAACTATAACCTAACACTGCCCATAGTGCTAACCCCAACTCTAACCCTAATGATCAGGCATACTTGTATCACTTAAAGACACCTCCTCTATTGTACACTTTACGGTACACAAAATAATTTTAAACGGAATCCATAGAGGGCCGTCAATATATTAGATTTAACTATAACCTAACACTGCCCATAGTGCTAACCCCAACTCTAACCCTAATGATCAGGCATACTTGTATCACTTAAAGACACCTCCTCTATTGTACACTTTACGGTACACAAAATAATTTTAAACGGAATCCATAGAGGGCCGTCAATATATTAGATTTAACTATAACCTAACACTGCCCATAGTGCTAACCCCAACTCTAACCCTAATGATCAGGCATACTTGTATCACTTAAAGACACCTCCTCTATTGTACACTTTACGGTACACAAAATAATTTTAAACGGAATCCATAGAGGGCCGTCAATATATTAGATTTAACTATAACCTAACACTGCCCATAGTGCTAACCCCAACTCTAACCCTAATGATCAGGCATACTTGTATCACTTAAAGACACCTCCTCTATTGTACACTTTACGGTACACAAAATAATTTTAAACGGAATCCATAGAGGGCCGTCAATATATTAGATTTAACTATAACCTAACACTGCCCATAGTGCTAACCCCAACTCTAACCCTAATGATCAGGCATACTTGTATCACTTAAAGACACCTCCTCTATTGTACACTTTACGGTACACAAAATAATTTTAAACGGAATCCATAGAGGGCCGTCAATATATTAGATTTAACTATAACCTAACACTGCCCATAGTGCTAACCCCAACTCTAACCCTAATGATCAGGCATACTTGTATCACTTAAAGACACCTCCTCTATTGTACACTTTACGGTACACAAAATAATTTTAAACGGAATCCATAGAGGGCCGTCAATATATTAGATTTAACTATAACCTAACACTGCCCATAGTGCTAACCCCAACTCTAACCCTAATGATCAGGCATACTTGTATCACTTAAAGACACCTCCTCTATTGTACACTTTACGGTACACAAAATAATTTTAAACGGAATCCATAGAGGGCCGTCAATATATTAGATTTAACTATAACCTAACACTGCCCATAGTGCTAACCCCAACTCTAACCCTAATGATCAGGCATACTTGTATCACTTAAAGACACCTCCTCTATTGTACACTTTACGGTACACAAAATAATTTTAAACGGAATCCATAGAGGGCCGTCAATATATTAGATTTAACTATAACCTAACACTGCCCATAGTGCTAACCCCAACTCTAACCCTAATGATCAGGCATACTTGTATCACTTAAAGACACCTCCTCTATTGTACACTTTACGGTACACAAAATAATTTTAAACGGAATCCATAGAGGGCCGTCAATATATTAGATTTAACTATAACCTAACACTGCCCATAGTGCTAACCCCAACTCTAACCCTAATGATCAGGCATACTTGTATCACTTAAAGACACCTCCTCTATTGTACACTTTACGGTACACAAAATAATTTTAAACGGAATCCATAGAGGGCCGTCAATATATTAGATTTAACTATAACCTAACACTGCCCATAGTGCTAACCCCAACTCTAACCCTAATGATCAGGCATACTTGTATCACTTAAAGACACCTCCTCTATTGTACACTTTACGGTACACAAAATAATTTTAAACGGAATCCATAGAGGGCCGTCAATATATTAGATTTAACTATAACCTAACACTGCCCATAGTGCTAACCCCAACTCTAACCCTAATGATCAGGCATACTTGTATCACTTAAAGACACCTCCTCTATTGTACACTTTACGGTACACAAAATAATTTTAAACGGAATCCATAGAGGGCCGTCAATATATTAGATTTAACTATAACCTAACACTGCCCATAGTGCTAACCCCAACTCTAACCCTAATGATCAGGCATACTTGTATCACTTAAAGACACCTCCTCTATTGTACACTTTACGGTACACAAAATAATTTTAAACGGAATCCATAGAGGGCCGTCAATATATTAGATTTAACTATAACCTAACACTGCCCATAGTGCTAACCCCAACTCTAACCCTAATGATCAGGCATACTTGTATCACTTAAAGACACCTCCTCTATTGTACACTTTACGGTACACAAAATAATTTTAAACGGAATCCATAGAGGGCCGTCAATATATTAGATTTAACTATAACCTAACACTGCCCATAGTGCTAACCCCAACTCTAACCCTAATGATCAGGCATACTTGTATCACTTAAAGACACCTCCTCTATTGTACACTTTACGGTACACAAAATAATTTTAAACGGAATCCATAGAGGGCCGTCAATATATTAGATTTAACTAAGTGTCGGTGGGGGTCGACTCACGCATAAAACGTGGGTATGCGTGGTTGCGGAAAGGCTTGCAACTCACGCTTTCAACAGGTATCAACCCCCAACGCACACTTAGTAGCTGATTTTGCGACGCAACTACACAACCGACCGACGGTCGTAGATAACTACTGACAGCTTGTTTTATGAAAATTCGAAACAAACGTCGGTCGGCCACCCGTCGATTCTTTGACAGGTGAATGGTAGACAATCGCGCTAGCGATTGGACTTCACAGGACTTTGCAGGATGTCCTCAGTCTGCACTGAATCAGCTTAGAAACATCAACTCAACTCGCAGCCGAACAACGGCCAAGGCAAGGGAGCGATATTTCAAATAAACATTAATCCTTGCGACACCTATCGGCTCCCGGTTAAACTAACTTGTATTGTTTTTGCAATTGAAACCAATACTAACGGCCAGTTGGATAATTCCGAACTATTTAGTAAATACCAGTTCGGCTTTATTATAAATTATTCATTTTGATTGGTGTATAGTTGCCAACTTGAAGTAAGTTTTCTTCAAATGCTGCCATGTCGTCTTCAAGAAAATCTACTGGATCGACCCTTCTAATTATGTGAATACATGTTTAATGTAAATATGTCAATAAATATATATAATATATATCATTGTTTATGCATAAACACACAGCATAATGTCATTGTTTATTTGATGAATGTTCATAATTGTATTTATAAGATACAGACTGGATGTGATTTCTGAATCCAACTTCACTAATTATAAGTATTAGTCTTTTCTGCACTGTTTGAATATTTTAGTAAGTAATGTATAGATAGATAAAGGTATTCTATAAATTCACCAGTGTTGCCATGTACTGCTTGTTCTTACCTTTATAACAATACCAATTCTCTTTCGTTTAGCGGATATATTTTGCATGATCACTCCAATTTGATTAATTATAATTATATTAATATTCCTAGAAATGTTGCATGATTTACAGTGTATATTTATATCTAATATATGTAAATATTACTATATATCGTTCTTTTACTCGAGGTAGTATTAAAGGTCAAATGTTTTTTTAATAATCAATTAAAGTTTATTAGCTTTCAGCCATACTGAGTTTTTAATTCAATATTTACATCTTTTAAAATGTTATTTATGAAGCATGGGTTTATTTAAATTATTGGTTTGTTGATTTCATTATTTAATTAACTTTACCAAAATAGATTAATATATTTTTTTGGACAAATTCCTAATTAACTCTCAATTACGTGCTCATTTGGTATTAATTGGTGTGTTTCACTTCCATGGTACCTAGGAAGGTGCTGCAGTCACCAGGTATCATGCCGTTGTAGCCTGAGCCAGGTTCGAATATGGGTGAATGGGGGATATAGGCACTACCAACTAGTTTGACTGGTCAGGTTGGTCAAGGGTCTAGCGAATAGAATGTCCACTGATATATTGTTAAGTTGATGGTCAATTGTAGTTTTTTCTGTACATTACTGTCTAAAGTATACATTTGACTAGTAAAACAGCAGTGGTGTATATATTGTCTCGCAAGGGAGAGGCCAAAGGGTAGGCCAAAGGGGAGTCCAAATGGGAGGCCAAAGGGTAGGCCAAATGGGGCCCAAGTCTAATACTCCATTAAGCTTACCATGCTACCATTTGGTGGCACAACAGGTTATACACGAAAACAATAAAACAGTTAAGCCAAGCGGGACCATGCCCCAATGACCTCCCCTCAAGGTGACGCTACATTGTATATCTAGTCTAAACACTAATATATTCATATTGAAATAAAAACAGGTAAGTTATGACTTACATATTATTATAAGTAATAATGCATATTGCATACTAACATTATATGCTTCTATTTATATTAATTGGGCAAGTGTTATAAGTGATACACTTCTTCTTGCCCTCTTCAAAATAAAGACTGTGGTTTATATTTTATGTTTAGCTATTTTTAGGGTAGTGTTGTTGTTGTTGTTGAAATAAAGACCTGAGTAAATAAATCGAAATACGTTGCTATGTTGGGCTGGGCTTGGCTGCATTGAAGCGTCAGTCTGCGGCCGGGTTTAGACAACTTCATGACTAAAATAAACCAGGCTGCGCATAAATTTTCGAAAAGACGTATCAATGTATGGATATGTAAACCATTTGTGATGAAAGATGCCGGGTAACAAAATACTAAATTTATGTCTTATAGAACGTATTCAATAATAAACATGAAATATTTCATGCAATTGTCATCACAAACATTGAATTGAGCTACATATGTCAGATATTACTTTCCCGGATGTAGTCAAGTAAAACCAATGCAATTCATTCGCTTAGTTAATGCAACTGAGACAAAGTGAAATAAAAAAAATTACTCCCAACGTATCTCAATGCAACTTATATACAATATAAGTTAAACTTATCTTATACGTAGCCGTAATGGAGTTTTAGCTATAGCAATTAACTTGCTAATTTAGGAATTAGTGTTTCGGGGTGTGGCAGGAGGTGGGACTTGGGTCATCAAAAATGGTGGTAGGTTGGCCTCAACATTGGTGGGAGGTTTTCCATCCCCCAAACAGGTGGGACTTAGTTTGAGACCCCTCCCATAACCGATCTTAAAAGTATAAACGGTAGTAAAAATCCCTGTCCTGCTAAGTTATAACTATAACTATAACTTAGATATCTAGCTTACATCGCATGTAAAACTTAAGCATGTCTTCTTTGAAATACAAACTGATAAGCATTCACGTATTCACTAATGGATACCATTGTATCTGTGTTTACGTATAAGTATCTCGGCGCGAAGCTTATGGAGCACAGGTGACCGGTAAATGCAGCTGAAGTGAGTGCCTATTAATTACGGAGCTAGCAATACGTAGAGTGAAAAAACTCTGCTGAAACTATTGCGTTACGCAATGCTATCCACCATTGTCTGGAGTGACCGAAGTAGGAGCGGCCAGATGAATGCACGTGTCTTTCAGACCCACCCGGACACTGTACTTGAACGAGCGCCGCATTACTAACTTGTTGAACAGAAATAGCCGCACCTCGTGCTAGCATTAGTTAGTTCTAGACATACTTAACAAACTAACCAAGGTTACAACTTTCAATTTAATTTCACATATATGATAAAACATAACAATACAACATAACAAACAATTAGTTACATGCATATTATTTACTAAGTATTTATTGAAGTATTTAAATTTCACGTTAGTGTCTGTGCAGACTGCTGCTGCCACCTGCCTACACAAGTGCTGCCATCTATTGAATTAAGTGTCTTCAGTGATCTGCCGCAGGAGTGTTTGCGCTCTCAGGGCAAGTTGCCACCTCCAGGGGCGTTCGGCTGCTGTCCTCTCTGTCAGTGCGTCAACATCTGTCTCCAACTAGGATCATATAAAGAACAAACACGTTAACTTAACATTAATAATATCAACAATAATTATTATGGTAAGTTTTAAATAGATTTCTAATGCACAACCAATATATTTTACTCATTATGTAATACTGTATTTAAACTTTGTAGACTCCATATGTCCTGAAGAGTATGTAGACTCCATATGTTTGTAGACTCATGCCAAAACACAGTCAGATCCCCATAGTCATATTAAGAAAATATAGGAAATATTGGAAAATATAGGAACATTGGGAATCCTGTCAGCATATGCTGCTGCGGGGCTTCAGTAGAAACACTGATTATATGCTAATGACTGTGTCACAGTATTCCAGTCCAGTGATTGTTTTCAAACACTTTCACCTAAAGACAGCTTTTAACTTGTGATGTTCTAACCACTGCAACGCCACTTCAACACCACACACCATTGCAACACCACTTCATCACCACTGCAACACCACACCCCACTGCAACACCACACACCACTGGTTTCAACTGCTGATTACCTGGGCAAGTTCTGTGCATACTTCTGCCACATACGAGTCGTCTGAGTCAGCTCTCGTGTCTGTTAGCCAGTCCTGCAACTGTTGTTTCTGGGCTTCTTGTTGCCTTGAAAAATAAACATAAGCCATTTAAAAATAAATATAATGCAATGTAAATGACACATTACAATTGTAATTAAGCTATATCAACCAATCATGTTTATTTCAGAAATCCCACCTAACTTTTAATATTCTTAAAATTGTATAACAGATGTAATGCACTGTTTCCCTTCCACAACTCAAAGCACTAGCAGTCCAAAACCAAAACATTCCTAAAACCACATTAGTATGTGGGTAACTAACTACAATAAACACTTTTGATGAGTTACTGAGTTTTCCAAAAGTAGTCTGGATTTTAGATACATCCGTTACCAAATTGAGGCAATGTCAAAGCTGCGTGATATGAGTAACATCTAAGGTCAACAACCTGGCAATAGCAGATAGTCAACTTCAGCAAGTTGAAGGTGGCAGACAAACAGACATAATTGTTTATTCATCCAATTGTACAGAATAGAATAATAACATTATAATAATAATAGTCTGTAAATTGGGTGTCAATGTAAGTATGAAACTTATAAGCATACAAGTGTAAGTATAAAACACATACACACACACGCACGCACGCACGCACGCACAAATATTTTTCTTGAGAATGTACAAATTGGTTATAGGAGACTCCTAGTAAGACTAGTGAAGTTGCCCTCATAGGAGCCACCCTGGTAGATTTTCAATGAGTTTATTTATTGTCTATTTTCGCGTGTAACAGAACTTTTAAATAATGGCTCCGTATGTGAGTTGTATTTGCTTACAGATATTATTCTAACAGCTTTCTTTTGTACTTTTGTTATCCTATTACACTGGTAGCCCCAGATCATTAGGCAGTAATTTATGTGGGGTAATATTAATGAATTATATAGTGTAATTTTTATGCTTAATGGTAAGACATGCTTGAACTTGTTTATAATTCCAATTGTCCTTGAATACTTATTTACTACTTTCTCAATATGTTTATGCCAATTTAGATGTGTGTCTAATGTTAGGCCTAAAAAGTTGAAATGTTGCACTCTTTCAATGTTTACACCATCAATTGTTAATGTGGGTACTATTACCCTTTTGTTTGGCATTTGAAAAATCATATATAGCTTTGTTAATGTTTAATGATAATTTATTTTATATTAGCCATTCTGCTATATTGTGGAGCTCTTTATTTATCAAATATTCAGTATCTGCATTTGTAAAGGCCCCAAGTGTACTTACTAGAGAAGTATCATCGGCATATGTAAATGATACTGGCTTGTGAGAAGTCATTAACATATATAATGAATAACAGAGGACCTAAAATTGAGCCTTGTGGGATCATCGTGTTTATAGATAAGACATTTGATTGTATGTAATAAATTTTTTACAAATTGTTCACGGTTTGTTAAATAACTCTGTAATAATTTTAATGCTGAACATTCCAACCCATAATGTTATAATTTTGTAAATAGGTCAAGTGTATCGAATGTTTTCGATAAACCAAGAAATATACGAATGGGTATTTGGTTGTTACGCAATTGAGTAGTGATCCTATCAACTATTTCTAGAGATGTAAATTCAGTTGAATGGTGGGGTCTGAAGCCGTATTGATTTTCTGACAATAGTTTTGTATTTCTAAATTACATGAGTAATTGGTTATTCATTATTCTTTCTAAGACTTTTGGCAGAACTTCAAAACTGTAGAGTTAGGTGGTAGGTTAAACACCAACCATAGAGTTAGGTGGTAGGGTTAAACACCAACCATAGGGTTAGGTGGTAGGTTAAACACCAACCATAGGGTTAGGTGGTGGGGTTAAACACCAACCATACGGTTAGCTGGTAGACTAAACACCAACCATAGGGTTTGGTGGTTGGGTTAAACACCAACCATAGGGTGAGATGGAGGGGTTAAACACCAATGATAGAGTTAGGTGGTAGGGTTAAACACTAATTGTAGGGTTAGTTATAAATGGTAGGGAACTAGGGTTAAACACCAACTGTAGAGTTAGGTGGTAAGGTTAAACATCAATCATAGGGTAAGCTGGGAAACTTAGGAGTAAACACCAACCATGAGGTTAGGTTGATCTAGGAGGGTTAAACACCAACGGTAGTGTTAGGGTTAGGTGGGAGGATTAGGGTTCAACACCAACCGTAGTTGTTCTAGTCTCTGTGCACACTGCTTCAGCCGTGTCCTGATGTAGACCAACTCTTCCGCAGCAGATGTAAACTGATGTCGACTTCGCAGCTCCTCCAATGATACAGCGCCACCTAGCGAGTCACCACCAGCGCCCTCTATGTTAATTTCAGCAACCGGACGTACTGACACCGGCTGAGGCAAATGTTTCCAGTTTTTTTCCAGTTTTGGTGGCGACACCAAGTGGCTACTGCTAGAACTATTCATTTCCAACCGGGCATCATCACACAAGGGGCATGCCGTTGCTCTTGAACAAAAAAGCTTTGCTTCGCACATCTGCTCCCGATACCATATTGTCAACATTCTATACATAACTCATTTCCATGCAGTCTTGGGGCAGGTCCAAAAGTTCACTCATTGAAATCTCTGCATGTGCAATTCCATTAGTGACCAACCCTTGTCTGTCTCTGTCCAATGCATGCGTTTGTTCAATAAATGTAGGCGGATATGACGGCTTGTCAAAAGCGTGGGTCATGTGACTGTCATCTGACTGCTGTGTACCAGTAGAAGCAAGTGCAGCCAAAGGTGGGTGGACAACAATTGGTGCGTCTGATGCCAGTTCATCCTCACGACACCTAATGCACCAACATAGAACAATATATACAGTTTGGTTAACCTTAACCCATACCACATGATTATCCAGTGTTGTTGAACTCTCGACTTAACACCACTTGTGTCCAGAAGGTGTCTGTGCATAATTCAATTGCAAATATATGTGTGTAACTCGAATCACGAATATTACTAAATGCTGCAGTATTTTGGATGCTTTTGGAAAAAACTGTACTAGAATATGCCACAGTCCCACATTGGCTGTAATAATTACAACTATCATTTATGTAGTTACACATTCCAACAACATTACAATACTTTTCTGTTACAACCTTCGATGTATAACTGTTGTTGAAACAAAATACAAAGCAGTGAAGACAAACATAATAAGATGGATGCCAACAAGGGGGCAATGCCCACCAGGGGGCTTAGCAAGGGGGTAATGCCCACCAGGGGTGCTTAGCAAGGGGGTAGTGCCCACCTGTCAGTTTTAGCAAGGGAGTAGTTCCCACCTGTGGGGTTTCTCTGGGTTCCTGGCGTACAGTCCCTCTCTCCTGAGGGACTCAATGAGGAAGGAGGGATGTCTGGGAGGAGGGCGGGCTGGCAGGGATACATCAGACGTCCTGGCAAACAAAAACAAACTAAAGCCACAATACAGTGTTCATGTATCCAAGGTGGCCGACTCTAGTCAATGTCGCGGCTGTGATAACTTAAGTATCACATTGTGTTCATGTATCCAAGGTGGCCGACTCTAGTCAATGTCATGGCTGTGACAACTTAAGTATCACATTGTGTTTATGTATCCAAGGTGGCCGACTCTAGTCAGTGTCATGGCTGTGACAACTTAAGTATCACATTGTGTTCATGTATCCAAGGTGGCCGACTCTAGTCAATGTCATGGCTGTGACAACTTAAGTATCACATTGTGTTCATGTATCCAAGGTGGCCGACTCTAGTCAATGTCATGGCTGTGACAACTTAAGTATCACATTGTGTTCATGTATCGAAGGTGGCTAACAAAAGATCACCAATCTCTTCCTTTACTCATGCCCACAACAAAAGCAGGGTTATTCCAAATAAGTTTTGTGCAGACTAAACAACGGAGACTTGCCTAAACAGTATCTTTGTGCCTTGCTTATAACATGCACTAAATGAACGGTTCCCCCTTTATCGCTCATAAGCATTTTGGAAGAATAGAATATTGCCTCTGTCACCCAGTGTCACAAATGCTTTCATGAATTACTGCCTCCATCACACAGGATCACAAACTTTTAAGAAAAGAAAAGGCTATCTAGCCCTGGCAGTAAATATTATGTTAGTTGCACGTGTAATAAAATATGTACGCTACTGCGAGTCAGGTAGGGGATTTTTTTGTGTACATTAATATATTTCAGGAGTAGAACAAATTGTTTTATTCCTAGACCATTAGAGTAGTAAACATGTTTTATTTTATAATTACTAGTCAACAAAAAAATTATCTAATGCCTAAATGTTTATATTAACATGTCAGTGAACCATTTAATAATACATGTCTAATGTATTCAGAACTAATGCTAATCTAGTGGTAATTTTATGCGTGGCAAGGATGTGAAATATTCCTGAAACCCTCTGATTTACACACAATTCCCTGAGACCCAGAAACCCTCCGATTTATGCACAAATCTGCTGCATTTGTATTTCTGAAACTTAACATGACTATTGTGTGGTTCACGTCCTCACAGAAATCTAACTACTTTTCACTGTACCTAAAATGCATTCAATAATCTTTATCCAAACTGACACCAATTTTACTCACTGTCTTTAGGCGAGCATTAATAATTATTTCAAAAATATGCATCTACCATCTACCAAACATGTCATAAGCAAAGTAAAAGTACAAGCTACAATGCTACCTTTGTCGAGCAGACAACGTATTCTTTCGCCACATGCAGAACGTTTTAAGCAGGCAGAACGCATAGTATTCCACAGCGGAATCCTACAATTGAAACAACACTGATCACTAGATGGCACCACTACTAGAAGCATAGAAAACAACATGCAATGACTTTGGCTCTTTCATTGCTAGGACGATAAGAGATTTATTATGGCTAGCTAAATCTTTATCACCAAACTGAACCATGCAGATATGATTAATAACAAAGGGTCTATGAGCAAAACAGATGTTTCACTACATACAACATAGATAATATTAAATTTATTAATAATTTCAAAGAACTACTGGGTTGTGCCCAATGCTTATAGAATAGGTACCAACCATTGACGCAATACTCAGTTGGGGTTTGCCAATTAACAGAAGTGCGCAATGACTTGAAGCACACACGGTTGTTGCTATGGAAACACCGTCAGCATTTCCAAGAAGTCGGGGGGATTTTAAAAAGGACTGTTTTTTTCAAAGGATTGACTGGTGAAATACGACACTAGTGTCATACGATTATTTGTTGTATTGACATTCAGTTCAATATTTCCTAGCATGTTATGAGGGAAAAAAATCAATTGACACATTAGCTACCTCTGCTACCCTAAGATAATTACACCATTATCACCAAATTTAACAAAAAAACACATTTCTTATGACTCTTGATTGAAAGAATGAGAAGTCTAACTTAATCTTACTTACACATTATGTTGAATGCATTCATTAAAAACTGGGCTAAATAGTTCTCCTTTATAAAATACCAGCAAAAAGCTAAACTGCTAATACATTTTTAGAATTAAAAAAAATCAAAGTTATTTTAGACAACTCAAACAAAAATGAACTATTATAAATAGTTCAATGATTGTCAATGCACCATAAGACCACACAATATAATCTAATTTAATGGTGTCATTCAGTGCAACATTGTTTCACTTAGATAACTACACTCAATCACCACAGACCCATTTCAAAGCATCATCCAGGGCTATGTGATAGTGAGCGCGCCACATGAGGAAGTATTCCCGCTGCAGTGTCTTCTCATGGTTCAGCACTGCCATTCTGTGCATGAGTCGCAGGTCCTGGCGGTGTTCGTACGCTGCATGCCAGCGATACAGGAAACAGGCCTGCAGGTTCAGTCTGTGAAAGAGAAAGTGAAAGAAACATGTCTGAAGGTTCAGTCTGTGAAAGAGAAAGAAACATGCCTGCAGGTTCAGTCTGTGAACGAGAAAGTGAAAGAAACATGTCTGAAGGTTCAGTCTGTGAAAGAGAAAGAAACATGCCTGCAGCTTCAGTCTGTGAAAGAGAAAGAAACATGCCTGCAGGTTCAGTCTGTGAAAGAGAAAGTAAAAGAAACATGTCTGTCTGAAAGTTCAGTCTGTGAAAGAGATTGAAACATGTCTACAGCTTCAGTCTGTGAAAGAAACATGTCTGAAGGTCTGGTCTGTGAAAGAGAAAGTGGAAGAAACATTTCTGAACGTTCAGTCTGTGAAAGAGATAGTGAAAAAACATGTCCAAAGGTTCAGTATGCGAAAGAGAAAGTAAAAAAAACATGACTGAAAGTTCAGTCTGTGAAAGAGAAAGAAACATGTCTGAAGGTTCAGTCTGTGAAAGAGAAAGTGAAAGAATCATGTCTGAAGGTTCAGTCTGTGAAATAGAAAGTGAAAGAAACATGTCTGAAGGTTCAGTCAGTGAAAGAGAAAGTGTCAGAAGCATGTCTGAACGTTCAGTCTGTGAAAGACAACTCTAGATAGAAGTGAACGTACCGCCTGAACCTGACTGCTTCCTTAGACAGCTCTAGATAGAAGTGAACGTACCGCCTGAATCTGACGGCTTCCTTAGACAACTCTAGATAGAAGTGAACGTACCGCCTGAACCTGACTGCTTCCTTAGACAACTCTAGATAGAAGTGAACGTACCGCCTGAATCTGACTGCTTCCTTAGACAACTCTAGATAGAAGTGAACATACCGCCTGAACCTGACTGCTTCCTTAGACAACTCTAGATAGAAGTGAACGTACCGCCTGAACTTGACTGCTTCTTCAGACATCTCTCGTTTCTTCTGCATCAGTTCAATGAATTGCCTGATGGCATCAAGACAACGTGGCAGCACCAGCTTCCTGTAGTGACAGTCGGCCACGAGGTACTGTGTCTGTATAAAACATATGAATGACGAGCTCAGTAAATAAAGTTGAAAGGAAAAACTTTGTTGAGTGCATGCAGCACAAATGACAGAATTGTACACACATAAAACATCTAATATTATTCTGCTGATGTAGGAGGTTGCATAATATTTGACTTTTAACATAAAAAGGGGAAAATTAGAAAAAATTATATTTTTTTATGAATATCTACTTGATTGAGGATTGCATAACAATTATTATTATTAAAGCAAAACATAAGTCATGGTCTATGCGCCTATAACAGTTACTAAAACAACAATTTGTAACTACAATTAAGAATATCACGCCAGTGGTTTACTAGGAAACCCTTGTTTGAACACACAACTGGTTAAATACATCGATTAGACAACGTAGGTGTATTTCTATTGCAAGTTTAGCAGATAAAACTGCACATGGCACACAAAATTGTTTTTCATAAACAGAAACATGCGTTTCGCGTTTTGATCAACGTTAACCGCAGACGTCCGAAAGGAGTGACGCACACAGCGAACGAAAACATGCGAAACAAGACAAGTAGCACCCGCCAAACTGTAAAGTCACATTATTACAAAATGGTGGCATCCACGAAAAAGAGAAAAGCCATTTTGGCATTGCTTCTTATAATGACAATTTGTCGCCAGCAATGAAATATTTGGGTTCATTCCTGGATACAGCGATGTAAAGGACAAGGCGTTTTTGGAAATATTGTTAGGGAATTAGAGGGGGAAGACCCCGAGATGTACAAAAGATACTTCCACGTAACTCTCGAGGGCATTAAGACCCTGAGATGTACAAAAGATACTTCCACTTAACTCTCGAGGGCATTAAGACCCCGAGATGTACAAAAGATACTTACACGTAACTCTCGAGGGCATTAAAACTCTGGCTTGAGAGCATTAAGACTCTGGCTCGAGGGCATTAAGACTCTGGCTCGAGGGCATTAAGACTCTGGCTCGAGGACATTAAGACTCTGCTACAGAAGGTTGGTTCATCTATAAAGGTTGGTTCATCTATAAAGAAAACCGATGGTGATGAGAAAGTCAATTTCGCCTGAAGAAAAAGAAAGTCATCCTGAGATACCAGCAATAGGTTTGTTCACTTGATTTTATTTAAAATCTAGGGGAGACTGGGGGGGTGTGGGCCACATTTTTATCTTTTTGCTCTATGAGTTGAACATTTGCAACTACATGATTTTGTTTCTGCTTATATAAAACCCAACTACATTAGGTTTGTACTTACCACATTAAATAAAAAAACTTTCAATATGTTGGGAGGACTGGGCCACATAGTTGGGTAGGCCCACCTGATCAAACCTTGTTCCCAAATTACATTATTTGGTATAATTTCATACAAAATGGGAGGTATACCAGGGGAAATCAGGCCACTATATTTATTTAGCTGCAATCTTGTACCACAGATTTAGTTGCACCAATAAGTTTGTAGGGATTTATATACCAAATCAAAATTAGTCTTTTAAATTATTTTGGACAAGTTTCAGACTTGACCTTTGTTTGCTGGAGTGATTTATATATGGGGTTCCCCAAAGAGGTCATGTGACCACAATATTGTGGAACATCTTTAATAGCTTAACTACAAATAGAGATGGCCCACTCCGCCCTCTGGCCCGCTCCTCCCTCTGGCCCACACCTCCCTCTGGCCCACACCTCCCTCTGGCCCACTCCTCCCTCTGGCCCACACCTCCCTCTGGCCCACACCTCCCTCTGGCCCACTCCTCCCTCTGGCCCACTCCTCCCTCTGGCCCACACCTCCATCTGGCCCACACCTCCCCTAACCCTTGCCTACTCTGTTAAAAATAACACTGACAAAGATTCATATTGCAATCTTAACATTTGTTGCATATTTTTTATTCAGGTGAAACATTCCACAGCTTGACATTTGCACAGAGGATTGGTGAACGAACGACTTGTCAAGTTCTACTTGATTGTCTGAAGGACAATTATCTGAAGGTAAAGCTACATATCTAGGCCTTCAAGTACATGTGTTGCACGTACCAGATTACAACTACAGGTAGAAATAAAAACACAACTAAAATGAGTACATTTGTCCATATTCCAGCCTGTCCTGCATACCAGTGCCACAATAATTTTGATTACCGTCAGCTGTGCCAGTGCCAGAATAATTATGACTTTGACTTTCATTTGACATTTGAGTTTGGGGTTGACATTGGAATGGTGGTGCCATTTGAGCCTTGAAAATTACTTTATTTTTACAACAAAATGGATCATCCTGATCCAGTAGAAGTGAAAAAGCTGAAGGCAAGAGAGTGCCAAAGGAAACGGAGAGAAATTAATAGAGAATTCAGAAACATTTGAAAGAAGGATGCCACACAACAACAAAAGAACTGGGATGCTAAGCGGCTAACTATGACAGAGGGAAAAGAGGAAACATCAAGGAGTTGAGAGACTGAGACAGCAAAAGCATAGAAAGATTAAAACTGAATGGGTGGAAAGGACAGTCAGATCGAGAGGAGTAAAGAAACAAGTGAAACTGGTGACACCTGCTGAAAGAAGAGAATATGAGAAGCTTATACAGTGTAGTAGAAAACAATTGACGGGTACAAAAAATCGTAGATTAAAGGAAAAAGATAGTGATAGAAAAAAGGGACGGTAAAGCAAAGCATGCTTGAAGACACTGTTGGTGATGAAGATGATGGAATAATGTCAGAAGACGCAGCTGAAGAAAAGGAAGGTCCCCAAGCACTGAATACCACAAGCAGGCAGCTCAGATATTACTACTGTAGAAAAATACTTGAAAGGATGCCACAACACAGAACACACAGAGCAGAAGCACTTCAGTCTATTATCCTCTCTGCTACACCTACCTCCAGAAAAGCATATAAGAAATGAGGGATTATGGTTAAAACAAGTGCACCAACCAAACAGTTTAATGCCAGAATTTAAAGGGATGATCATGGAAAGGGATGTTTGCAGAAAAATATCATCAAATCATGCCCTCAGGATCAAAAGAAAATACAAGAAAATCTAACAAAAATGGCTAAAACACTGGCTGTTTCTAAAGGTAAAGTGTACAGGGATATTAGCATGCTCGCTGGGACTGCCAAATTTAGAAAAGACAGGGTATCCCCACAATGGATGAATCGAATCCAGGATTTCTTCTTCAGAGAAGACATTAGCAGAGCTGTACCAGGGAAAACAGTGTGAGCTGCTTTCAAACAACACAAGGCAAAGTGTCTTCTGAGCATGACAGTTGAAGATGCATACAAAATCTTGTGAGATGAAAATCCAGCCTTCCCTTACAAGTTCACGATATTCAAGAAATTCCGTCCTCCAAATGTGAGGATCCCAAGGTTCAGTGATCGTATTCAGTGCACCTGTCCCAAGCACACAAATTTTGAAAGGAAGATAGCTGCTTTGAATGCCATCATGAAAAGATTGGTACTGGGTAATACCAATTTACATGTAGTCAGATTTCCAGGTATTACTATGTTAATCAAGGTAATCTTCTTCGTATTTTATGAAAAAGTAATTTGAATCAGGTAAACCAACAGCCCAACCAAGTATAGAGACAGTTTGAAAATAAAGATTAATTTGATTAACCTTGTCGTTTATGTCACGTCTGTCATAATTAATGTCGCATCTGTCACACAGGGGTTTTTGTCCTGTAGAATGGAATCTATGAAAATAAGTGCCCCACGAGAGGTATGCTGAGTGAGGTGTGAGGTGTAGGACATAACCAGACAATAAATTTATTTCTCTGTCCAGAAAAATTATGTTGGGTGGAACTTTTCCAACTGGATTTTCAAAAAGGGACACAATTTTGCACTGTCAGCACTATCATTCGATAGTTTCAATGGAAAACCTAACATTTCTATTTTTGTCTTATCACAACCATAATAATACACCTCTAAAAAAAAAGAATTATCATTGTGGAAACTTTTGCAGGAGATTTATAGATGTGACAGACGCGACACAAAAATGTGAATGGTCTATTTCATCATCCTATATAATAAAAGCCAGGCAGTAAGTTATCTTCTACTTATTACCTTGGTACACTTTCAACCCCATACTATAACATCATATGTGAAAGAAATTATTTTAGGAAAGAAAATTATTCACTCCTAATTTTTGCACAACTGTTCCATTTTTCATGACTTCGCTCATATGGAATCAGTAATTTATGGTTTATATTGTTGGTGAAGCTCCAGATACCTGGTTCGTTATATTTATCAGGAGTGAGTATTTTAGTGAAACATTTGCAAGATTATTTTGTTGGATTATCAGATAACGGATAAGTTGAAACATGGTTCCATACGGTTTCTTTCACTGATCGACAAATTTCTTTAAAGGCCGAGTGCAAAACTCACTCAAGACTCCCGCCTCCAATGGCATCTTGGGATTTAAATGTAACGTAGAAACGCTTGTACCGTCTCGAAATATGATTTGATTGGTTAACACTCAAATCATCCAGATTTGGTTTTAGTGCAGGGAACGAATTTAAATATTATTCAGAGTTTGGGTTTAAGCGTGTGATGACGTGTAATTTTGTTACAGCTGTATTTGTAAGCTGAACTTTTGGTAACTATATAGATTTGCAGATAGCTTTCGATAAAGTGCCACATCAAAGATTGTTACTTAAACTAAAAGCCCATGATGTAATCAACTGGATAGAAGAGTGGCTTACACACAGAAGACACAGCGTAATAGTAGATGGTGAGATTTCAAACTAGAAATCTGTTTTGAGTGGGGTACCACAGGGATCAGTATTAGGCCCTATACTATGTTTTAATATATATATATATATAAATGATTTGGAAGATGACATATTTAGCAAAGTACTGAAATTTGCAGATGATACAAAAGTATTCAGATAGGTTACTGATGTTAGGGGAGGCTTGGGAGAGTTGGGCCACAGGGAGAGTTGGGCCACTCCCAATTTCATGGAAGTTGCAAGTTGTTGTGGACAGGTGCTGCCATCTACTTGAAGTACAAGACATTATCTTTTTATTGATATAAGGGGCTTGACACATTTAGGCTTGCTGTCCATGTTTTTAACAGAAATACATTTTATGCACAAAATAGTAAAAATTGGACTCTAAGGTAAGCAATTTTATATCTCTTCAATACTATTTAGTACACTGTTCTTGGGTGTTCTGCAAGATAGCTGTGACAGTCCTCTCCCATCAAGGCGTTTGCGAAATCCATGTGGTCAATGCCTGTGCTAATATTTAGAATGAAATAAAAAATGGCGGGTATGGGGAGAGTTGGGACACTCAGGGATGGGAGGGTTGGGCCATGGCCCAACTCTCCCCGCATGGTGTCCCAACTCCCCATCACTTACATTTAGTGAATAATCTTTTCTCTAAAGCCTATTACTTTGAGTACGTATAGTTTAGTGCATGAGGCAGAGGGGACTATCAGATATAGGGCTACCTTGTGCTGTGATAGTGTTCCGAGCCGCCGCAGGGGGCGAGGAATACTATCACAGCACAAGGTGGGCCTATATCTGATGTCACCGAGGCCGAATGCACCAGCCGACATAGACCATGATGCTAAACTTATGAATTTTATATGTAAATATTAATATAAATATATTAATATATTTATAAATGTATTAATTAAATTTAATTAATTTATTTATAAATTAAATATTAAATATTTTATATCATTAGTTGTTAGTGGGCAGCAGAATTACTGTAGGTCTGGTTGGTAACTGCAGACAGCATCTTTCAAAATATTAATTTAAGTTTGTCTTATTGATGTCAGAATTTTTCCAGATGCCACGAAAATACCAAAGAAGATCAAATCGAGGTGCACCAGAAGATGTTCTACAGAGAGCAATGGAACAAGTCAGGGGAGGATGTAGCATCCGTGCAGCTGCTAAGGACTTTGATATAGCAAGAATGACTCTCAAGAGATACATCAACAAGCATGATGGAGAAAATGGACAAAATGGTGAACGAAATAAGGTGTTTGGCTATGGAAACTGTCGACTGAAAAACATTATTTTTTCTCCAGAGAAGGAAACTGACTTGGCAACACATATTAAAACTTTGGCTGAACAATTTCATGGTATGACTAGAAACAAATGTCGTGCATTGATTGTGGAAAGAAACCGTCTTGCAATCCGAACACCAGAGGCAACATCTCTTGCTAGGGCTAGTGCCTTCAACCGGTATACCGTGGGCAAATTCTATGACAACCTCGGAAGCATTATGGACCTGCACAAGTTTGAATGTCACGATATCTATAACGTTGATGAGACGGGATGCACGACAGTTTCAGCACACGAAAACATTGTAGTTGGAAAAGGAGTGAAGCAAGTGGGGTCAATCACCTCTGCTGTACGGCATCAATGCAGCTGGTAGTGTCGTTCCACCTATGCTAATATTCCCATGGAAAAACGTCCGTGAGCATTTCACCAAAGGTGGCCCCCCAGGGTGTGTTGGGGGTGCAAATTCAAGTGGTTGGGTCAATGAGGACCTATTCCTGGCCTACCTGAACCATTTCATTTGCCACACGCGATGCAGCAAGGAAAATAAAGTTTTTCTTATCTTAGATAACCATGAGGCCCACATTTCTCTGGCTGCCATTGACTTGGCTAAAGAAAATGGTGTAGTGTTACTGACAATGCCACCACATACCAGTCATCGGCTTCAACCTCTCGATGTGTGCTGTTTCAAACCTTTCAAGACGGCATATGCTCAAGCTATGGAAAACTGGATGCGATCAAATACTGGCAAAACAATTACGATATATGAAATACCTGAATTTGTTGCCCATGCTCAGTTGCATGGCCTCACTGCAAAAAACATTTTGTCAGCATTTCAAAGTACCGGCATTTTCCCTTACAACCGGGATTTGTTCGATGAAACGGACTTTTCGCCAGCCACAGTTACTGATCGAGATCTTCCAGAGGAGTTGGAGAGAAATGATCCAATTCCTGCTGAACAACTACCAGCTCCCCAACCAGAACCCAGTTCTACTGCAACACCGGTTCCCCAGCCAGAAACAGATTCTACTGCAACACCAGCCCGACAGCCAGAACCAAGTTCTACTGTAACACCAGCCCAACAGCCAGAACCGAGTTCTACTGCTGCACCAGCCCGACAGCCAGAACCGAGTTCTACTGCAACACCAGCTCCGGCTCAGCCAGGGCCAAGAAACCATTATGTATCGCCTGCTGATATTGTTCCGCTTCCAAAAGCTGGTCCACGAAAGGTTACCAACAGAGGTCGCAAGAGAGGGGATACAAAGATTCTAACCGATACTCCAGTACATAATAGCATAGCAGACGCACTAGCTGCTAGGCACACTAAAAAACGAAAGTAAAATCAACCAGTCAAACATAGAGCTAAAAAGTCCTTCATCAGAAAGTGATACCGAAGATGTGCCATTCATGGAAAGTGGTGAAAGTTATGCTGATGAGCCAGATTACCAAGTCATTGAAGGTGATTTTGCAGTTGTAAAATTTGTGTTGGCCAAATCACGCATTGTCCATTATATAGCGCGGGTTCACGTTATTGATGGAGACGAGTGTGAAGGTGTTTTTCTTCGACGAGAATTCAGTCGTCATCAGACAATATCTACATTCATGATTAATGATAAAGATGAAGCATCATTCCCTAAGAAGGACATCATCAGGAAGCTACCTGAGCCTCAATAGCTTGGTGGCACAGCTCGTCGAGCAGGAAAATATACATTTCCTTGTGACTTCACACGATGGGATTTCCACTCGTCTCTTTATTAGGCATCATCGAACCTATCACGTATTGTGCATCACATAGCACAGGTTGACACTGTTGATTGGGACGAGTGTGAAAGTGTGCCTCAATATCACAGTCATTTTAAAATGTGTTAAAACACAGCATAATTCCATTTTAGGATTTGATATAGGGGTCTATGACCAAATAATCAGTGACATCATTAAAAAGTTAGAACTGGAATATTTTGCTGATCAAGGTTGACTTTTTCTAGTGGAGTGCTACTGGACCATGTTCTTAATATCTATTAATGGTTATTTTAAGTTTCGAATTAAATTGTTCACATTTTCCTTCAATGTCCCAAGTCTCCGATTTTGTGGCCCAGCTGTCCTCAGCTATGGCCCAAGTCTCCCTGGATATGGCCCAACTCTCACCACTCCCAGGGAGAGTTGGGCCGGGATGACACCTTTCAACAATCACCTCCTCTTTCTACATGTGTGCCTGCATTTTGAATCAGCTGACACAGATTGTATATTATGGTCTGTACATATCACAATCACAGGAAATGGTACTCTGCCATGAATAGAGAGAGCACAATGTGTCAAAATGTAAAAAGTGGCCCAACTCTCCCAAGCCTCCCCTACACACTGCCAAAAATAATTTTCTTATACAAGAAAATATTTCGTGAAACAAGAAGTTTCTTGAATTAAGAAAAAGTGTAAAAAAAATTTCTTCGCAAGTTCCAGATATGTGATTGAATAAGGACATTTTCTAGAATGAAGAAGATATTTCTTTCTTAAGAAAGATTTTAGATAAATATTCTTAATGCTATAATTTTTTTCTTGAATTAAGAAAAAATTGTCTTACTTAAGAAAAACATTTGAAATAAATATTCTAGATGAAGAAGTTTTTCTTGAGTTAAAGCTGCTTCCTCAAATGGTTCAACCCATCGTGAATCCAGTTCATTTATGTCCAGATGTGTAGTGTGTGACTAGTTTAAGTAACGTGAGCAGTTTAATAAAAAATGCAAATTTAAAAAAAAATCATCGAAAGAATTTACTTCAGTCGTTAGATCTGGTAAGGATCAAAACAGTGGATATCCAAAATTGTAAACGATGTGCGAGTCAGTGCCGATCATGGGCGTGACTTCAATCCTCTCGTCGATCACACAACAAAGTTACAAAGTTTCACCAAGGGTGAAAATCATGATTTTTCAGCATTTCGATATTCACTTCACTTAATGTTTCAACAATCAATCAAGTAATTTAATAGTTTGTCTCATTATTTCGCAAAAACTACATACAAAAGTTGCACAAATGAGCTAGAATGTTGCAGTGGATACTAGGTAGGTTTGGTTTTTCGTAAAATTTATTTGAAATGAGACTAGCAAAAAAATCGAATTGAGGATGCACCTTTAAAACTGCTTCCTCAACTGATTTAGCCTGTCACAAATCCGGTTCATTTGTGTCCAAATATGTAGTGTGTGAATAGTTTATGTAACATCCATAGTCGATTTAATAAAAAAATGCATATTTTTGTTCAAATCATCAAAACAATTGACTTTAGTCGCTAGATCTGATAAGGATCAAACAAGTGGATATCCAAAATGGTAAACACTGTGTGGGTCATGCTGATCATGGGCATAACCTCCATCTTCTTGCTGATCACATGACACAGTTACACAATTTCACCAAGGAAGAAAATCGTGATATTTCAGCATTTTGATTTTCACCTCAGTTAATGCTTGAACAAGCATTAACTAATTTAGCAGTTTGTCTGATGATTTCACAAAAACTACATACAAAAGTTTCACAAACGAGCTAGCATGTTGCAGTGGATACTAGGTAGGTTTGGTTTAAAAAAAAAAATTATTTTAAATGAGACTAGCAAAACAATCGAATTGATTAAGCACCTTTAAAAAAACAATTCTTACTGAAGAAATAAATGTTAAATAAATATTATTTAAACAATTTTGTTTGCAATTTGTGCACATCAATATTTTCTTTCCACCCACAAATTTGTAATTTTATGCATATTGGTAAAGGAAACAATCTTGGCAAAGTAATAAGATGAAATGTGGCACATAATGCTATGTCAACAGCAGAGGTGTATTAGTTTGACGTGTACAGATTGGGTGAAAGTAATTCACCATAGAGGGGCTGCACTATTGCTAGCATGTTGTTCAGTGTTAATTTGTTGACTCGAACTTCATTAATTTTGATTTACTGATGAATAATGTCTGACTTGTCAACTGTGTGACAAGAAGGCCCTACACTTTAAAACTGCCAGTGAATATAATTCACCATAAAACAGGCTTGTTATCACATGCATGTCAATGCAAAGGCCATTTTCCAGGATCACATTCACATTCAAATACAAATGTTTATGCATTATGTATGCATCATAATTATATTAGCAAAGCTACATGTTCTAATATAAGCATCATTCAATGTAATACAACTATATACATCATGGTCTTACTTTTAAAGTGGATTTACAGGTCAGACAATGATTCTAAAATGTGCTGAGGATTCTGCTAACTACAGGGCACTTTTTCAAAGTCTGACAAAGAGCATGTTTTGCAACTGTATTTACAATTCATACAATGTGAATGTTAATTTTATTAATGATGAATTTATTAATGAATTTATGGGCATTTGAAATATAAAATGTTTGGGGGTTGCATTCAAATACATGCTCTCTCTTGAGTCTGGATTAAATTTTTTAGCTATTGCTCGAATAGAACAATTTTAATATAAAAGTTTGTGGTATGCAATCAAATGCACTGAAAATGTAACGACTGCATATGAATGTGCATGGCTACTGCATGCCATCCAAAATGTGCATTCAAATGCATTTGCATTTGTTAACAAGTCCGCTACCAAATAATATTTAAATGTAATATTACTGATTATCATTTCACTCAAATATTTTTGATATATTATCAGATCACGTGCGATATGAGTGAAATTTCCAACATAAGTTTTCGCTATTGACTTTTGGAGTAAAAAATATGTTGGTTCTATTGCATTAATTATTTCTGATGGACAGGTGCTTATAAACTACTAGAGCTAGGATACGATGTAAAATATCTCATCCAAGCATAATTTACAGTAATCAAGAACACATGAAATAAAAATTAATTAATCGGGTATTCAGCATAAGTGTAATCTTTGTTCAGCACACTTTGATTTTAAAAGTACTGTCAGTGTGTGTGCTCTGTAAATGTATGCCTGACATGAGATTTAGATTTAGGTCAGTCTCCTATGACATAACACTTGTGACACACATGCAGTGAGACCACACTCTCAGTGCCCCAGTGGTCTCATTAAGGGTCTGCTAATGAGGGTTATGTGAGGGTCACCAGTTAGTTTCCACATCTGGATAATCTAGTACCAGGGTGGTTGTAGAAGCTGTGCTGCTTATACAACTAGTAGGAAATACATGATAAAGAAGACTTCTGGATGATTTGACTTGTATCCTGTTGATTCCATGAGACAAAAGGTAAGAATGTTGTCCAGGCATATTCTTTTATAGCAATTTGACATGTGGCCCAGCCATGCAATAAACACAGTGAATATATTTTGTGTGCAGCAGCCGGGCTGTTTGAAAAATGGCAGTTTGCATTTGTTATTATATTCAGTACTTTCAACTTGTCAACTTGATCATGAGTAGAAATGAAAATACCCATTAACATGTCATAATTCTGACTGTTTTAACTTTCATGAAAGCTAATGTGTAATAAAATAAATCTATGGATGAAATCCTTGGCTTTCACATACTAGGAAGTTCACTAATTGTATCTACTGGCAATGTATTGTTCCTTCTTTGATGTGTGCAGAATGACATGGACATCTAAATCGTGCCATTGCTACTATGTCTTTGAAATTGTACACAATTCAAATGCTTTTAAAATTTCAACTAATTGTTACTACGGCAATTTAGTTTTGCATTTGTTTGTACTTTACTGTGCCAGTAGTCCCCTCTTATAAGGTCACCCGTTCTGTAGAGGTAAAATGGCTGTAATGTGTGTTTTGTACTTTACTGTGCCAGTAGTCCCCTCTTATAAGGTCACCCATTCTGTAGAGGTACAAGGGATGTAATGTGGGTGTTTGTGTGCGTTTGGTGTTTAAATCCGTGACCTTGCATTTTACAATATATTGCCGTGAAATGACAAAAGTGAGCAAGTGACTATGGTTTTTTAAATATCGTACAAAACATATTTTGGTTTGCTCCCTTGTGCATATTACAGCACAGTAATTGTACACCATTCTTTGGGCTATTTGAGTAAGTGTATTTATAAAAATTAGTACTTTTTTGTGACATGGTTATTTGTTGACTTTGTGTCACTTGCTCCATTTTGTCATTTTATAAAATAAGTTATTGACACAGAAAAATGTTGTCATAGAGCAGCAAGTGCAATCAAATCACCCTTGAATAACTCCCCTTAAGAAACAATGAGGCAGGTCTTATTACAGAATTATGTGACCAGTTGTCTTAATCAATTAACATTTTAAGAATTAAGTAATGCTTTGCTTTTTTTATTTGGCAATGCTCTAAGTTAGAGCATGCGACCTTTTCCAGTTTTTGTGTCAATAAGCTTGTTGTGCAGTAATTTGTAATAGTTTCATAAATTTATCACTCGCTAATTTGGGAGAAAAGATAATTAAACAGAACACTGATATTTCAGCTGCAGTATATAAAGGATTGTGCACAGTGCAAATACGGTGATCATAAGACTTGTCCAACATTGTCATTCTGAAAGTTGAAATTCGTAAAATATCGAATTTAAGACTGAATTTTTCTGAAGATATAGTAACTACATTCCTATTGAACTAAGTAGTCATTACAAGTATCCCTGACAGTATACAGTAGCACTTTGTAGCTTGTCCTATAAAATAACAATTTGAAATACAGACTGCTAAAATCACTCTCAGAAATAAAAATAAAATAAAAAAATTGATGTTTGCACACTCTGTACATACATTATCCTTCTCATTATCATTCTTTAATTTTGTGATGCACATCTGTACGAATATATCTAGACATTTAGCAAATTTAAGCTCTGTAGTTAGAGGCACCTGAAAGTATAACAAGTGCGTTTACCCCTTAGCTTAGTTTTTCTGCAAAGCTGCTCAGATATAACCACTTGCTAATTGGTTCAAATGTTAGGACATTCTGAGACATCACCTTTTTAATTTCCTGAAAATTGGTTGATTTAACAAGGAATGACCTTACTGGGTATGAGAGCTGCAGACTGATTGCATGGCTGTCGCAATAACATGTGATGCTATTGGTCACACACTTGCTCCCTTTTCTCATAATAAAACACTATTCCATTATCACTTGATCCTTTATGCCGTGTCATCTGTAGAAAATCTGCCATCTAAAAGGTTTTATTATGTTAAAATATGTCTTTTGGTCCCATCATTGTGATAGTTCCAACATTGTGATGGCAGAAATATCACTTGCTCCCTTTTGTCATTTCATGGTAGTATGTTCCTTGATAATTGATCGAATTTTTGCATCGCATTTTGCGGTAAGAAAATTGTCTTATTTTCAGAAATGATTGCTGACATGCAGTGATCAGTAGTCTTTCTTTTTATAAGAAAAATATATAAATGAGGAAATGTTTCTTATTCCAATAAAAAGTCTTTCAGAAGGTTTTTCTTATTTTCCAAAAAATATTCTTACTAACGTGAAACATCCAAAATGACTACAAGAAAAATATTCTTATTAAATTTAAGAAAACATTTCTTGATTTACAAATTTTCTTGTGTGGCTCCCTAGAAAATAATTTAAGAAAAATGTTCTTGCTTTTTTTTCTTGATTTAAGAAAATGTTTTTCTTATTTCATAAAAAAAATTTCTTAAATAAGAACAATTTTCTTGGACAAATAAGAAAAGAATTCTATAGCCTTTTCTTGATTTTAGAAACTATTTTCTTAAGCCAAGACAATTTTTCTTATGTAACATTTCTTAAATCACGAAAATAATTTTCTTACATGGCTCCCTAGAAAAAAATTCTTGTTTTAAGTTTTTTTTTATTAAAACAAGAAAATTATTTTTAGCAGTGCAGATAAACAAAGTTTACAGGATGATCTAAATAAATTAGTTAAATGGTAAAAAAATGGCCATTGTTATTCAATTTTTGGAAGTGTAAATGCATACACATAGGACATGGAAACATGGATGAAGAATATAAAATGGGGGATAATGTACTAGGTAGAACCACACAAGAAAAGGACTTAGGAGTAACATTTAGTGCTGACGTGAAAGTTTCAGAGCAATGTCGGATTGCTGCTTCGACAGGAAATCAAATTCTAGGGCTAATTAGGAGAACTATCACGTATAAGGAAAAATAGCTAATTGTACCCCTGTACAAATCAATAATTAGACCACATTTGGAATATTGTATTCGAGCATGGAAGCCGAATCGTAAAAAGGACACAGACAAGCTAGAAAGAACACAACGAAGAGCAACTAAAATAATTCCAGAATTGAGAGACCTTAGTTACTAAAGTCGCTTATTACAATGTGGTTTGACAACACTAGAAACCAGGAGACTAAGAGGAGACGAAATAGAAATGTTTAAAATAGTGAATGGTTATGAGAATGTTGACAGGAATACATGTATGTTCTTCAAACTTAAAGAAGGCAGTAGAACCAGAGGACACAAAGCAGCATTAGTTAAGGAGCAGTGTAGGTTGGACATGAGAAAGTACTCTTTCTCACAAAGGGTGATAAATGAATGGAACAAACTGCCAAATGATTGTGTTAATGCTAGTAGTGTGAATATGTTTAAAAATAGAATTGACAGATATTTGATAAGGGCAGGCTACACATAGATGAGAAAATTGTTGGACTCTCAATAAGCCAATGACTTCCTTGTCCACTTGCCATCTGGAACTTGTTGTTTGGGATGGCAATCTTGTTAAAAACTTAATATATTGGGAGAATAAAGCCCTTATTGTTAAGTTGAAATGTTATGATATTAATTATTAGTGAAGAAAGGATGAAATAATCCTTGTAATGAATCTAGCTGTATAATTTGTTCGGTAAGTTCACTAGACTACAACAACTGTCATGTTAGATCAATGCCAACATGTTATTTGATTCAGGTCCACTCAAAGTAGCAGTAGGATCTTCCAGCATAAAACAAACTGGTTACCTTCAGAATGTTGTTTGTCTTCTCAATCTTGAGGTACAGCTTCGTGTGGTCAACACTCAATATGTTGGCTTCTTTCAGAAGATTCACATTGTCTTCTTTTACTGAAAATTAACAAAATACTTATGTGTATGTTGCTGACACATATCTAATAAGATTTAAGCAAATTTCCATCCAATGGGCAGATGGATAAGGAATCACTAAACAGTTTTATCAATGTGTGGACAGTCTTGACAGATATCTGTCAAATTTGCTTTACAAATATTATTGATACTGTTGGCACTTCCACAATCAGAAGATCATTTGTTTAAATCATTTATTGTCATCTATGATATCCAAAGGGATCAGTGAGATATTAACAAGTATCTACTGGAGCAACAAAACTAGGAAAAGATTGTTTTCACAAAACCTGGATGTAGATAATGTATACTTACTAGGTCAACTCCTGTGAATCTTTTGGCAACATCATCATCCACTGACTACCTATTCCACTTTGTTCGTGATAGACTGCTTGACCCTTTTCACATGTTCCCAAATATCGATCAATTCATTTTTGATAGCAAACCAATATGGGTGGTTATCTGCAATGCCATATCGTTTATGAAAACATGCAAATGTCTAAATATATATATTTGTGTATAGTTTCATGGTTAGGCATCAAAAACTTAATTCGGCCTTTTAATCAAATAAGTTGCTTATTTCCTTGTAATTCTGCATTGCAGTTAATTTCACTGGTCATCAATAAGGCAAACTGTAACGATTTAAAAATATGTATGTGCAACATGCAGTATTTGTAGCAACATTTCATGCAGGAAACCTTTTAAATAATTTGGGGGAGCAATATTTACACATCACATGCAGCATAAATCTGGCTCAAACAGATACCACATTTTGCAGATACCTGTAAGTGGAAAATTTCATTTCTTGTTTATGTGGCATACAAGATATTTTTTAATATGAAATAAGACAATGTGCTGCTTTAATGTTTTAGGTTTGCAGTACTGTAGATAGAAAGGTAACAGTAATAACTGCTAATCGATCGCCTTTCGCCAATGGCGAAGCGAATAAGTATTTTGCGAACGGAAAATTGGACTGCTTCGCCAATTTGGCGAAAACGTACGAATAACAATAATGGGAGTTAACGGATTTGACGAATTGACATGGGAAACAATATTTAGCACATTCTGTTGAGTTATAAAAATGTTTTCTTCGTAATACGGGTGCAGCCACATTGAATGTTTATAGAGCCAAGTTGGCATTTGTAACATAGATGCCTACTGGACGACTCGTTTTTAATAATGTCAGTATCTTGTCGTCATTGGGGAAGGCTTGATGATTGTAACCAGTTCGAAAATGTGTTAAGGATATTACGCCAATTAACTTTGTACCGTTAATACTGAGGTGGACAATCTAATTGGCAATACAGTGTGTCAAGACATTCTGATTAATGTGATATTTGACTGTGAAAATGAACTTTGAAAAGCTTCGATTTGGAGTGATTCGAGAACGGCACCAATTTTAGCAAAGTGGCAGTACAGTGGCCAGTGGGCACATAACACATTTTAGTGTTATTGTTTTAGCCATACCTTGAATCATACCTTGAACGGGTTTGGGACAGGGAGCCTACTGGCTCATATATAGCCCCTTAATCAGTGGTCCTGACAGTAATTTTTATATTTTGCTTTGAAATTGTTTACTGTTAGTGCATTGATACAGTCGTTTGGTAGGCTTGGTTACTCACTGTGAAAAGAACTTGTGCGTGCATCTAGTCGGCTGTGGTGTCGTGCTATATCTGCAGGAGCAGGTAATTCAGTTTAGGCATATGATTTTGATGATGACAGGGCAGGGTGAGAAAGAAGAGAGCAGAGGTGGTGAGAATGATGAGAGCAGAGGTGGTGAGACCGAGGAGAGCAGAGGTGGTGAGAGCAAGGAGAGCAGAGGCGGTGAGAACGAGGAGAGCAGAGGTAGTGAAAATGAGAACAGAGGTGGTGAGAACAAGGAGAGCAGTGGCAATGTGAGGGAGAAAGCTGGTAAGAAGAAGAAAGATGGAAAAAGGAAGAATGTGCAACAAAAGGAAGATAACCGAGTGAGTGAATAGGGATTGTCAGGTGGCAGGATGGTCGAGGATATCAAGAGCAGAGAAAAGGAGAAGACTGTGGATCAGAAGAAGAAAGATGATAGGAGGCAGAGTATGCAACAAAAGAGAGGTAAGCGGGTGAGTGGAGAGGGATTGCCAGGTGGTAAGATGGTAAAGGTTGATGATAGAAGAGAAAGGGTGCATACTAGTAGTGTGCAACAGGAAAGGAGCTTTGCTGATGTAGTATCACAGGGGAAAGCGAGGAAAGCCCGGGTATTTATGGGGGATTCCATCATTAGGAAAGTGGATAAAATTGTAAATAGAGGAGATGACATAACAGTATGCCTACCAGGGGCAAAACTAGAGGATATAGCAGAGAAGGCAAGACAAGTCATGGGTGGTGGCACGGGAGTTGCTGTTCTCGTGCATGTGGGAACGAACAATGCCGAGAAGGAGGGAACGTCAGCCATCGTTGGTAAGTACAAGAGGTTGATCAAGACACTTAAAGAGGCACGTATTGGACAGATTGTATTGTCGGGGATATTACCAATAATGGGAGGCAGGGGTGAGGAATATAGCAACTGTAGGAGGATGACGATCAATACACCGCTCCAGAAGGTATGTATGGAGGAGGGAGTAGACTTCGTAGACATGTGGTTAAACTTTGTGGGAAGAGATGACTTTTTCATGAGAGATGGACTTCATCTGACAGGGAAGGGCACTGCAGTTCTTGGGTGTGAGTTTGTCAGAGTTATCGACAAGGGCACAGGTACCATAAATTATTTAAACTAGATGCGCAGGAGGAACTGACAGATAAAACTCAAAGGAGTACTACTACAAATACACATCCAAAGAAATGCTCACCAATAATTTCGGACAATGAACTTAAATGTACATGCTTAAATGCCAGGAGCATAGTAAATAAAAAAAGTGAGTTAGACATTAGGGTAGCAGATATTGATCCTCATGTAATAGGCATCACAGAATCATGGGCAAATGAAGATATAGTAGATGTTGAGTTAGCACTGACAGGCTATGTAATGTTTAGGAAGGATAGACGAGAAAGAAGGGGAGGTGAATCTATCCAAGCATATGAAATAACACTGAAAAGTGAAGCAGATAGTGAGGAAGCAATTTGGTGTAACATAGTTACCAGGAACTCAACATTAACAATAGGAGTAGTTTATCGTTTATCGTTACAAAAGGCGATAAGGGAGGTGAGCAATGGGGAATGTGTTATAATGGGTGATTTTAACCATGGCCATATACAATGGGAATCATTAGAGAGTGCTGGAGGTGATGACCATAAGTTTCTACTTCTAACACAGGATTGTTTCCTTACTCAACATGTCTTGGAACCAACTAGAGGTGGGAATGTGTTAGATTTAATTTTGTCTTCTCAAAATGAATTAGTTGACAATGTTGAAGTACACGAACCTTTAGGCTCAAGTGACCACAACCAATAATTTGCTGAAGAACAAGACAGCAACAGAATACTGGACTTGTTTAAAATATGAGATTGAGGGCATTATTGAGAATTTTTTTCCATTAAGAAAACATGGGAAAAGGTCAAGGAAAAAACACCTGTCAAAAAAGGCTATTAAGGCGGGACGAGGGCCGGAAAAATAACCTTGTTCATTTTTTAACTTAGGCAACTGAAACTTTCAGATATTGTAAGGGGTATCAAAATTTATACTGTGAATTTTTTTCGGAATTTTTCAACGAATTTTTCCAAGGTATGACGGCCATCTTGAATTTTAAATGGAACGAGCTTCATTTGGAAACTACTTGTCATAGATGCTTCAAATTTGGTATGCAGTTGCCTTATACAACTCTAAGGTGTATCTATAGAGTGAATTTTTTTATTATTGATAAAACTTTTTTTAATGATTTTTTTCACTTTCGTCATAGGAAATGGGTACATCGGCCTACATTCATTGGCTTATATTGGGAAAACAGGCAGTATTTCCCCAAAACTGCTCTATAGGTATTGAACAGGACAGTATCATGGTATACTATGAGAAGTTTCAAATGATTCTGCTTAAAAATAACAAAATGACTCTCAGTTGAAAATAACAGGTTCAGTACAAAACACGTTTTTGAGGAAATCACATTCAAAGTTTATATACATTGAGGAACACAGTTCAACTTCTAAAAACTTATTCAAATGAACAATACTTTGCAAATATGTCATACAAACTGTCCTCTATCAACTGGTATCATGATAAAACCATTATACTTCACAGAAACTAACATAATGCAGATCTAAGTAGCTCATGGTAATAGGAAGAAAAACGTTTTCAGAAATTTGGCAAAACAATTACTAGTTTACTGCACACATGTGGAAAACTGTTATTTTCTGTAAACATGATGTGTATGGTAAATATAAAAGAAAGATGATGTTCACTTTTCATCATGCAAATGTTACACTCTATTGCAAATTTAGTCCAATGTGCAAATAATACAAATTTTACCGCCCATTTTACACAGCGAATAGTTTACAGTCCACAGTACATATAATCATGTACACTGTATATGTTGTGAAACATATAAAAGAGTGCTGTCCACTGTTTACATTACAGTCCCCTCCCCCCCACACACACAGCCTCTAGAAGGTGCCAGTGTCATAGTCACTGTCTTGGGCGTGAGCGCGTGTCACTGCCTTCGCATGGCGCGCCTCCCTTGTGCTGTCTTTCACCTGCTGGCGAGACTTCTCAAGACGACGCGCGTCTGCCTTCGCAGCAGAAAGTCTTGTCTGTCGCCCAGTTGTCATCCCCATGACATCGAAGGTGCGGGCCACCATAGACTCGACCCCCTGGTTGAACTCGGCAACCGCAACACATGTCGCCGCCAAGACACGTGTCAGTCCAACGAACCCTGTCTTTGGACACTTATTCCACACCACTGAGTGTAGTGTCTCGTTGGGGTTCTGGGTCTTGACATTGCGGCACCGGTTCAACAACTCAGGGTGGCCGAGTCGAACATACACGTCCTTTACGTGCTCCGCGACGTCCTTGGACAGAGGAGTGCTGACATTGTCACAGTGCGGGCCTGGCTCTTCTTCCATTGCCAGTGCCCGCTGGAAGAAGCACCAGCTGTCTCGGCCAACTGGGCAGTGGTTGTGGTGTGGTTCTTCGTCGGTAGACGCGGCATGGAAGAACGTGGTGAAGACAGCACGGCGCATCGCAGCTGTGTTACCGGGATCGCTACGAATCGCCTTCCCGTAGTACCCGGTCAGCTTTGTAATGGTCGCTTGGGTCAGACGTCTATGCCCGCGTCCACCGAGAGTTGTGCCAGCCTTCTTTCCCTCTGACGCCAACTTGCGGAGTGCAGTGCCCATCCTCTTGGCGATGTGGTTGACGCACTCCTCCTTGTTGATGGGCACTGCTGGGCCATACATATTCAGGTCGCACAGGTGCTTGTGTGTCCGCGAGTCGCCGTCAGAGAGCATTGTCGTGTAGCGGAAGTTGTGTCGCTTGAGTGACCGATTCCACAACATCTCTGCTGCCTCCACCTCCATGCCACCAGAGGATCCTGTATAGTTGCAGTTACAATCCCTGTGCTTCTTCTGCCATTTCTGGAATGCCTTCGTCTTCCTGCCCCCAAAGCGTTTTGAAGTATAGGCGCAGCTCTGACAATACAGGGACATGATGCCGAAGTCGATGACAAGGCCTGTCACCACGTCAATGACGCATCCGATGCCATATGACGACCTTCGACCTCGCTTCATCCAAGATCCGTCAACTGATTCGTCAACTGATGGGTCGAATTCCTGATACACCTTCTGGACAATCTGGGCCGACTCGCACAGAACACTGTTGACGACCTCCATGTTGGCAGTGGTGATGTGCTTGGAGTGTGCCACGTACGTCTTGTGGTGCATCACAGGTGTGTCAAGGTAGCGAACAACTTCGTCAAGCCACCATGCCCAACACCCATGTCCATCGTTGCTGTGACAACCGACCTTGTCATGACGAACGGCTCATTGGATGCCTTGCAACCACTGATGCGGTCGGACGAGAAGGTTGAATTCAGGACCTCATCGCATGCCGTGCAGTACGTCTCAAGGGTAGACACCATGCCAACACGGGAGTCGGTGACACGGATGGTGAGGAAGCAGCCTCCACACAGCGTGCATGCGAGGTCCTTGACAAGTGCAGGCAGCACACAACAGCGTACAAGTAGTGTTGACAGCACGTCATCACCACCTTCATCAGGAAGGCGGGTCACTCCCATCGCTTCCAGAACTTTGGCATAGCCAAACTTCCTCTCTGTAGCAGATGTCTTGGGGGAAGTTGATGGTGCTGCATGACCTGAAGTCTGGAAGCAAATAGATAATGATGATTTATTTCATGTATGCAATGTAATGTTATATATAGTCTGCAATACAAACAGTGAAGCTGATGTCCATGTTTTTCTGACCAATGTACACGCATACGCACACAAAGGTAAACACAGTAAAGGTAAACACTGCCCTGGATGACACCCCTCCTAAGCTAAATTTATGGGACACAGTAACAGTATATACACACACGCACACACATATTATATTATATGTATATATAATATATATATATATATATATATATATATATATATATATATATATATATATGTATATATATATATATATAATATATATATATATATACATATATATATATATATAGCAATGCTGTTTCCCATATAAGTGTACAAGTAACTACATGGAATCTAAGGAACTGAACTTACTTCAGGCAGCGCTGGCACAGCGCCAGTGGACGGCATGGTCGAAGTCCCGGGTTCAACGGCAGATTCTTTCCGCAAACTCTTCGCTGCGCGCGCTTTCTGCAGAAGTACACACCTACGCTTCTTTGCAGTACTCTGCCCACGCTTCGGAGTACGAATCACTGACGACATTATATCGTTTTACACGAATAAAATAACTAGTAACGCAGGAGTAAAATATCGACTGTAAACACGGATGACGCAAGTGAACGGGTGTGCCCTTCCGTCGTGCAAACCAATCGGCACGACGGAACCCCGAGGGAATCCCACCACGTGACATGATCTAGCCAATGCTCGAGGTTTATGATAATTTCTTTGTCTTCGCGTGGCCAGAGGGGGGCTCATTGATAGTCGGGATTACTCGGCCGCATTCGGGAGTGTTTTTCAATGGTTACTACCATGATGCTCTGCGAAAACAGGCCTTTCCATCGATATCCGCCATGTTGAAATTACTTCATGCGTTGTTATGCAAGCGATGTTCGAACACGCATCAAAATTCGATTATTCACGCTTCATTTGATATAAACAAAGACTTCACAACGATAGGCATCACACAAAAGACATGTTTTATGACATAAATAATTTTATTTCGGCTGTACAACTTACATGAACGGCAAGTTGAATAATTTTTATAAAATTATAAACGGAAAATGTCAAAATGATTTTAACGTCAAAATCCGATAAAAATGTGCTATTTCTCCACCCGCGCCGTGCCTTAAAAAAATTGCTCACAAACAGATGCTGTGGAGGGTCTATAAACACACTGGAAATGTAGAAGACTGACTACACAAACTACAAAGAGGCACTTAACCTAGCTACAACTGAAATTATAAAATCTAAAAGAACCTTTGAAAAAAATAGGCAGGTAATATAAAAAATGACAGCAAGAGTTTCTATGCTTATGTAAGGAGTAAAGACAAAGTTCGAGATAAGGTCGGACCACTGGAAAACAACAGTGAAAACATAATTTCAAACGGGTTCCAAATGGCAGAGGTCTTGAATGAGTATTTCAGCTCAGTTTTTACCACAGAAAATATCAGCTCACTTCCAGTTCCATTTACTAAATTTGAGGGCAATTAATCAGAACATATAGGGCAGTTATTTGTAACTCCTGAAATGATAGCAAAGAAAATTAAGAAGATGAAAGATAATAAATCACCTGGAGTAGATGGGATACCACCAAAACTGCTTAAGGAAATTGTTCAGCAAATTAGTACACCACTTGCAAAATTGTTTAACTTGTCACTAGAAGAAGGAATAGTTCCTACAGAATGGAAAGAAGCAAACATTATGTCGCTATTTAAGAAGGGATCAAGGAAGAAGCCAGAAAATTACAGACCAGTGAGTTTAACATCAGTTGTATGTACATTACTCGAAACATTAATTACAGATCACATGGTGGAATTCCTTGTAAAACATCAATTAATAAATACATCTCAACATCGATTCCTAAAAGCAAGGTCATGTTTAACAATCTGTTATGTTTTTTTGAAGAAATTACAAAGTGGGTAGATGATGGGTCTCCAGTGGATGTTGTCTACTTAGATTTTCAGAAAGGTTTTGATAAAGTGCCACATCAAAGATTGTTACTTAAACTAAAACCCCATGGCATAGGTAATGATGTAATCAACTGGATAGAAAAGTGGCTTACACACAAAAGACAGAGAGTAATAGTAGATGGTGAGATTTCAAACTGGAAATCTGTTTTGATTAGGGTACCACAGGGATCAGTATTAGGCCCTATATTGTTTATATATATATATATATATATATATATATATATATATATATATATATATATATATATATATATATATATATATAAATGATTTGGAGGATGACATATTTAGCAAAGTACTAAAATTTGCAGATGACACAAAAGTATTCAGAAAGGTTACTAATGATACAGATAAACAAAGTTTACAGGATGATCTATTTAAAAGGTCTGAAAAATGGCCAATGTTATTCAATTTTGGGAAGCGTAAATGCATACACATAGGACATGAAACATGGACGAAGAATATAAAATGGAGGATGATGTACTAAGTAGAACAACACAAGAAAAGGACTTAGGAGTAACATGTAGTGATGATATGAAAGTTTCAGAGAAATGTCGGATTGCTGATTCGAAAGGAAATCAAATTCTAGGGTTAATTAGGAGATCTATCACATATAAGGAGAAACAGCTATTTGTACCCCTGTACAAAGCAATAGTTAGAACACATTTGGAATATTGTATTCAAGCATGGAGGCCATATCGTAAAAGGATACAGAAAAACTAGAAAGAATACAACGAAGAGCAACTAAAATGTTTCTAGGATTGAGAGACCTTAGTTATGAAAGCCGCTTATGTGGTTTGACAACACTACAGACCAGAAGACTAAGAGGAGACCAAATAAAAGTGTTTAAAATAGTGAATGGTTATGAGGATGTTGATAGGATTATGTTCTTCAAACTTAAAGAAGGCAGTAGAACCAGAGGACACAAAGTAGCATTAGATAAGGAGCAGGGTAGGTTGGACATGAGAAAGTACTATTTCTGGTGATAAACGAATGGAACAAACTGCCAAATGATTGTGTTAATGCTAGTAGTGTATGTTTGAAAATAGAGTTGACAGATATCTGATAAGGGCAGGCTACACATAGATAAGAACATTGTTGGACTCCCAATAAGCCAATGGCTTCCTTGTCCACTTGCCATCTGGAACTTGTTTGGGATGGCAATCTTGTTAAATCTTGTGAAACACTTAATATATTGGGCGAATAAAGCCATTATTGTTAAGTTGAAATGTTATGATATTAATTGTTAGTAAAGTAAGGATGAAATAATCCTTGTAATGAATCTAGTTGTATAATTTGTTCGGTAAGTTCACTGGAGCTGAATAAGACTACAACTGTCATGTTAGATCAATGCCAATATGTTATTTGATTGAGGTCCACTCAAAGTAGCAGTAGGATCTTCCAGCATAAAACAAACTGGTTACCTTCAGAATGTTGTTTGTCTTCTCAATCTTGAGGTACAGCTTCGTGTGGACAACACTCAATATGTTGGCTTCTTTCAGAAGATTCACATTGTCTTTTTTTACTGAAAATTAACAAAATACACATGTGCATGTTGCCGAAATATATATAATAAGATTTAAGCAAATTTCTATCCAAAGCAACAGACAAAGTGCAGATGGATAAGGAATCACTAAACAGTTTTATCAATGTGTGGACAGTCTTGACAGATATCTGTCAAATTTGTTTCTAAAAATATTATTGATACTGTTGGAACTTCCACAATCAGAAAATTTTTTTAATTAATTTATTGTCATCTATGATATCCAAAGGGATCATTGAAATATTAACAAGTGTCTACTGGAGTGAAATGATTAATAAATTAAGTTTGCTGTAAAATCACTCACTGAAGTCCTGTTCAAACATGTTGAAGCTGGCCGTCCACTCGTTGAGGCCAATGATCAGTTCCAGGTTACAGGTGTTATATCTGACGTAGGCGGTCAACGTGTGTTGGTAGATGAACAACTTAAGGTCAACACAACAACTGATGCTGGTGCAAGTCTTGTCAAAGCGACACAGGATGTTCTTGCCAATTCGACTCCCAATGTAAAAACATTCTGTCAATGTTAAGTACATGTTACTGCCTTGTAAGACTTTCTAAAGAACTGAACTGATGTATGAACCCCTATACTAAACACTTCAGTTAAGCTCTGATAACAAAAGGTAACATCAGTATAATGTGTTCAACATAACTGTGTTGGGAGCAATAATAAAAATATATTAAACTACATGAAAGTAACAATAGTGACAAATATTCCATCATATGTGACCTGTATGAGATATGATGGAATATTTGTCACTATTGTTACTTTCATGTGACCTGTATGAGATATGGCAATACCATTCTACTTACGTGGGTCAGACTTGAGATAACAATCAATGAGGGATTGATGGGCCCCCGGACTCTCTTCTCCATCCAGTTTATTTCTCCTTTCTTCTGTCTTCCTGATACCTCTCCACACAGCCTGTCGCCAGTTGTTGCAGTCTGCTGTAGCAGATTCCCAGGACTCAATGCTGATCTGAACAGATTCAATATTTCGTTTGCAAGCATTTCTGAACTGGAGCATCTATGCCACTCCTCCCAATAAGAATGGTCCGAACACTCCTGGTCAGATCATATATATCAAAATGCTAGACTTCATGTGGAAACATTAGACATAATGACAGCAGCTATGCTGGTCATAAATTAGCTGTTTGCACCAGAAATCAATATTTCATGAAATTATTCATAAGAATACTTTCCTGAAGTACTAAGCCAGCACATTAATATTATATAAATAATAAGCCACCACTGAAAATAAACATTGTCCAACCTCAATTTCTTCCAGTTTCAAGATGCTTGTCTTGACCTTTGACAAGCCGACCTTATGAGCAATTTGTTCAGCCTGATGGAGTTAATTTTGAAGTTGAAAACATCTTTCAACTTTGAGAGATCAGAAAGGCCTAAACTCTTGGCAGTCTAAAAATATAAATTATAAATGATAAATACAAGTTATATGAATCGTTTCTGGTTGCATCAACATATCTTAGTCAATGGTAAGTACAAGGAGTATTTTGAGTTTATTGGCTGCTACTATTAATACATATTCTGACCAATTAATCAGCATGAAGTTTCAATGCTAAAAACATTTGTTTTTAACATTGTATAATGGAGGACTACGAAGTTGTTTGATAAATGGTAGAACTAAAGGATAGCATTACTCATAACAACCATGAGAAATAGAGACTGTACATATTAGAGTATCAGGATATCATCCCCACTGCATGTAAAGGTGAATATCTAAACAACCAGTATTGCTGTTTGAATGACATTTTCTCCTGATTAGCGGAATAATTTGCTTGGCAAACACTAACCACATAATTGAGTTTATATCTTTCAGATATGAATCTGATTATGTAAGATATATTGTCTGAACTCACTCTCCAGACAATGCGAAGTGGTCATACTCCTGCACCAATTTGGGAGGCGGCACCTTTCAGTTACGAAGGTATTCAGTGGGGTCGATCATCCTACTTGGGCCTGTCTCTACGATAGGCATGTGAATGTGAGGATCAGAGCAACAGTCTGGCTTACGAACCACATCAATCACTGCTCCAGTTGCCACCTATGAGCAAAGTCATCGTAAATATCTACAGCAGCAAGGAAAGGAACATAACATGTGGGAAAAGTTCCACAAGAATTATTAAATTAAATAGCATTTTTCCTCAGCTTTTTATTTAAATATTAATTTCTTAAATGAAGTATTTTGTCACTAATACATACTGACACTATGTCACTATGTAAAGGTAATGACAAAATACACATTTTAGGTGATTAGTTGTAAGGGTCATCCATGGGAATTATCCAACTTGCCTGTTTTTCTACCATGTTCAGCTCAACATTGTTAATGATAACATCCACATTCTTCATGTTGCTCACAGAAATTGTGACTTGTTGAGATCCAGCCACACTCAGATGTCTGCTATCAGGAGCAATCTACAATATACAACATAGTCAACGTAGCCTACTACATGACATATCTTGCCATCAAATTCTAAGCTTCTGGAAGCTTACCAGCTCAGGGCTTGAGGCAATATTATCACATGACAAAACGAGGTAATTAAGGACGAATGAACATATTATATTTAGTGGTAGATCTTTATTTTCTAGTAGAATTCGAGTCTTGCCATATACATGACTCGTAAATATGTCATAATATGTAAACATCAGTGCTCTATGTGTACACCCCTGCCAAGCTGCAGTGAAAACGCTTATCAATACTTACATGACAACTTGAGTTCACGTGGAGATGCTGGGTAAGTGTAATATGGACAGCAATAATCATAAAAGCTGGAAATTACATGTTTCTGTTACATTCCTCTACTTTTCCATAGAAAAACATTTGAATAAATATAAGGCAACTGTTTAATTTGAATGGAATTGTTTCTGTCAAGATGGCCTAGTGACACCTACATATAAAACATTACTGACTTTTTTATGGGGACTAATAACATCTTAGCACACTACATGTCCACAAGACATTTCTACATGTGACGATTACATAACTGTTGATAGTCCTGTCACACTGTAGTGGGGCTTTGATAATGTGTAATGAACAAGAAATATATTTACCTCCTGTCCAACAGTGACTTCCAGCATGATTACTTTGTGGCTGTAATGACCATTTTCCGTCTATTTCCCAGACACCAACACCACATGATGTCTACTACAGCAGTTTCTTTGGGAACTTTTCATTCACCTTTAGCCCAAAGATCTCTTCAAGCAGTGCCTGTGCCGTATTGTATCTATTGCATTTGAACATAAACATAATATGTCTTATACCATGATGTATCGATAGGTATTATCTCAATGGATAGTTAACCGATTGTACACTGATTAATGTGAGCCTGGGTTACAGTGGGTGACAAGTTGACATTAGGGAACCCGAAGGTGCCAGTGCTTTGCTCATCTATGGCTTATAAACAATGTCAACGACACACAAGACACAAGGACACAGGTTAGACAGGTCTGCATTGTTCAGGCATTAGTAAGGGGAGGGATTAACAATATGTTGTTAGGCTGCAAAGAATGTTATTTCAACAGAAATATGGTGGGAGATTTGTTCTCCTGAGCAGGAGAACTGGAGATTTGATAGAGTCTTATAGCAATTGTGGGAGACAAGCTCCATCCTCAATTTGATTTTTCTCTTGCTTCATTTCAAAATCATTTTGGAAAAAAATCTTACCTATCTAGTATCCACTATGACATGCTAGCTCATTTGTGCAAATGTGTCATTTAGTTTTTTATAAATACATCGGACAACCTACTAGATATTTTCAACTGGACCCATGTGGAATTCACTGGAAAAGGTCAAACATGGCTCCAACCAACTACATACTATGACATAAACCTATTCACACTTTCAAAGTTACCCGATTTAATGTTCAAAGTCAATTCTTTCAATAATTTTTTTTAAATATATACATTAAGTTGACTGTTCATACCTTTAAACAATTCATACACTCTACAGATATGAACACCAATGGCCCTGATTCACAATGGGCTAAATTAATTGAGGAGGGAGAAAGAAAACAGAAACTTGCTGGCTGACTAGATCAAGTGACATCCCAGTTAAAAATCACTGAAATTGGCTGTAGCTACAATCATCTAAAGTACAGCAGGCAGTATTATTGTGGTCTGACCCTTAAACAGCAAAACAAATTCAAATACAGACCCAGACACACTGGTATGCCAAGTTTGTTTGATGTTCTTGACTGTCTGCATGAAGAAGTCGTACGCATGTAGGAATGGTGCAAGCAGGTTTTTGAGGTAAACAACATTGCAGCAAGTTCCTCCATCTGAACATTCTTGATCTCGGCTGGGCTGCTTTCTTTGTGCTTGCCTACAACCACAAGAAGCAAGGAGATTTTGGTAGTTGACTACAGCACATAGCAAGGAGACATTGGTGCTTGCCAACAGCACATAGCAAGAAGACATTGGTGCTTGTCGACAGCACATACCAAGGAGACATTGGTGCTTGCCAACAGCACATAGCAAAAAGACATTGGTGCTTGTCGACAGCACATACCAAGGAGACATTGGTGCTTGCCAACAGCACATAGCAGGGAGATGTTGGTGCTTGGATACAGCACATAGCAAGGAGACATTGGTGCTTGATGACAGTACATAGCAAGGAGACATTGGTGCTTGCTGACAGCACATAGCAAGGAGACATCGGTGCTTGTCGACAGCACATACCAAGGAGACATTGGTGCTTGCCAACAGCACATAGCAAGGATCTAAAAGATTAATATTTATAAATAAAATAGTAAATGTAGGGCATAAAAAATATATGATTTGATGTGAAGACACTAACACTTGTATACAACAAGAGATCAGCAGGAAGGTGAAGACATCAACACTTTAAAACAAGGATTTAACAAGACTGCATCCCGAACAACAAGTTCCAGATGGCAAGTGGACAAGGAAGCCATTGGCTTATTGAGAGTCCAACAATTTTCTCATCTATGTGTAGCCCGCCCTGATCAAATATCTGTCAATTCTATTTCTAAACATATTCACAATACTAGCATTAACACAATCATTTGGCAGTTTGTTCCATTCATTTATCACCCTTTGTGAGAAAGAGGACTTTCTCATGTCCAACCTACACTGCTCCTTAACTAATGCTGCTTTGTGTTCTCTGGTTCTACTGCCTTCTTTAAGTTTGAAGAACATACATGTATTCCTGTCAACATTCTCATAACCATTCACTATATTAAACACTTCTATTTGGTCTCCTCTTAGTCTCCTGGTCTCTCACATTGTAATAAGCGACTTTCGCAACTAAGGTCTCTCAATTCTGGAATCATTTTAGTTGCTCTTCGTTGTATTCTTTCTAGCTAGTCTATGTCCTTTTTACGATACGGCCTCCATGCTTGAATAAAATATTCCAAATGTGGTCTAACTATTGCTCTGTACAGGGGTACAATTAGCTGTTTCTCGTTATACATGATAGTTCACCTAATTAGCCCTAGGATTTGATTTCCTTTCGAAGCAGCAATCCCACATTGCTCTGAAACTTTCATGTCAGCACTAAATGTTACTCCTAGGATCTTTTCTTGTGTAGTTCTACCTAGTACAGCATCCCCCATTTTATATTCTTCTTCCATGTTTCCATGTCCTATGTGTATACATTTACAATTCCCGAAATTGAATAACATCTGCCATTTTTCTGACCATTTAACTAATTTATCTAGATCATCCTGTAAACTTTGTTTATGTGTATCATTAGTAACCTTTCTGAATACTTTTGTGTAATCTGCCAATTTGAGTACTTTGCTAGATATGTCATCTTCCAAATCATTTATATATATATATATATATATATATATATATATATATATATATATATATATATAATTATATATAGATATATATTAAAAATTCTATCCAATTGATTACATCATTACCTATACCATGGGCTTTTAGTTTAAGCAACAATCTTTGATGTGGCACTTTATCGAAAGCTTTCTCAAAATCTAAGTAGACAACATCCACTGTCATCTACCCACTTTGTAATTTCTTACAAAAAACATAAAAGATTGGTTAGACATTACCTTGCTTTTTAACTAATTTTCTAGATCATGCTGTAAACTTTGTTTATCTGTATCATTAGTAACTTTTCTGAATATTTTTGTTTTATCTGCAAATTTGAATACTTTGCTAGATATGTCATCCTCCAAATCATTTATATACATTTTTAGGCGACAGATGCTAGCACAAGAGGTGACCTGTTCCGTCCTTTCTTCTTTAGCCAATAAGGACGGAACTCAAAGTTAGAATCTGCAATTAACTGGCTCCTATGTATAAATTCCCTACATTGCCCTACCTTTGTGTAAACTGATATTTATGTCAAACATAGCCAGGATACTAAATGCATGACATATCAAACACGTCTTGAATCATGCTCTGGTCTGTTTTAATTAATTCACCATATTTATTATATAAATCATCTAATTGACCATACTCTAAAATAGTCAATAATAATGTGATTCTCTGATGATCAGTTAGAATACCACAATGTGTGAATTAATTACTGATGACTGGTGCTGTGACAGTTCCAGGTCCAGAAAGAACCAATACCGGCAGTACCTACTGGGACCCACAGTTTTGGTTCTAGACCCGGAACCGTGACGGCAGTAGTTACTACTGGTTTCTTATTATTACATGATTACAGAGCCAATTACTGTGTACATAATCACATACCACTAAAGGAGTACAGATGGTGGAATCGCAACATCAACGTCAGTTCAGCCCAACTCTTCTTTGTTCGATTAACTTTGAACATGTCATAGGTGTTTTTATTAGTGGCTATAAAAAATGCCCCATTTTGGTGCCGTTTTTAGGTTCAGTGCCAATAATCTAAAAAACGTATTTACGTCTTTAAAAAAGTACTTCAATTCTTAAACTTTTTCACAATTCAATTTATCATAGCTACCACCATCTCATAAAAAGATCTGCAATTTGAAATTTTCAGTGACATCCTTATTTTTGGTGGCACCAATTTGTGACTGTTAGGCCAGTAATTTTGCTGCAACACATTCACCCTTACCCTCGCTGCCTCTGGCGGCGATGCCCAAACTCAAAGACGCTAATCGTAGTCGTGGAAAAACGTGGCCACTGTAAAACGGTGGCCGAATATCGTAAACATGTTTGATAAATGTTTTAGTAAGTATGTTTTAAAACGTAACGTTTCTGAAATGACGCTATATACCGCTGACCGTCGTAATATTTCACAATAACGAGCAAGTCCGAAAGATAAATGAATATTCCGTTACTCCGTCACACATGTCTATCCGAAAGATGGCGGACTCTTAAGCCCAAATTCCCCACCTGTGGCGCCACTAACCATTTCAATAGCCTCGATTAATCAGGCTGCGGGATGTGACGCCACCGTTTGTCGCAGTCACTACACTTTCGTCAAGAATCACCCGTATATAATTCCGTCCTGGAATATCAAGCAACAAATGTTGTTGTGGGCAATATTGTTTTTAGATAATTGAAAGTTCGTAGAATTTTTGACACCTGTAACACTTTGCGTATATTCACCCATTACAGACGGCTTTGACGACCGTCATCACGGCGGTCGATGTTCCTCCCACCTTGGGCAGATCTACAGAATTAATAGTTGTAAACATCCTTATAATAATAATAATTACCAATGCTATAGATTTCAATCCACAATTAACTTTTGTCCACTACGAAACAATGGTAAACAATTGTTCCATACTTTAGTCATGATAACTATCATAACAATGTTTTTTTTAGGAAAGTTATATTTTTTCATGAGGGCGTGACCCAATAAAATAATTGAAATTTGTATGAACGGTCGTAATTTAAGACCACTTGTATTATTTGGGCTGTTTGCATTATAAGACATTATTAATTTTATGATAACGGAAAGACACGGTTTACGTACTGAGCTCCGTATTTCCCTTCTCCAAGGTTTTCTTGCTTCTGTGATAGTTGGTTTGTAGCTATGAAATAAACAAATGTCAAGATCAGTGTTGTCATATCTTTTAGATTAGCATTAAAAAAACAACAATGTACTCGTCAGTGTTTGTACTGTAAAGAGTAGTAGGGCGCAATCGACAAAAATTTGAAACAGAATCAGCCGTGTTTTTCTGGGATGACTTCTGGAAAATGTTACAGTTAAACAAAATTTGCTCAACAGTTTCAAACCCCACCCCCAAAGAAATGTGTTTGTGTGTGTGTGTGTGTGTGTGTGTGTGTGTGTGTGTGTGTGTGTGTGTGTGTGTGTGTGTGTGTGTGTGTGTGTGTGTGTGTGTGTGTGTGTGTGTGTGTGTGTGTGTGTGTGTGTGTGTGTGTGTGTGTGTGTGTGTGTGTGTGTGTGTGTGTGTGTGTGTGTGTGTGTGTGTGTGTGTGTGTGTGTGTGTGTGTGTGTGTGTGTGTGATTCCACGATTCCACCGCACCTATCACCACACCTATCACAACACATATCACCACAGCGCTCATCAGACGTCATGCTTTTGCGCGTTATTTTTTTTAGTATGCAGGCCTGATGTAGCAGAAGCATTCAAAGCAATGATAGGTGGGAAATTTGCACCACTAATTATTCTGGATGACAAATATACCGACGTGAACTTGCTGACCAACACCTTCAACAAAATAGTGACCGACACAGCTAGCGAGATCCTTGGAAAACACCGTCGGACAAAGAAACCATGGGTCAGAGCAGACATCCTAGATCTCTGTGACAAAAGAAGGAAATTGAAAATGAGAAAATGTGATCCTGAAGGTGCAGCAAAATACAGAGAAGTAAACAGAAAGATCAAACTAGATATGAGAAGAGCAAAAGATAACTGGATAGCAGAACAATGCTGTAAAATTGAAGACAGTTTGAGCAAGAACAACAGCAAGAAGGCTTATCAAATAGTGAAAGACCTGACATCAGTGAAGGGATAACTACGACTATCCAAGACAAATCAGGGAAATGCCTGACAGAAGAACATCAGATCCTCAATCGATGGACAGAATACTGCTCAGAACTGTACAGCCACAACCCCAACGGAGTCCCAGTAGTACTAAATTGTCCACATACTACTGAAGAGGACGACTGCCCCATTTTTCGTGAGGAAGTGAAGGCTGCAGTAAAGTCTCTGAAAAAAGGAAAGTCAGCTGGAATTGATAACATACCAGCAGAACTGGTTCAAGCTGGGGGAGAAACCTTGATTACCACAGTTACAACAATCTGCAACAAGATCTGGCAGACAGGAAAATGGGTCACTCCATAGACTCAGCCACTGATCATCACACTTCCCATGAAAGGCAACCTACAGATGTGCCAAAATTACAGAACAATCAGCCTCATCAACCACCCGAGCAAAGTCATGTTGAAGATACTACTCAATAGACACAAACCCCAGGCAGAAGAGATCATCGCTGAAGAACAAGCGAGTTTTCGAGCAGGACATAGCACCAGTGAACATATCTTCAACCTTAGAATCCTTTGCGAGAAACACCTTCAACATCAGCAAAGCCTGTATCATGTCTTCATAGATTTTAAGAAGGCCTTTGATAAAGTATGGCATGCGGCCTTATGGGCAATCATGAGGAAGTACAACATTGGCTCCAAGCTTGTCCGAACCATTGAACACCTATATGACAATGCCACCAGTGCAGTAATCTTCAACAGCAGCATAGAATACTGGTTTCGAACAACAGTCGGAGTTCGACAAGGATGCCTACTATCACCAACGCTCTTCAACATTTTTCTGGAAAGGATCGTGACTAATGCTTTAGAAAACCATCAAGGCACTGTCAGCATTGGAGGCAGGACAATCAACAATCTTCGTTTTGCTGACGACATCGACGGCTTAGCAGGAGATGAACAAGAACTAGTCAATTTGGTGGAGCGCCTCGAGAAAACATCTACATCATACGGCATGGAGATCAGTGCCGAAAAGACCAAACTGATGAAGAACAACACACAAGGCATCAGCACAGAGGTCTAAGTTAATGAACAGAGACTTGAGACAGTAACAAGCTTCAGGTACTTGGGATTAATTATCACAGATGAGGGTTCCAAACCGGAGATACTTGTTAGGATTGCACAAACAACAGCAGCACTAATAAGGTTGCAACCCTTATGGAACGACAGAAACATCACTGTCAGTTCGAAAATAAGGCTGATGCGCTCCCTTGTCATGTCCATCTTTCTGTACGCTTCTGAAACATGGACACTCTCAGCAGATCTACAGAAAATGATAAAAGCCATAGAAATGAGATGCTTTCGGAAGATCTTGCGCATATCATACAAAGACCATGTTACTAACGAAGCTGCCCGCAACAAAATCAAACAAGCCATCGGACCATATGACGACCTTCTTACAACAGTTAAGAAGCGTAAACTGAAGTGGTACGGTCATGTATCATGATCATCTGGCCTTGCAAAGACTCTCTTGCAAGGTACTGTAAGAGAGGGGTGGGGACGAAGAGGTAGACAGAAGCAGAAGTGGGAAGATAACATCAAAGAGTGGACAGGAATGGAGTTCGCTGACTCCCAGAGGGCTGTCGAGAACAGGGAAACGTGGAGAGAGCTGGTTAGAAAGTCATCAATGCTGCCCCAACGATCCTTACGGCTTATGGGAAAAGACAAGAAGAGATGCAGGCCTATGGTACGTTATGATAGTATCTTCATAAATTGTTATTGAGAATCTTTTATGCATTTTTCACACTAAATTAATATGTCTCTATCTTTCTCTCTCTTCTGGGAAGAATTTGATAGCATGGCCCATATTTGGAATACCCAGGTTATCAAACCATTGCAAAAGCAAGGGTCTCCAATTGGAAAGCCAATAGTTATGTATCACCTACCGCATATTTACGGTTTTCAGAACGAACTCAGGGAAGTTAACCAGCAACGTATGGCCACCTGCTAATAATAGTAAAAATATCTATAGCGCCTGTGTCCTCCGGAAGCTGAGCTCAGAGGCGCAAACTACCAGAATAATTAAGCATTATCACGAATAGGGACGCACAAAGATCATCATCTCGTGCTACGACTGGTTGTGATGAGAGCACAGTAATTGGTTAATGGATGAGATGGGGGTCTCAAAAAGGCATAACATAGCTTACTTTATGGATAGCGTGTAACTATAACGTCTGAGCACGGACGTCTTTGTAAAACGCTACGTAACGTTCGCACGTGGACGTCATGGTAAAACGTTCTGAAACGTCCACGCATGGACGTCAGTGTAAAGAGATGACGTCAAATAAACGAAGACAAGTTTTATATTAATATGAAGAACATCATATAACCTTATAACCTTTCCAGTGAACAAGCGTTAATTATGGCGTTTTCAATATCGCACAAAATATAGGGAGGCCAAAGTGGGCAAGCTTTGTCACCCATTAGTTTACCATACTACCGTGTGGTGGAGCAACATGTGACAATGGCAAAAACGAAATGTTTAAGCCAAGAGGGGTCATGGCCGAATGTCCCCTTAAATATGCGAATTTAGGAACTTGGGCCCAGTAAATTGAACGTTTAGAGTTTTGGAATTTCGACTTATTAAGTCGAACTTTTGATATATTTTTTTCTTTCTACACATGGCAGCAATATGCTTCCGTGTGTAAAACATTGAACTTCTGAGATAAGCTTAGTTGATCAGGTTTGTATTCTTTTCAGCTTGTCAATGTTCTTATAAATTTTCCTTTATGTTTGTGTTCAGCAGTCTTATGAAAACATTCTCTTCAAAATGTCAGTAACTATGGCAGCATCTATAGTGACTTAGTTAAGCTAGTCAACTCGCCTGGGGCTGTGGGCTTGTCATTTGAAACACTTTCAGAAGTGTGTGATTCAAATGCTTAATTAAAAGTCATGACATCATCATCTTCCAAAGATAGTTTTGTACCAGGATAACCCAAGGCTGCCACCTTCTCCGTGTGGCTGTCGGAACAACCTTGTTCTTGGCGACCTCAAGTTTGAAAGCTTTATTTCCACGAGCCATTTCTTTAGCAAAGATGGCTGAGTACGGAACTTAAACGAAATGCATTTTACTCTATGTTTGACTAACGTTTGCATCACAAAGTAGAACATTAATTAACTAAGTTATCTTTAACGACTTTGATTCATTCCTATGATATGGTAAACTTCTTGTTTCTTTGACTTATATAATCCTAACGTTATCACCATTTTAATTAGGAAATTCAGGTGTAGAATTGGTAACTTGATATGTGCACATCATAAGTGCAGCCAAGAACTGCAATTTAAGTAATACTTAGAAACATTGTACATTAATGATTTTTATTATAATTAAATGGTACAGTAAAAAATAATAATTCATGATAATAAATAGGTTTAATTTTAAAATACAATACATGGAATAATAATAATCGTAATACAGCAATAAAGCGATATTCACATTACATTTACATTGTCACGATCATAGAATGTAGTTTACAGCAACAAATAAATACATTTTGTGACCGTGAGGCAACATGTGTAAGTCAGTCTTGCTCAGCGCCATCAAATTAAAACATTCGTAGTTCGATAGCGTAACAAGTTAATCCCTTTGTGAGTGTAACTAATTCACACGTTGACAGTGTTAAATGACGTTACCTAGCGTTACAGTAGGCAACAAGATAATTCGGCATTTGCGAATCAAAGTTTGTGCTCTTCTTTCTTACCAATCCCACTGCGAGAGAGACGATGAAAGTTTTAGTTACGCTACCTTAACGCAATACATTAGGCGACGGCCTGCAGACCACAAATAGACAACCTCGGGCATTATGCAAGCACGTGCAAGCGGAGACCTAGAAGCACAGGTCTAGCTTAGTGTGGATTTGACGAATTTTCATATTTTGGTCTTTCACCAGAATGTGTCCGCTGTATAACCAGCAGTCAGAATTTTTCACCGGCTTTCTTTAGCTTTCTCAGTCAGTATAACAGCTCCGAGCTTAGCTTGGTTAAATCTTAATTTAAAAAAATACGATTTGAAACCAAAGTTGTACTGTTTGTCTTCAAGTTGCCCCGATATTTGTAGATAGCGTCACGGCGACGATCACACTTGAGTCGGACAATAACCATGCGGGGGCGTCCATCGGCGACTTGGCGGCCGATTTTGGTGAACGCGCTCAATTTCCTGAGCTTCCTGGGGGTCATTTTCATCTGGTTATTTATGATGCAGATCAGTTTATTTTCAATCTCCGCAGCCCCCACCGCCTCTGATATTTCTTCAAACCTAAGGTTAGGTCTACGAATGTATTGTTCTAGTTTAGCATTGTCAGACTTCGGCGACTATTAGGATCAATGCGCTGTACATGGTATAAAATACTATTCACATTGTGTAAAATACTACTTAAATATAAACAAACATGTGTAAACACTGAATAAATAAATAAAATTACTTTAGAAATAAATAAATAAAATAATTTAGAAAACCTTAAAATCTGGTGAGAATCCTAATGTAAAATTAATGTATATCACAAATAGTCCACCCATAGTGTCCATCACATAATATTCTCTTCATATTTGAAGTGACTAGTAAAAAGGTGAGTCTTTAAAGACTTCCTAAAAATTGTTAGCGTCTTGGAATTACGAATGTCTGCGGGCAATGAATTCCATAGTCGAGGCGCTGTTGTTCCAAATGCAGATTCACCAATGCTCTTCTTAGTGATGCATTGGTGCAGTGTTGGCGCATAGTCCTTGCGTAGACGCCCATCAGGAGTTCGTATGTGTAAAAGTTCGACCAAATAAGTCGGCGCCAAACCATTGACGCATCGGTACGCCAGCACTAGCACCTTGAAATGTATTCGACTTGCTACCAGCAGCCAGTGTAAGCCCCTTAAGACTGGTATTATGTGGTCGTGCCTACTGGTGCGCGTAATTAGTCTAGCAGCATTGTTCTGTACTCGTTGCAGTCGAAGTATCTGTGATGCCGAATGGTTTACCAAAAGCGAATTACAGAAATCTAAGCGAGAGGTCACAAGTGCATTTACAACACTACCATCGTGGCTTCTGTTGTGAGATAGTGACGTATTGATGATAGTCTGTATAGATGATAATTACAAGCAGCATACACAGCTGTCACATGATGTGTCGTCGTCAGATGTTGATCCATATGAACTCCCAAATTTCGTACGCAGTCTACTGGTGAAATGATGTCAGCTCCAATGGTCATACAGCAAACTCTATATAACTTGAGATTATGTTTTAATATAAATGTAATCATCTCAGTTTTGTCATCATTTAACTTTAGCATACGAAGAGTCATCCATTGTCCAACTTCCCTAATACAGTCTGTGAGTTGCCTCACTGTTTCCGCTTGGTCGCCCAGCACAGCTGGATTGTAGGATGCATATAGTTGAATGTCATCCGCATATTTGTGGTAGTGTACTCCATGTCTTCTGAATAAGCGCTGCATTGGCGTAGTGTACAGAGTAAACATAACCAAGTTATTCGATTTATTTTCTTTCTATGACTTTTTGTAACTGTTCAACGATCCAATTGGCAGTCGAGACCTCCATGTTACCATGACGATGGTCGAGGGGCATGTGGTAGGAACTACCCAGACGGCCACTCCTTTCCACCCCAAGGTTCATAGATTGTGACATGAGAGTGGGCGTAATGTCTTGGCTTTCTGTATAGAGGATTTGGAGCAGAGTTGTCATAGTGTTAGCATCCAAGTATACAGTCCATTGTTTCTCTTCCATAAAGAGTTTGTGACTCTGTCTGCCTGTCTGTCTGTAAGTGTCGTCATATCTCCGTCAGTCTCGCATGACTGGTGTTGAACTTTTGTAGGCCGTGCGCGGGGCTCCACGGGGATGGTTCGTACGTTAAGCAAATCTAAAATTGATTGTGTACACCCGATGCCCCTTTACAAAACCCCGAGGACGGGTCTGCCACTGAAATATGTTTTATTCAACCACAATCTTTGTATCGTTACATGTTTATAAATATCGATCTGGCCATTCGACATGTAAACATGGTATTCAGGGCGAAACATTCACATTCGCTAAACGAAGCAGCTGCTTTGCCAAGAAACCAATTTTGTTTGTTTTTGAACATCCGTGTTTTGAAATCCTCCCTCAATTGTAATCTATCTTGATGCCATTACAACTTAACTATTGTAATTTTAATATTTTTTTATTCTGGGTGTAACTGACATTGATGTAAAAAGGGTGTGCTTGTTAGGGGGTCCCTGGTTAACAATAAATATGCCTTTTCCAGTAATCTGGGATGCCAATGCATGTATAAGAATATCTGAAAATTCAGCGAAATAATTCATAAGCTGTCACGCTAAATTGAAATCCGCCGAAATGTGCAAACATTTTCTCCATTTCCCGCGTTTCTACACGCCTTTTCCCAATTCCCACGCGTTTCTACCAACTCGGCGCTTTCGCAATTTTGCTGCGTTTCTACATCCATTCCCGCGTTTGTACATGTCATGTGATTACGTGAATGTGTTGGCGTGAATGTGGTCGTCAAAGATAAACGTAAAAGCATTTGTACATAATAATAATAATAATATAATATATAAAATAGCTTCTCTTAGCTTCGCTTGATTAAACATATCATATACACACGGTGTTTTTGTGGTGGTTATATAGTAGTTATCTATGGATCATGCTTGACCAATACTCTTAAGACGCTTGACCATGTCTTAAGACGCCTGACTAATGTCCTAAGATGTATGATCAATACTCTTAAGACGCTTGACCATGTCTCAAGACGCATGAATAATGTCCTAAGACGTATGATCAATACTGTTAAGACGCTTGACCATATCTCAAGACGCCTGACTAACATCCTAAAACGTATGATCAATACTCTTAAGACGTTTGAGACTCTTACGACGGTGATGATGCCGATACCAGACGCCTCTTCATTTGAGGAAAGGCCTTGTCAATATACTGCTGAAGTATTTTATATATTATAATTATCATGTATACATGCTTTTACGTTTATCTATGACATTCACATTCACGTCACGTCATCAGATTCACATCAGCACATTCACGTCATCACAGTCATGTCTTCATATTCACGTCATCACATTCATGTCTTCACATTCACGTCATCAAATGCACGTCTTCATATTCACGTCATCACATTAACATCATCACATTCACGTCATTACATTCACGTTATAACATTCACGTCTTCACATTCATGTCATCACATTAAAGTAATCATATTCTCGTCATCATATTCACGTCATCCCATTCACGCCTTCACATTCACGCCTTCACATTTACGTCGTCAAATTAACGTCTTCCTGTTAAATGTGCATCCACTGACGTGAGAGTTTCTTCTCATACAACTCCTTCCTCGATTAAATTTACCCGTCGTTAATAAGGTGAATAATAAATCGGGTAACTTGTGAAAGTATCATTATCCTGATATCATATCACGAAAAAACGAAGATACTTTTTCTCCGAATTTCCACTTGGCCTAGTTTAAAATAAATTAATATTTTGGCCGACAATTTAAGCAAAACTAAATAACACATATGAACAACAGGGACAGCACTTCGTAGTGAATGCCAGATGTGTTTGTTTTCTCAGGATCTACGTAAACACTGCACAAACAGACAACCCGTCGTCCGTTCAAAACCTTATTCGCGCATATGCACACTACCAACACAACACTTGTTTTACATATCGTTGCATTTTATGTGAAAATTACTTTCGACAATAGTTAATTAAACGACACAAGACATCAGAATCCGATAACGGCGATGTGTTCAACTAACACGACAACAACAAATTAGTTAATTAAATTACCAGTTGAACACGAAATGGTTTATCCCCGCTGTTATCGTCACCGACTTCTGTACGGATTTGCCTTCAGCCACAACAACACGACTCTTACAAACCGGTGAACATGAGCCTAAGTGTTTTGTCGAATCGAGTGGTGAAGAACCATGTATAGAAAACTATTCATGAACGAATTGTAGCGGACCAACCAAAATGCCAAAAAACTAAACACAACTTTTCATCGTGTAAGATGTAAAGAATAATCATATTAAAAAAAAATAGCACTGAAAGATCCAGAGCTACAAAAATCCAGAGCTACAAAGTTCCAGAGCTACAAAGATTCAGAGCTACAAAGATCCAGAGCTACAAAGCAAATGACGAGGACGTTTCTGGAAGAGCGAATCGCCTTAAGATTCACCGTTCCTGAATCGTCGGCGCCTCCGTGATCGACTGCACCTACACCGAGACTTGTATGTGAGCTCGGACGACAACGAGGAACATTATTCGCACAATCGCGTAGGTGAGAACAAGGTTCCGGACAAACTAACGAGACTAGGTACAACACTAACACCAACGCAGAAACGCTTCTGTTGTGTGCCTCGAATGTAAACCAGCAAACGTCTGTATTCCACGACGGGCTAAGAAGTAACCTTGAAGCAGCAACAGCGGCGCCGAAGATCCACGTGGAGACAATGATTCCGTGGCAGCGATTTCTAGAGAGCTCGTACCTAAGCTGCTTCGATACCGATACCATCTTAGAGAAGGCCACCCAAGCCTGGCTTTGCATCGAAGCGTAGCCGAATATCGACAGGCATACCATGTTTATCTTGGGAAGGTATTGTGTCAAATGTTGCACTCTTGATATAACTCTTGAGCAGAATACAGCACCGATTGGTAAAACCGTAAGTCCACTGCGTAAGTCCACTGCGTCTGCCAGAGAGAGCGATATCTTGAAGAGAACGGTGCGGTCTTCACGTAGTTCTGCATATTTCACGAGAACAGCGATTAGTAGATAGTTCATGGTGATATGCAAGACGATCATTGCAACGATTACGCTTGTTTTCACGGCGCTGTAACGTTATGTCAAAGCTATCGGAAATGCTATTCTGTGCCAATGGCCTCAACGTGTCAAATTGTATATATATATATATATATATATATATATATATATATATATATATATATATATATATATATATATAATATCATATAGCATTTAGGGCATCCATTTGATATTGGCGTCCTGCCATAAATTGTTATCATATATTATAATTGTCTGTATTAAATATGTCAAATAAAGACCAATTACAATCCAGTATAGTTTTACTGTTGTTGTTATCCCTGTCAGGCAAAGTTAGATCAACGTTAACCTTCTTTAACAATCCTCAATACTTGACAATTTACACATCAGACATTAAGCCCTCAACACATCTGACGCAACCGTTACTTATTTCCTCCATTTGGTGCAAACTCTTGTATATATGGCTATATGCAATGAATATAATGCGAGGAATAGAGACTACTCTGCTTTCCAAAGTCTGAAGGTTGTTGCACAAACGGTTCATTACAATCTGTGATGCCCCTAATTATTTTGTATTGCCCGAAACACTTCGGCAGATTTTTTATTGGTACTTAATGTATTGGAAATTAATATTATGCTATTTACTAACTTTAAAAAAGCCAGTACTAAAGTAAAAATCAATGATATTGAAATGGTATGTGTAAGTAAGTTTCTAAGTGTTATACTATTACGATAAATTTGGAGCTGTCGAAAACTGTTTTAGTTATGCGTAATAGTGCAACATATTTACTAGACAAAAATTCTTCCTTAAAACTATACTATTATTATTATTATCATTATTTTTATTATTATATCGGAATTTATATAGCGCCCGAATCCAATTAAGACAAAATGCTCTCTGGAGCTTTATATGAAACTTCAAAAAATAATAAAACTATACAATACATACTTTACATAAAACTGCATCAATTAAATAAGACTATAAAATACATACTTTACATAAAACTGCATAAATTAAATAAAACTATAAATTACATAAAATACATACTTTATATAAAACTGCACCAATTAAATAAAACTATAAATTATAGATTATTTAAAAAGTAGATAGTGTAAATGAACTGATCTAAACATAAAAAATAAATAAACACAAATATTACACTTATAGTACACACATGAATAAAACAGTACGAATAAGTAATTGGTATATAGCAATGTCATTAAAACGAGAGCGTGACTTAATCGCGTCAGTCGTATGCCAGTTTAAAAAGATGTGTTTAAGTGTCTCTTGAAAGAGTTGAGAGTGTTCAGTTGTTTAATGTTCTCAGGCAAGTCGTTCCACAGTATGGCCACGTGTCGGCTGAAACAACGTTCGCCATAAGTTGCAGTCCGTAGCACAGGTACGACGAGAAGTGACTTCTCCGTTGATCTTAAACTACGCGTTGGTTGATGTTTCTGCACAATGTCACTCGTGTATGCCGGTGCCAATCCGTTGAGCACTTTATACGTGAAGGTGTTAACCTTAAAGCGGAGCCGGTATTTCACTGGAAGCCAAAGTAGCTCACGTAACACAGGCGTTATGTGTTTACTCTTGCGTGACCCGGTGATTAGGCGAGCAGCGTAATTCTGTATACGCTGCAATCGTTCAATTAGCACCTGAGGCAAACCTTGCAGTAGCGCGTTTCCATAGTCCAGACGGGTTGTTACCAGTGCCTGGACTAGAATCTTACAGGCGTCATTTGTGATGTATTGCCTGACTTTGCCAATATTTCGGATGTGGTAGAAACAGGACTTGGAGATCGCATTCACCTGTTTCTGCATTGTCAAGCTGCTGTCAATAATATCTCCAAGATATATCACGGATTGCATAGTATGTAATAGTCTGCCTCCGCTCGTGAGGGACAAGTCGTTCACTCGACGAATTCGGTGTTTGGACGAAAACACAATGAGTTCGCTTTTTCTTGGGTCAGTGTTAGCATGTTTCTATTCATCCACCCGCCAACATCCGCCACACAGGCTTCAGTGGCTGACCTTTCACTGGCCCAGTTCTCATCAGGCTTGATGGACAAGTATATTTGTGTGTCTAACAAGGTTTAACAAGGTTCCATCCCAAACAACAAGTTCCTGGTGGCAAGTGGACAAGGAAGTCATTGGCTTATCGAGCGACCAAAAATTGTATCATTTATGTGTAGCCCGCCCTTATCAAATATCTGTCAATTCTATTTTTTAAAATGTTCACACATTAACACAATCATTTGGCAGTTTGTTTCAATCATTTATCACACTCTGTGAGAAAGAGTACTTTCTCATGTCCAACCTACACTGCTCCTTAACTAATGCTGCTTTATGTCCTCTGGTTATACTGCCTTCTTTAAGTTTGAAGAACATATTCCTGTCAACATCCTCATAACCATTCACTATTTTAAACACTTCTATTTGGTCTCCTCTTAGTCTCCTGGTCTCTAGTTTTGTCAAACCACATTGTAATAAGCGACTTTCGTAAGTAAGGTCTCTCAATTCTGGAATAATTTTAGTTGCACTTCGTTGTATTCCTTCTAACTTGTCTATGTCCTTTTTACGATATAGCCTCCATGCATGAATACAATATTCCAAATGCGGTATAACTATTGATTTGTACAGGGGTACAATTAGCTGTTTTTCCTTATACATGACATTTCTCCTAATTAGCCCTAGAATTTGATTTCCTTTCGAAGCAGCAATACCACATTGCTCTGAAACGTTCATGTCAGCACTAAAGGTTACTCCTAAGTCCTGTTGTTGTGTGGTTATACCTAGTACAGCACCTCCCATTTTATATTCTTCGTCCATGTTTCCATGTCCTATGTGTATACATTTACACTTCCCAAAATTGAATATCATTTGCCATTTTTCTGATCATTTAACTAATTTATCTAGATCATCCTGTAAACTTTGTTTATCTGTATCATTAGAAACCTTTCTGAATACTTTTGTGTCATCTGCAAATTTGAGTACTTTGCTAGATATGTCATCTTCCAAATCATTTATATATATTAAAAACAGTATAGGGCCTAATACTGATCTCTGTGGTACCCCACTCAAAACAGATTTCCAGTTTGAAACTTAAGTATTACTCTGTGTTTTCTGTGTGTAAGCCACTTTTCTATCCAGTTGGTTACATGAATACCTATGCCATGGGCTTTTAGTTTAAGGAACAGTCTTTGATGTGGCACTTTATCGAAAACCTTCTGAAAATATAAGTAGTCAACATCCACTGGTGACACGTCATGTACTCACTTTGTAACTTCTTCAAAAAAATATAAGAGATTAGTTAGACATGACCTTGCTTTTAGGAACCGATGTTGAGATATGTTTATCAATTGATGTTTTACAAGAAATTCCACCATGTGGTATGTATTTAATGTTTCGAGTAATTTACATGCAACTGATGTTAAACTGACTGGTCTGTAATTTTCTGGCTTGTTCCTCGATCCCTTCTTAAATAGCAGCGTAATGTTTGCCTCTTTCCATTCTGAAGGAACTATTCCTTTTTCTAGTGACAAGTTAAAAGAATTTTGCAAGTGGTGTACTAATTTGTTCAACAATTTCCTTAAGCAGTTTTGGTGGTATCCCATCAACTCCAGGTGATTTATTATCTTTCATCTGCTTAATTTTCTTTGCTATAATTTCAGGAGTTACAAATAACTGCCCTAAATGTTCTGATGTATTGCTCTCAAATTTAGTAAATGGAACTGGAAGTGAGCTGATATCTTCTGTGGTAACAACTGAGCTGAACTACTCATATAGGACCTCTGCCCTTTGAAACCCGTCTGAAATTAGGTTTCCCCTGTTGTTTTCCAGTGGTCCGACCTTATCTCGAACTTTCTGTTTACTCCTTACATAAGCATAGACACTCTTGCTCTCATTTTGATATTACCTGTCAATTTTCAAAGGTTCTTTTATATTTTCTAATTTCAGTTGTAGCTAGATTAAGAGCCTCTTTGTAATTTGCATAGTCTTCATCCTTTCTGGTACGCCTATAAACCCTCCACATAGTTTGCGTAAACACTATTTTTCTAATAGCTTCTTTTGACAAGTGTTTCTTTCTATATCGTTTTCCTTGTTTTTCAAGGGAACAAATTTATCGATGATACCCTCAATTTCATATTTTAGAATATTCCAACATTCAATTGCGGTCTTATTCATCAGCATGTTATTCCAATCTAGCTTTGCTAAGTATTTTCTCATAGCTTTATAGTTACCTTTGTGGAAATTTCTCCTATACGTTTATTTATTTTTACTTTCTGATTTTACATTGATGTCAAAATGTATTTTATTGGGGTCACTGTTACCCAATGGTTCATGTATTTTTACATTGTCCACTAATTCTTGTTTTGATGATAAAACTATATCTAATACATTTTATCCCCTGGTTGGTTCTAGCACGTGCTGAGTAAGGAAGCTCTCCTGAATTAAAAAAATTGTGTTATCCTCTTCGATTATTTTTGGACTTCAGTAAACTAATCCAATACTTAATTTTGAATTTCCTGAAACAATTTTGCACCAAGCAACTTTAACGTAATCTGCTTCGCTTTCTAATTTATTTTATCAGCCTAAATAGATTCTTTAACATATAAAATAACTCCCCCTCCCCTACTTCCTATTCGATCGCTCCTAAACATTACGTATCCTGTCAATCCTAATTCAGCATCTGTCATATGCATAACAGTGGTAGCGAAGATTATGTTTCTTCACCATATCACCAACTGGTTTAGCGTATATGCAGTACAGTTTCGGTCCCAACACAGATCCTTGTGGCACGCCGCAGCATAGATGTGAGTTGAACGAAGTTGCGGAGCCGGCAGAGACACATTGCGTTCGGCCGTTAATAAAAATCACATCCAATCCAGGGTTTCTGCAGTCACACCAAATGAGTGTTGAGGCCGCGTTAGCATAATGCCATGGTCGATAACATCACACGCACTGAGCAGATCAGGCATGACCAAGACAACTACACGTTTTTGACCAAGGGCTGCTGCGATGTCGTTCTGGACTTTCACAAGAGCTGTCTCGGCTGAGTAATTATTTCGGTACGCCGACTGGTAAAAATCGCGTAGATTATTGATGTCCAGGTGATCTTTCAAACGGTGTTCGACTACTTTCTCAAGAAGTTTTGACACGTATGGTAGGTTTGACACAGGCCGATAATTATTCAGAACTTCATTATCGAGGCCCGGCCTTTTAAGCAATGGTCTCACAACTTCACGTTTGAAACATGCGGGGACCACTGACGTTGCCAACGATTTGTTAATAATGGCTGTAATCAATCAGCAGCGTCGGGATCGGGTCTAAGTCATATGACTTGTTGGCCGAATTTGTAATTATTCGCTTCACCTCGTCATGGGTGGCTGGCAGAAACCTTTGAAGCGGGATTCCGTCAAACATGACGTCATTGTACAATGCTGTTTCGTAGATGTCACTTGGGTTGCCGATGTTGATGTTTCGTCGAATGGTAGCAACTTTGTCAATGTAAAAGTCACCAAAAATAGTCGCTAACTGTTCGGCCGATTCATGGGTTGGTAAGATTACCTGTCCCGTGTTACACATCAACTGACACGTTAATGTGAACATTTGTTTCTGATCTTGGCCGCAGTCTCTGATTTTTGCAGAAAATAATGTTTTCTTGGCACTGATCATCAGTTTGTTGACTGCGTTGCATTGCTCCTTGAACAACTGTCGATGAACGGTAAGTTGGTTGTTCGCAGCCATACGTTCTCTGCTCGCCTGCGCGTGTTTGACGTGTCTCAATTCGTCTGAATACCATTGCGCGTTTGGTCTCAGTGTTATCGACTTTCTTTGGACGGGAGCGTGTTAGTCGACAACCAGTACAAGATGCACAATCTCACATTCACATCAGTGGAAACGACCATACTGTCCATATGTTCGAAATGTGTGAACATGCCATTCCGTGTAGAATAAAAGGTCTTAATGGTCAATCCGCATTGATAGAGTACGGCCACACCTCCACCGCGCTTCTCACTGGGTCGAGAGATGTGTTGTGTAATCATCCAGATTTGGTTTTAGTGATGGGAACGAACTTAAGCGTTATTCGTAGTTTTGGTTTAAGTGTGTGATGACGTGTATTTTGTAACAACTGTATTTTTAAGCTGAACTTTTGGCAACTATGTAGAAAATTATTGCGCCCTTATTGTTAAGTTGAAATGTTCTGATATTAATTGTTAGTGAAGAAAAGATGAAATAATCCTTGTAATGATTCTAGTTGTATAATTTATTTAATAAGTTAAAATTGAAATTCACAAAAGCGACAAGATGATCATTAATTCGAATAAAAGATCTACATTGAGGCGATTACGTCTACACAACTGTGCGACTTACGTTGATTCCCATCGTCGAGACGTTCATCGTGGTGATCGCGTGACATGCGTCGACAAACAACTTCATTGAAGCTTACATCGATCTTCACAGTCGAAGCGTTTCAACTGATTCGACTGGATCGTCTTGTTTCGTCCGTCATCGTAAAAGTGTTCGTCCGTGAATAAAATCCGTTTACCCAACGATCGTCAAGTGTTATGTGTACAAAGTTTTAGAATTATCCCTGTGACGACCCAAGGAAGGAGTCGAAGTTAGCTTTTAGTTTAACCCACATCCAAGGATAGAACTTTCAAAATCGTTGAACTCTATTTCTGGTAAGACTGAAAATTGTCATTTTAACTTGGTAATTATAACTAGTCTCGATTTTAACTGAACATTGTCATTATGTCATGATGTCAGGGATCATTAATATACTAAGTGGTATACTTTTTATACTGTATAACTGTTGATGTTTTGAACACTAAACTTATCTTGTTGTACAATTTACGTAATAAATGCGCAAACTATATATATATATATATATATATATATATATATATATATATATATATATATATATATATATATATATATATATATATATATATATATATATATATATATATATATATAAATGTGTGTTCTAGTCTCATATCAATGATACATATTTGCCATAGTATTGGTTATTATATACATAATCTGAACACGAAAGTAAAGTAAGTCACATCAGCTCATCCGCTGTTTTTCATTATTACCCCTGGACTAAAGAATGTTATCGTTCATACCAGTAAAAATCGTGACAGCGGGTTGTGCCAGTGGTTCCAGTGGGGGCAGTAGATGATAAGGTGGGGGGGGGAGACGATGAGAGAGATGCTAGGGAGATATCACCTCAGCCCGGGAGGAGGCTTAGAGGAGGTAGAGTGACAGGTCGAAGAGAGACAGAACGTATGGGGACTGGAAGGAAAGAAATGGAAGGTAAGACAACTGGAGAGAAGGAGACAGGAGCGACGTAGACAGGAGACGAGAGTGAGGGTGATGGGAGTGAGGGATATGGGAGGAAGGTGTCAGGAAGGAAGGCGACGGGAGCTCAAGTTAGCCAGGAGAAGGAAGGGAAACGTGACACGTTGATGGGTGAGAGGGAGATTGATAACAGTCTGCCAGGTGACAAGGCTGCAGTGGAACGGAACGGAAGAGCTATTCTGAGGTAGTGATAGAGGTGGTGAGGGAGAGAGCGAGAATGTTTGTGCGGGAATCGATAGTCAGGAAACCCGACAGAGACTTAAACAAGGGAGATGACGTGGTGGTTTGCTTGCCTTGCCTTGAGAGGGTAGAAAACATTATAGGTTCGTGAAAGGGTGGATATGTTTTAGCACACGTAGGAAGAAATAACGTAGAGAGGGAGGGTATAACTGCCATACAGGCAATAACTCATAATACTAACCCAGAAGTGTGTTCAGCAGATAATTCTCTCAGGGATTCTATCATTAATGGGTATGAGGGGTCTGATATATCGAAACTGCCGGGGATGGTAATTAACATGCTAGTACAGAAGCTGTGTAGGGAATCGGAAGTTGGATTTGTGGGGAAGTTTCGTTGGGAGGACTGATATGTACATGAGATACGGATTTTATCTAAGTGGATAGGGTGCATTAGTTGAGGATGAACTCTCAGCAGCAGTAGATAGTTGAAAATCTGGTTAAATCTTGTAAAATATGTTTAGGGTTATCTAGATGTTTAACAAGACTTAACAAGATTTGCCATCGAAGTCAAAGGCCCACATGGCAAGTAGACAGGGAAGAGAGTGACCTATCGAGAGTCCAACAATGTTCATCTACGTGTAACACGCCCTCGTGAGATATGGGTTAATCTTGTTTTTAAACATATTCACGCTGCTAGCAGTTATACAATCCGTAGACAATTTGTTCCATTCATTCAATGCCTTGAGGTGTATAATACTCCGAGCTGTTGCTCAGAATGTAACACCCCATTGTTATAAATACAAGTTTCAAGGACCCGCCTTTGTTGAGTGGCTTATACACGTTTCGAATGTGTCCTTGCAGTATAGTTTATTAACCTTTGAGTTATTTTGTTGAGCAACCACACACAATACACAATAACTAAATCCTTTCACCTACTTCAAAGAAAAAATAATCGTTTGATCCCAAGCCATTCAAAATGTCCAGTCGCCTATTCAAAGACGTCTACACGCATCATATCAACAGTATCAGTCTGGAGCCAAACGAAGAATTTGCTATATGTAACACTCAGCGTTTCATAGACAACATACGTGTCATTTTACGTATTAGTGATCAGTCAGGGGCGTCCGAAAGAATTGTTCCAACGAGGGGCAAGAAAGAAGATATATTTTTTTTATTTAATCATATCCCATTACAATTATTTGAATGACAAATATATCAACAGGATGATCAGACACTGTACTTCGAAAGAAAAATAAACACGAACAGTCGGGACTTCACATTCACTACGAGCCAATCCTAATAACGGTTGTTACGTACAAGGACACCAACTGTAACGACAGTTGCCATGGTTTTGCTAGTATTGTATCCTGTCAGTGCTTTGTGAAATGTCAGTATCTTGATTCAGAGTTAATGATCACACATAGCTTAGTTTTGTAGCTTAGCTTTGTAAATTACTGCCACCACTCGGATAGATGAATTTGGACATGGATGAATGAACTGTTGCACGCTTATACGGTTTGTTCCGTGTTCTAAATCCCATACGTTGTGGCAACCCACGGTAGAACTCAGTACACCTCAGACGCTTCACCACATACGTTTGAATTTTAATCGAAGAGGGTCATTTAATATTCTAGGTTCTTCTCCTTGCCCTTTACAAACCCCTGATGTGTCATCCACCTGATGTATCATCTAACTGATGTGTCATCCACCTGATGTACATTCCAGGGAAGAATAATACCGCACTGAATGTATACAAATGTTGGACTCTCGATATCCCTCGAAGGTTGCGACCAGTACTGCCGTTTGTTCCCAGTAATTCTTATGGACTCCCCCATTATGCCTTAAACACAAATTATAGTGAATTACAACAGCTATTGTCAGGCTTGCAAACCAGTGTGAGAGACAACCGCTTTAAGCTGCAGCCCATAGTAAAGACGGTAATTCTCTGTGAAAAACAGAGTATCACCATGAGAAGCTACAGTCATGATGTCCCACATCTCGAGAATCACAACGATGTGTTTTTTGGAGACGCATATGGCGACACAACAGGAGAGGACGAATGGCGTGCAGTGGTCCACCTCTTGTAAGGTCCCTACCACAAGCGGCCATGCAGTGGTCCACCTCTTGTAAGGTCCCTATCACAAGCATCCATGCAGTGGTCCACTTCTTGTAAGGTCCCTATCACAAGCGGTCATGCAATGCCCCACCTCTTGTAAGGTCCCTATCACAAGCGGCCATGCAGTGGTCCACCTCTTGTAAGGTCCCTATCACAAGCGGCCATGCAGTGGTCCACCTCTTGTAAGGTCCCTATCACAAGCGGCCATGCAGTACATAAGACTTTTCCATGATAATTTCCCCTCACGAGAGTCTACCGCTGTTATATGGTCATTGTACACTTTCAAAAGGGGTAGCATTATAAAAAAGTGGACTACTATGTGCGTGCCTGCGTGTATCCTGCAGGAAATCTACTATCTGGTGTATTTTCTGGTAAACTTGGCACCCCTTTTTTCAGAATCTGGATCCGCCATAAATTGTGACCGTTAATATCGTTGAAAAACTTCAAATCAATAACTCCAGGTACTTAATAGTGCCAGTAGTCCAAACATACAAATCCAGGAATTGTGATTTTGTAAAGATAATAGTTGAATGGAACCAACTCAGTGAGCGTCAAGTCCGGGCTGGAACAATAGGTGACTTCAGCCAGCATACTTTATGCCTTTAACTTTTTAACCTTTACTGCTATGTCCTCCAAGCTGATATATGTTATGTTTCGTCATCATTTTCCTAGATGCCATTTTGGGTGATGCAATTACCTCCCTTCTGTAATATGGTTGCCACGAAAAACAATGCACTCAAGATGGCAAATGGACAACAAAGCATTTAGTTTTCTCGAGCAACATTGTTTCGTATTTGTGTAGCCTACCCTGATGAGATATCTCTCAGTTTTGTTTTAAACATATTCAGAGTGCTAGCATTTAAACAGTTAGTAGATACGTTGCTCCAATCATGTATTCTTCTCCGTGAAAACTAACCTTGTATCCAAACAACACCGTTCTTTTTCTGTAAGGCTGCATACGATACACAATCTACCCCTATAGAACCTTTTTCTTTAGCCACTTCCAAAACAGTTATGTTACAAAATAAGTTACTTCGCGTCCACGGTATTTTCTGATGTTCTCTTCGCCCACGAGCCGGTAGTTGACATCAGTTTATTAATAACATCAATATATTATAGCTACAATAATAGGTACTGTATATAATAGCAATGAGTTATAACAGAGAATGTCAACCAACGGAAATAATGGATGAATTTCCACTTCCGGCCATAACATATTTTCCTCCCCATCTACACACGCAAAAGCGGAAATTTATGTTATATTAATTTTCCCCATGCACACACGTTGGTGCAGCTAATTATGATATGTTATGATATGACATGATATGATATTTACATGCTTCAACATACGCGCATGCGCAGATACACCAATTTACATCACTAATTCAAATAAATCAAACGTGAATAGTAATAAAGTTAAATAAGTTTAAAGTAAATTGCAAAAATGGCATCAATACATTTCCAGCATAACATGCACACCCATTTAAAGAGAACATATCCAGTTTTTAAAAGAAAAGTCTGAAGCTGCATCTCGAAGCTGTTATGTTCCAGAGGCGCTGAGCTGCTTACAAGGAAATTTTGTCGCCGTGAGTACATACATCCAGCAGGTAAGCGTCGGGGGGGGGGCGGAGAGAGAAACACAGAGACAGCTAGTGTCAATATTTGTAAGCACGACGCCGGTACTGCATGTACCTAGCAACACTGTTCAAACTGAGTAACCTGGCCCTACACAAATAGCCCATCTAGGATCTCGACAAGTCAATCATAGTAACTCATTAATTTAACTTATTTCTATGAGGCGGCGCAACAGGTTACACCCGGAAAAAAATCAGATTTCAGCCAGAGGGGTCATATGGCCCAATACCCCTAAGTAATCCACTGTCATATGTATTTTAGCAGCGGATGTCTAAACTTTAAAGTGGGGGAACGTAACCCTAATTTGCGCACTATGATATCGCATGGTTAGTACCTTGATTCACTCACTAGAGGCCACTAGGATAGCAGAGGCACTCCCATATTAACTGGCTGGACGGGTTTAGTGAATGACCAGCGCAGTTTGTCCTGGACCGGAGACGTGTGCAAACGGTGATACTCTACGTTAGACATGTTGGCATTCTCGCGGATCAGCTTCACGTTTCTACACACTGGTGAGTTAGTTTTGTCACATTTACACACACATATATATATATATATATATTTGCCATTTAATGAAGTAGACTCGGTAAAACTGTAGTTTAGATTACATGTTTGAATTTCCAACTGGGCCCTTCAACTACGGGCGTGGCAGTGTCTCGCAAGAAACTCGCCCGTTGAATTCAATGTCGTTCGCGTATGCCTAGGCTGTGTCATACCGTGAAACTTAAATACTTCAATAAATACTTAGTATATAATTTGCATGAACAATTTTGTTTATGTTATATTGTTATGTTTTATCATAGATGATTGTTGATTTGAGAATTTAAATTGAAAGTTATTTGTAACCTTGGTTAATGTGTTAAGTATGTCTAGTACTAACTAATGCTAACACGAGGTGCGGCTATTTCTGTCCAACAAGTTAGTAATGTGGCGGTCGTTCAATTACAGTGTCACGGTGGGTCTGGAAAACACGTGCATTCATCTGACCGCTCCTACTTCGGTCACGCATTAGACAGTTTCAGCAGATTGTTCGCTCTACCTGTTTCTAGCTTCGTAACTAATAGGCAATCACGTCAGCTGGATTTGTCGGTCACCTGCGCTCCATAAGCTTCGCGCCGAGATACTCATACTTAAACACAGATACAATGGTATCCATCAGTGAATACGTGAATACTTATCAATTTCCAGACGTTATTTCAAAGACGACATGTTGTAGTTTTATATGCGATGTAAGCTAGATATCTAAGTTATATTTATTAGCAGGACAGGGAGAACACCAATAAGTTTACTACCGTTCGTACTTTTAAGAACGATAATGGGAGGGGTCTCAACCTAAGTGCCACCTGTTTGAGGAGGGGCAACCTCTCACCAGTTTTGAGAGTAACATCTCCCACCAATCCAACCTCCCACCAATGTTGAGGCCAACTTACCACCATTTTTGAGGACCCACGTCCCACTTCCTGCCACACCAGGAAACACTAGAGCATTTTGGGCAAGTTAATTGTTTCAAACCTATCGCTAAAACTCCATTAAGGCTACGTATCAGATAAGTTTAACTTATATGGTATATAAGTTGCATTGAGATACCTTGGGAGTATTTTTTTATTTCACTTTGTCCCAGTTGCTGCATTAACTAAGCGAATGAATTGCCATGGTTTTACTACATCCGAGAAAGTAAGGTCTGACATATATAGTTTGATTCAATGTTTGTGATGACAATTGCACGACATAATCATGTTTATTATTGAATATGTTTAAGTAAGACAAGATTTAACAGGTTTGCCATCCCAAACAATAACTTCCAGATGGCAAATGGACATGGAAGCCATTGGTTTATCGAGAGTCCAACAATTTTCTCATTTATGTGTAGCCTGCCCTTATCAAATATCTGTCAATTCTATTTTTAAACATATTCACACTACTAGCATTAACACAATCATTTGGTAGTTTGTTCCATTCATTTTTCACCCTTTGTGAGAAAGAGTATTTTCTCATGTCCAACCTATACTGCTCCTTAACTAATGCTGTTTGGTGTCCTCAGGTTCTACTGCCTTCTTTAAGTTTGAACAACATATTCTTGCCAACATCCTCATAACCATTCACTATTTTAAACACTTATATTTGGTCTCCTCTTAGTCTCCTGGTCTCTAGTTTTGTCAAACCACATTGTAATAAGCGACTTTTGTAATTAAGGTCTCTCAATTCTGGAATCATTTTAGTTGAACTTCGTTGTAATCTTTCTAACTTATCTATGTCCTTTTTACGATATAGCCTCCATGCATGAATACAATATTCCAAATGCGGTATAACTATTGCTTTGTACAGGGGTACAATTAGCTGTTTCTTCTTATACATGATAGTTCTCCTAATTAGCCCTAGAATTTGATTTCCTTTCGAAGCAGCAATCCCACTTTGCTCTGATTCTTTCATCTCAGCACTAAATGTTACTCCTATGTCCTATCTTGCGTGGTTCTACCTAGTACAGCATCCCCCATTTTATATTCTTCGTCCATGTTTCCATGTCCTATATGTATACATTTACACTTTCCAAAATTGAATAATATTTGCCACTTTTATGATAATTTAACTAATTTATCTAGATCATCCTGTAAACTGTGTTTATCTGTAACATTAGTAACCTTTCTGAATACTTTTGTGTCATCTGCAAATTTGAGTACTTTGCTAGATATGTCCTCTTCCAAATCATTTATGTATATATTAAAACCAGTATAGGGCCTAATACTGATCTCTGTGGTACCCCATTCAAAACAGATTTCCAGTTTGAAATCTCACCATCTATTATTACTCTGTTTTTTGTGTGTAAGCCACTTTTCTATCCAGTTGATTACATCATTACCTATGCCAAGGGCTTTTAGCTTAAGTAATAATCTTTGATGTGACACTTTATCGAAAGCTTTCTGAAATACACACATTAAGTATTTTATTACCCGGGATCTTTCATCACAAACGGTTTACGCATCCATCTATTGATAGGTCTTTTCAGCAATTTTTTGCAGCGTGGTTTATTTTAGTAATGGAGTTGTCCAAACCAGGCCGCTGACTGATGCTTCAATGCAGCCAACCCCAGCCCAAAATAGCAACGTGTTTCGATTTGTTTAAGTGGCGCCATCTGGCGGATAGCCTAGATAATACATGGAATATCATGCGTGAACGTACTGGTCTCTGGTTTCCCGTATTTTATCAACTAACTCTGGAACCAGGGTCTTTAAAAAGTGCTGTGGTCTATTTAGATGTCCCCCCTTTCTAAACCCCCAACCCCACTAAATCGCTCTACTACATTTCTTCTCTCTTTCCTGCTGCCAAAGATTACTCCCCAAAATTTTCAACCAAATGAAGGTGGTCATTAAAAAAAAAAAAAAGATAACCACATCAGAATATTATGTTACTGTGCTGCATACATATTTACAGTTGCATTGCTGGTTGATAACATAGGCACATGTCAAAGAAAGTATGATACAAGGTACACCGATTAAGAGCTTCTATTCATGAACTATGCATCCCGCGAACAAATGGACCTAACAAAATAAATACTTTGACTAAAGATCGCAAGAAAACAATATATATATATATATATATATATATATATATATATATATATATATATATATATATATATATATATATATATTATATATATTATATATATTATATATATTATATTTATATTTATATATATATATATATATATATATATATATATTATATATATTATATATATATATACACATATATATATATATATATATATATATATATATATATATATATATATATATATATATATATTATATATATATATATATATATATTATATATATATATATTCATATATTATATATATATATATATATATATTATATATATATATATTCATATATTATATATATATATATATATATATATATATATATAGATATATATATATGTATATGTATATGTATATATATATATATATATATATATATATATACATATATATACATATAATGTATGTTTATATATATATATATATATATGTATGTATATATATATATATATATATATATTCATTGTGCCTTTAAATCTACATTTACTTGTTTATATTGAGTTTGAATGTTTCCCGTGTTGTTTGTGTTATAA